>JAKRZM010001038.1:333923-491842 GCA_036379175.1 Heliconius cydno galanthus | reverse complement strand
TGGGTCTGAACTGTTCCGATGTGCCAGATGATTTGTGCCAGAACTCAGTGTTAACTCAAATTAAAAAAATATTGAAATACCAAAAAAAACGTTTATCGGTTTTCGAAAAAAAAACTTTTAGTCCAAATTTTGTTACAAATATACATACATGTTGAAGTGATATTTTATGATTGTGCTTTGTAATTTAGTAAGTAGTATCACTTAGCTTATGTTAATTTATTGTCATGTTTCTAACATTTATGTTACTTTTATTATAATATAGGTTTGAGATAGTTGATGCGAGTAGTGTTTGTATGTACGTACAATACTTGCAGTAATTTAAGTTTCCTATACACATAATACTATGACCTATAAATATTGTTAAATATCGAGTTTTGAACTCCTTTTTTTAGTTTATACGAAATACTTTGATCAAAAAATCCATTTCGCACCATAGATGATCCAAAATTATTGAGATTTTTTTATAATTTAAACATATTTTCTATAAACCAAAGTTGTACTCGAGGACCAATCGTTTTGTTGTTAGGGTTAAAGTATACTTGTTTCATAAAATATTTTGCTAATTCTGATTTAATTAGAATTTTGTTGAACAGATAGAAACCATTTTTGTATTAACTCAATTGCTCATAAACTATTATTACAAATGTGTAAATATTGAATTTCTTTTTGAGATAAAAACTAAATACTGCCAAATACATAGCTTTCGCAGAGTTGAGTTCTGCCACTAAGCACGCAATGTCTCCAAAAATGGGCAGTTTGTGGGGAACAAAGGGGTCCTAATTAACACTACTAACTAGGTTTCCTCTGCCCACCCTGCTATATACGGGATACAGCGTGAAGCTTTTATTAGCATTGTATATTATACCATTTCTCTAAAACTACCATATGGATAACTTCTTCCATTGAGCTTATACAGCACTAATGTAAATAAATTGAATCTATTACTATCTAACATACCAAATATGAGTTGTGAGAGACAAAAGTATATCTAAATTGTCAAATTATATACTATTATTGCAGTGAGATGTCCAAAGCAGTAAGGTATTTGAATCCTTGTTAACAATTGGCTCAATCGATTGAAATACTTGTATGCTTTTAATTGTCCGTTCATTGTTATATATATGATATTTATGTATATTATTATTTTTTGTTTTTAATTAAAAAAAAGAAATAATTAAAGACCAAAATTAGGAAAATGTTAGTTTTTGTACATACTCTATAACATTGACTATAATGAATACAATAAAAGTGTAGATGAGAATGAATCTTAAAAACGCTACAGTTTAGGAAAAAAACGCCGGTCGTTCAGCGTTTTTGAGATTTCGCTCCAACCTCCTTATAAGATAGTCAAGGGCTCTCTGTACCATCGATTTATTTTTATATTCAATGTATTTCTAGTACTACATATACGAGTATATATAAAGCAGATCCACTAAACTGAGGCGAGCCAGGGCCTTACGAATGCGCGGGTGAGTCCGGGCGTGGAGCTTGTATAGACGGCGCACCCGACTGCCTTTGATGGACGTGATCCAAAATTTTGGTAAAATATAAAAGCGAAATATATGTGTTTTTATTACGATTTGTTTGTTTCATTTTAATTTTACCAGAAGGTCGTTTTTAGATTCGGAGGCTGAGTGGGTATTGAACTAAGCTACGTGTTGTGTTATACAAACATTCACGAATAGCTGGTCAGATGTATTCCCATATAGAATATACAGTACAGTCAACGAGTCTTGGGCATCCGGTACAGAAGTCAGGTTTTATGAACTTTCACTTTTTTTGTTGTTCTAGTGAACAATGTGGAAAGAAGCACGCAAATCCTAAAATCAAATTTTCACAGCCAGGTCGCCTTAGATAAGACGGCCATGACTTGTTGACCGTACTGTACTTACCAGTAAATTTAAATTATTAGTATGCACACACTAATCCCAATCCCATGGTAAAAGATTTAAAATAATAGAACTAAAATATTTTGTCCAAGAGGTGAGAGATCGAACTTGGATTCTGAAAGTACTAAGATTTAAAATAAATATTCTTGATATTAACTTTCAAATTAGAATTTCGTCTAGACAGCTATTTAATAGTTGGAAGTATATATATATATATATATAGCAAGTTATATAAATGATGTACATAATGTGTTACAATTTAAAATATCATCTCATATTACATACACGCTATTGTTGGAAAGTATAAAGATATATTGGAGGTGGTCATGAACTGATTTTACAATATTAATATAAAAATTCTGGAGTCTTTCTATTTAATAGTATATACAGTACTTTATGAGTTTTTTTGTATTTCATTTTAAATTTTGCTCTGTTTCATATATTTATAACAGTTAGTTATTTGTATTTTGATAGTACCTAAGCAATGCTTGGGAGGTGGGTGTTAACAGCCGCGACACAGTATTTCACTAATGCGGTTATTACCGTAAAAATTGTTTCTTGTAAATCTTTGCTAAATGTTATAAATAAATAAATAGTTACATATATTAATTTAAAAACCTTTTTCAAAAATACAGACCCACCATAATTTAAAATAAAATTAACCCAATAGAAAGAAAGAGGATAACAAAATATATATTAGTCAATAGATTTATTCATGAAAATATAATTTACATACAAAATGACAAAAGGCACTCGGCTTTATATTAATGGCACATTAAAGTTAGTCGACAAGGCACCCCGCTCTTGCACACTTACTAGCGTTTTACTTAGAAATAATTATAATAATCAGAGAGTTTATTAAAAAATGCGTTTTTAACATAACTTATTCTTTTTAAAAAGAAATAAACTTTTTTAAAAGACTCTAAAGAAAAATACAAGACCATTGTACAAGAAAACAAATGTTCATAAAACATATTGCTTAAACTATTAGAAATGACAACTTAAATAATCTGATACTGAACTGAATATGAATAATTATGAATAAGTTTAACAAAAATTAAGCTCTTATATTTTCAATATATTTAATTTTAAAAAAAACAATTTATGTTATTATGAGTCTCTGAACATTATAGCAATTATAATTATATGTTGAGATGTTATTAAAGATTTTTTTTTATATTGAAGTGAACTTATATCTCATAAGATATTTTATGTTACCGTTCATACACAGCATAATAACTACACTAACAGTTAAATAATATATCATAAAGTGTAATTGAATATAAAAAATTAAAAAGCTTTACGGAGATTCTTCTCATGTATGTAATAATCAAAAAATATTTGGGAACCCATACAAAGAAACCAAACAAATATGATAATAAAAATAAACAAAAAAATAAGATGTTACAACCCTATTTTATATATTCAGAGGTTCTCAAACTTACAAGAAATAAAAATTAACACAATTATATATTAAATATTTTTTTATAACAATAAAATATTGTTATTCCATGTTTTATATATACTTCAAATGTAATATAATTATTTCTGTATGTCCGTTCATTAATATAATTACATAATAACACAAGGCATGGCGCAGCATAGTGGTAGACAGATGGGCACAGCCGTTTTCTTCTCAGTGTGCTTTTCGCGGCTTCGTGCGCCGGATTCGTACTCGTACATACCGCGCCCTGAAGCGTACGCGCCGCCACCTTGCATCATTGCCTGGGAATATATTCAATTTTAATTGTTTACTCATTTTTATTATTTGCGTGGTAATTTACTTAAATCTTTTCTCTATGAGAATAATGATTACTATTTATTTATACAATATGTTTCTAATAGGTACAGCGCTATAGGTCAAAATTTTAAAACTAAATTCAAATAAAAGCTTTTAGTTCCTTATTTGTCAGGATATAAAATTGTATTAGAATCTGATATTAGCTTTATATAGCTTTAAGATTAAGAACGTTTTAATACATAAATATTATATTATTTTCTCTTATATTTTTATACATTATAAGGATCTTATTATTCCGAAAACTTTATGGCCTCGGTATGGGATCACTTATAGTAGTCACCTATTCAAGGAAGTTGTTTTTTTTTTGTAAACTGAAATAAGTTTTTTTTTATGCTTGTATATTAATTTTGTATATGCTATTAATCTATGTATCACCATTAAAAAAACAAAATCTTTCCACTAATAAAATAAACATACAAAAAAAGCACAAAAAAACTCACAGCAGATTGATATCCACCAGCCTGTGGCGTGTCCTTCTTAGCAAAGGGAACATGTCCGGGCGGGTAGTACACGGCGGGGCCGGCCACGTTCTTGCTACTATTGACGGGGGGAGTGTGCTTCAGGGTGTCCTTCTCCTTCTCTTTTCCCTTCTCTTGTACACTTTGTGCTTCGTGGGTCACTTCTACTTTCCTACGTGTTATGCCGTCTGGTTGGGTTGGGAACCTCTGGAATGTTGAGGGTTGTTGTCAATATGCTTTCTTATAAATTATGTTCGGAATTTACTCAAGTTTTAACTAATTGATACAAAAAACCCGTTTCAAATAAGTAATATTTTATGTCATATCTATCTTTGTAATCAATGTATTACTCAATTGTTATGCTAATCAATCTACTTTTGAACTAAAACATTAAAATATTAATAACCTAACAACAGGCGAGGAAACCATGACAACGTTTTCAGCGTCTCTACACAGTTACCTAGTTTTTGAATTAAGATCAACATATAAATTTAAATTTCAAAAACCCACAGCTTCAGGGAAATCAGCTAGCAGGTCGTCCAACTTCTTAGGTGGTTGTTGAGTGCCGGTTGACGGTGTGTGCGGGCGCGGAAACGGAACCGGCGACCCCCCTAATGGCAGGGCGGGGGCGGGCGTGTTGCGCGTGCTGTGCGTGTTGTGCGTGTTAGAGTACGTCGTTTCGCTGTACTTGTAGGTTGATGGACCCTGTAGTTAATGTTTACTTTTAGTTTAAATATGCATATATAAAAAAAATTAAAAGAAAAACATTAATAGATTTTATCAATTAAAAGTAATTTTTTTTTTTTTACAATGATCGTTTGATTGTAACGCAATGGTTATGGGTTTGATTTACAAATAGAGGCCACCTATAATATGAGCCATATCTATTTTGCATTTCATGGGGCGAATGGGGCACTTGTGGCAATCCACACACAAACATATTTATTTCTATTTAAATAAATATAACAAAAATAATACTTACATATGGGCCATGTCCATTTTGCGGCTCGTAGGGGGAATGGGGAACGTTGGGTCCGTGGGGCGGGTGGGGAGAGTGGGGCACGTGGGGTGAGTGGGGCACCAGAGTAGTATTGGCTGGTTGCGGATATACTATGCGTTCGCTTGTTTGGTGTTCTGTAGAAGAAAAAGGATTAGTGAAATTTCTAAGAACTTTAAATTTACTTGTACATATGGTAAAAACAAAATATAAAAAATCTTGCTGGCTTATTTATGACGAAAAAAATATGTTGTTATGATATTATGAAATAGGATCAAACAACCGTCTAAATAAATAAAATCTGCCAAGTTCAAATCGGACGGGAACCTATCTTGTGTTCCATACCAATTTCATGAAACTTGTCAAATTTAGTGCGAGCGAATGCACTGACTCCGTAAGAAATGAACAATAAACATGTAATATAGTTATAAATTTCTAATTTTCAGATGTTTTTCTTTATTTATACTTTAAGCTCTGACTGCCTACTACCGTAAAGGATTTCTTTTGGGATACGGAACTCTAAAAAGATTTTCAATTGTAAGAAATACATTATCTATTAAATAAAGATAACAATAATCTTTCTACCTACCGTCAGTAGTGTAGTTGACGCGATAGTCGCGGCGCGAGCTGCAGTGCGTGCAATGCTGGCACACTGGTACCGGTGGTGCGCTGGCGTTCGTGGTAGTGCTGGTGGTGGTACTGGGAGATGGAAATGAGTTATGTTATTATTTTTTTTTTTTTACGACTAAGACATTATTGTTCTTTACTAGTTAATAGAAACAATATTTAATTCATTATTAAGTTTTATTTTTCTTTCACATAATTTTTGGTGGCGCATTAGGACAGCAGCGTTTACACTGTAAACACTATATTTAAATTATTTCCCATTTCTCCCTTCTGGTAGAAGACACACTGTTTATCCTGCTATATGCGGGATACAGCGTGAAGCTAAATAAAGAACAATACTAACTCAATAAGGTGTTGCTCGGTAGTGTATCTCGCATCCCCGGGTATGGGCACGCTGGCAGGGTCTTGGTCAGCAGGAACCTCGTACGTATACGTCTTCACGGTGGTCGTCACTTTGTTCATGGGGGTGCTGGAGCGGGACAGCTGGAATTAAGTTTTTTTTAATCTATTGTATTAAGTTTTTTTTAATAGATTTAGATATGGCCACATTAAATCTAATAGTGAGAACTAGAATATTATTTAAGTAAAAAATATTTTTGTTATAAAACATATAAAAATTGCAAAAGCCAGTTTATTGGAAACCGTCTAAGACGAAGAAGAGACTTTTATTACTTTTAAAATTTTCAACTTTTACTTAGTTGTATTAAGAATTGAAACTTAAAAGTTTGAAACATAATATGTCTAACAATTTAATACCTATAGTATACGTATAGTGGTCGCACTATAAAGTTATTAATAAATGTAATATAAATTGTAATAAATATTTTTAAATACTTACAGTGCCAGTGCCTGGTGGGTGGTGGCAGTGGGCACACACAGCTGGGGCAAGTACGGGTGGTACTGGGGCTGGTACCACACGGGACTCTGGGAAATTAGAAATTATATTTATAAAAATATTATAATTAAATGTTATTAATACGATTCGAACCCGATTTAAAAATTTTATTTTATTTGTTTAGTGGAATATTTATTTTTAAATTTTTTAGTTAAAAATCATTTGGACAGAGAGATGAGACAATATAGACAAAAAAAAACAAATTACAAAGTCACTATTTTCTGAATACATTTGTATGTATGCAGTCGTACACATATGTACACGTCCCCATATATGTATATACCTCTGGGGACGTGTTTACAGGGACTTGAACTTTAGACTCCAATTATTGAATCTTTCTATTATTTATTATTATTATTTATCCTACACAAAGCAGGGCAACTTTGTGTTAAGAAACTCGTTCCTCACTTTCCGTTCAATTTTCTTCATTAAGTGGCGAAATTCAACACCACGCTATCTTACGTTTAGTCTTCCATAATATTGAACAATTCCTACCAGTCTTCTCCTCCCTATACACCTCCTGGCGGAGTTCCGCCGCCCTGCTGACGGCGGGCGGAGGGCTGGAGCCCCACGACGAGCTCTCTATTCTCTCCTCGTGCTTTAGTGTAGAATAGCCACTTGAAGGAGCTTTTGCTGGCGTACTGTGATCATATAAATTGTTTATAAGTTAAATACAGTTTGAATAAATGGTTATAAAGAATAACAATAAAAAATATATAAGTAATATATTTTTTAATTTTTTTATGAATAATTTAGTAAAAAAAAATTAATAATTACCCTCTCCTGAAATCGAATGATGTACTTTCAGCTGTATCAGAAGTGTATCCACCTGAAATATAAAATGATACTGTTTTTATTCCATTCTGGTGTGTTTGTTTTTGTGTTAGCTAAAGGTTAAGTTTATATGAAAACAAACTGCAGCATTGATTTCCACTAAAATGTACTAGGAAACAAGGAGTATTGCAAAATGTGTTTCCATTTTAATTTATATCTAGAAAATCATTATTTTATATTTTGACACTGTTCTAAATATTTTTAAAAGATTCTATAAAGTAATTACTAGATATACTTTTGTAAGAATATAAAACTTCATAAAGTAACATTTACTCTTGTAAAGCTGTCGCTCTTGATCCTTCTGCAAGTCGTCGAGTAGAGAGTCCAGCTCGTCCACGTTCTGTGTCATTTCCTTCGTCACTTTTGAGCTTTTCACTTTTGAATATCCTACATTAATAACATTTATATTTTTATAATAAAATAAATAAAAAATCGGATTCTAGATAGGTAACTTAGTGTTAAGACAAACTTTCCGCCAAATTCTGTAGGCATTGCTTGTTGAGTAGCGGAATTTACAGCCGTGCTTTGACATCAGAGCGAAAAAATAACAGTATACATTTAAATAATAATTTCATTTCTTCGACTGGGCATCGAACCCACACCACACCCATTCGCGTTTACAGTCACACACTCGTGTCCCTGCGCTACGATTGGCCGCATATTTTTATAACGTATGTATGCATTTATATAAATTACCGTACATATAGTTATGTAAAAGAGCAACACAAAAATACATTCTTGAACAAAATCTTGTAATTTTTATCATTGACTTGGTTAAATATTGTATGCTATGAATGACAAATAGATTAGGTATAGGTACATGAATAACAGCAGAACTTATATTATGTTGATATATTATACTTTATTGGGCAGCTCTTCATCAACTTATAGTGCAAAACCATCTTTATTTAACTATACTTTTTTTTTTTATTCGCGCTATATCACCAGGATTCTAAGTTCTCAAACCTAGTGTTAAAGCACTCCGTTCTCGCTAAGACACTTCCGTTTCCTATTTTCCGCCCAATTCTCGAGCCATTGTATGTTGAGTGGAGAAACTCGAGCTTTGCTTCGTTACTAGGGGGAGGAAACAAAAATATTATGTGAATTTCCCCCTAGTAGGAATTGAACCCATAATTATCACGTTTACAGTCGCACGCTTATGCCCCTGCGACACGATGATCTCGAATTATACTGATTAACTAATATAGGTGTATTTAATTTAATATTAAAATTTTCGTAGCCGTTGTCTTACGATTCAGTTGACGTTCACGTCAACAAAGTACAACGTTTAGAATCAATATAAATAAGCCTACCATTCACCCACTCAATATCAAACAAAAAAACCTCAAAGATAATATTCAAATTATAATACTCTACTAAATACAAAGAGTCAAAAGTATATACAAAAAACCTCACCAGGTGTGGGCGAGCTCTCGTAGTTGTACGTCCTTGTGCCCGTTGTGATCGCGGGCAGCTCCCTCTCCTCTCTTTCATAGTAATACGAGGATTCGGACCCTTTTGGTGTAGTCTTTGGAGGGATTGTGAATTCCTGTAATAGTTTTGTTATTCTTTTATACATTATTCTTTCCATACACTTAAAAACAAATGTGTACGCAGGGTTAACGCTTAAAGTGATTCTCTACCAGTTACCTATTAACGTTTGTAAGCAATATTTTTTAGATTTTTGTTGTATCTCGCACATGTCGGGATAGACAGAGGAAACCTGGGGAGAGGGAACCCGGGACAGAGGAAAAGGTTTCCGCCGAATGCAATGCATAGACAAATGTAGGTCTATGCAAGGTCTATGCATGGTAATCTTTGGATAAATAGATAGATAGGTACAAGGTATTAGTTAACGATAACAACAATAATTCCTCACCTCAACAGTATGCAAGTCTTTTCTATCATACTTGCCGGACGGGTGCGTCTCTTCCTTGTACTCATAGTGGTACTCCCTGGTGCCCCCGCCCCGTCCTAATGAATCCAACTTGCTGCCTTTCGGGATTAACTCCGATTTTATCATATCTGTTGACAATGTGTTATTATTGAAATATTATTATGGGTTATTGATAATCTTGGTGTCTTATTAATTATTAATAAACATATAACTGGGAGCGATAATTATAGGTTCAAATCCTATTTGGATTTTATGTGTAAACCACACAATATGCGAAAAAAATAATAATAAAGTGATATCACGTCCACCATTTTGTTTTCACAATACCTTATATTATACAATATACTTTTTCCCACAATTTGAAATGCTGCATGTCGAAATGTGCAACTCAACGCTGTATTTGCATTTTTATCTTATGAGCGAGGAAATAAAAAATCCCCTTTTGCCGGGAAGGGATCAAATTTGAAAATTGGGAGGGGCGTGGGGAACGGATTGCGTTAACAAAGGATTCCCCTGATACCCTGCTATTATACAGAATACAGCGTGAAACTTAACAAAAAGCAATAAAAACATACCGAATTGTTCGTCAGTGTAAGGGACGGTGCCTCTGCTACTGGAGTACTCTTTGTACTCCTTATGCTTACTATATGATTTAGTGGCCATTTTGATAGATTTATTTTATCTGGAACAAGGAATAATATAATTAATATTTATATACATTATCGCAAAAAATAGATAAATAAGAATATAAAATGAGGAACTGAGTGTCTTAACACTAGGCTCTCTCTGCCTATCCTAATGTGTGCGGGATACAGTATGAAACTGATTTTAAAATGGAAAAAGAAGACAATTAAATGACATTTTTTATTGTAAGGTAGACAAGAAGAATGAATCATTGCTTTGGTAAAATAAGTAACTATATTTAAGTTTCTTCATATAAGAACATTATGATTGGGCGTTCGAATCCCAATCGGGGAACTAATTATATTTTCAAAATGACAATAGGATAACGATAGCCAAAGATATCCCCAGCCTTATATATATATATATAGGGTATTTTTCAAAAGATTTTCTTTTATCTTAATATAATACCTAATTCCATCCAGTCTATTATATAAAACAAAACTAGGTATAAAGTTTACAAAATAAATGTACTTCTAAAATCTATTATGTTGTACTAACTATTTCTTCAGTTCAGTTCAGTTTTTTATAATGGCGTTCCACGCGTGACAGTCGAGCACCAAATCATTTCGAAAATATCACAATATATGGAAAACACACGAAAGAAGTTGTATAACTATGGCTTTAAGGCAACCTGTCTAGGCCAAGTAACATTTCTACCCGCGGGTTTGACTAGTGCATGTATTAAGCGGCGCCGGATACGCGTAATGACGTTTTTATTTGAGAAAGTCAAAGAAAGTTATTTATCGGAGCAGCTTTTTCTTCTAAAATATTTAAATTGCGTTAATCAATGTAGCGTTTATGTAAATAAAATGTTTTGAAGAGAAATAGGTATATATTTTAAACGTTTTTAAAGTGAACGGAGGTTGCTTAATAGTCTTTAAAAAAATAAAAAAATATCTATTTATTTAAATAAAAGTTATAGATTTAAATTCTCTTAGCGTCTACTTTCCTATACATGCTGATAAGAAAATAATAATTATCATTAGCCCCCGAATAATACTGCTAATATATATACAATAACAAAATAAATTAAAAACACCTCATACAGCACTTCGAAATAATGAATGCATAACATTTGAACAGCTGGTGTCCAAATCTGGTGTCTACAACTCTGTTTCTGTGTCACGGTTAACGTAAACGTAAACGATAACTTGTTTAATGCTACAGGTATACAAATATTCTTGTTTTTTTTCATTCTCCTGGCTCTTTGTCGTATTGAGTGGTGAAACTTAACGCCTCGTTTTGTCTTACTAAAGCACAGAAATGATTTATTCACCCCAAGTAGGGATCGAACTAACTACATCGTGTTTATAACTTTGTAGTCCGCTGTCCCGCTGCGCCATGATGGCCTTCTGAATATCAATTATGAATATATATTAAAAGATATTTGGAAAGGTATAAAAAAAATAAACGTAGCGGGACTCGAACCTGCGTATCTTGGAAACCATCGAAACATTCGTTGCTGCTAGCTATACTTTCTTATCGAGCTACACCGTTCACGTATAAAATACAAGTTTATATATATAAGTTAATAAAATCACAAGAGCTAAGCTGATAAATACCGCTAAATAAGTCCAAAAAAAAACTAGAAATATTTTTTTATTTAACTTTAACTCAGTAGATAGGTACCTGGCGCCAATTTTGAGGTTCCCACATTGATAAATGATGTCACGATTTCCGGTAACACGCGGTAACATTATGTCAAACATTGTCAGTCACACCTTTGTATGTAAATTGTTAGTTAGCATAAGCGTTTAAAATGCAACAACTATGTGAAATAATATTAAAATGCTATAAAATTGACGTGTCTGGCATAGAAATATGTTGGTAAACGAGTTTGGAACTGCAGTAGTCGTTTATTTTTTTATCTTTACGTAGTATCCCGCATATACAAGGGAATATAGAGAACCTAATGGTAAGACACTTTCTGCCCCAGTTATCCTATCTTATCCGATCCTATCATAGACTATTTTTCGAGTATCTAAAATTTGACGGAGGGTGGAGATAGTAGTGTCTTAAAGCCAGATTCCCTTGTCCCACCCTGCAATGTGAGAAAAAACGTAAAGATATATAAATTCTCCTGAAATGTTATGTAGGGAGATTTCATATTTGGCACACGTCTTGATCCTTTTGATAATTTATAATGATGGTATAGAAAAAACTTATTACAACTATTGATATGTTCAGTTTTAGTGTCTATGTAATTTTTAAAAAATAATAATAGTATATTTTCTTAAAAGATATCACAAACTAAAACTATTATTATAACACGAATAATATTATAAAATTTATTTCCAGCCTAAGATCGCTGTATCATAAAGAATTTAGTACGGTACAAGAAATGCAATAAAAATAATAAAATTGTATTATATATTAACATGCAGATCCGATGTGAATGACGAAGGAATGATTCAGATATATATTTTAAATTCATTTTCTACACAATGTGTCTCAGAGGGACATGCGTGATTGGAAAGAAAATGTACGGCCGACGCAATAGGGTTGCCAGTATCATTGTATGGTGGTTTTTAATTGATACATATATGACTTTAAATATGCGTAAGCTTCAAAAATCTTGTGAATGTCCTCTCTCTGTCGCCACTCTACGTATCGCATTGAAGCTGTAACCATCACTTAGACACTTAACAACACTATCTAACCTTGGTACGTTCTAGTTGTAAAAGATATACCTAGCTAGTAGAAAATACCTACTTTATCCTACCATTTGAAGTAATAAAATGTCAGATTATTAAAGTTATTGCCTAGATTCTTATCGAAATAACCTATTCTTGCATCATTCAACTCGTGACATAAATATGTATGTTTGTTGTATGTATGTGTATTATAAGAATTAATTCTTACATTAGTCCAATAATATCATGATTGCTTGGAAAGTAATCAATGTTTGCTCTAATTAATTTCTATATAAAAATTTCATATAATAAACTAAAAAACAAATTGCATAGACTATCGACTGTAAACAAGACAGCTGTGGGTTCGGGATTCCACTCGGGGAAACAGGGGGGACAATGTAAAACTATAAAAAACATAAATTATACAAACACCGAAGTGGAATTCCAATCCACAACCATCGTACAACCAAACGAACTCACAATATTTATAATATATTAGATATATCACAAAAACTTAAAACTCTATCTAATATTAGATGTAAAAGTGACCATATCAGATGACACTCCTGCGGTAACCATTCAACGTGATTGACAACTCTGAAGGCTGTATTATGAGATGCGGACGCGTATTATATATTCTACGGATCAACAGCCTCCGATCTAAATGTCAGTCTGCCTGTTACTCCTTTATGAGATATAGCTGCCTGTAGTGCCTGTGTGTGTGCTTCTTGCGCCATGTTTGTTGCGATTTGTTTAATTAATAGGTTAATTTCCGGTTGCCTTTAATAGAATATGTTTGAAAAACATTTATGCGTTTTTATTACATAAAAATTGTTATAATTTTTGATACTGTCTATATTTGTTTTACCAGTAGAGGCGCTCTCCACTCCTGGCGAGACCGCTCCTGGCGCAGGGGCACGAGGGAGACTGATTTGGGTTCGATCCCCACTCGAGAAAATAAAATATTATTTGGGATGTGACGATGCACAGCATCTGTGAGAGGGCGCTGTATACTTCCCTTTGATTATCCAATGATTTTCACTTCCGGTTGCTGTTTTCGACCAATCAGCGANAATAATACAAGTTTTATTGTTATGTAAAACTTGTACTATTATAGAAGTTAGGGTTAAATTTAGAAAAGGATTAATCTCACAAATATCACAGTTACAATTAAATATTGTCCCACTGCATTACAATGACCATTTTTACCATATTTTTAAGAAACAAATATTCTAGATTTTAGATCTATTTACTAGTCATCAAATAAAGTATTTATGTATTGACTCTTTTCTATAGTCACGGATCTTTCTGTTCTCAAATTACAATCCATTATAAAGACATCTCTTGACAGGTGGTTAAAATCAACGTCGCGCTGTATTTAACTAGCCCTGAGAAACAAAAATAATTTGAACCGAATGAAATTTGAACCCTTAACTAACGCGTTCAGTCACGCATGCTCCAAATGCGACATTATTACGTCAATGTTTATAATAATATGTAAAAAATACACATATTAGCTTAAAGTTATTTTAATGAATAGCAGAAAAAACTAATATCAAAATGCTCCGTTGCTCCATTTCTTCAAATGGGAATTGAATCCACAAATATCCATAATTCCATCCCACTGCGCCACGATAGCCTCAATGCTGTTATTAGATTCATCTATCTATCTATTCTTAAGTGTACTTGTTTTCCTATTTTCCTAATTCCTGTGCATGAAAATTATGTACAATTATGTAATTAGAATCTATAAGCAGTTGAGCTTAATCAGTTATTAATTCTTAGTTATAATTAGTGAATGCTGTAGCAGAAATTTATAAAGGAGAACATCGTGGCCACTTCAAAGATTTTGTAACACGCCTGCGTGGCCAGTGGGCTTCATTAACACATCGGAATTAGGTTAATAACGACTCATAATCCACTGAGAGAAAAAAATATATGGCGCCTGGCTGCTAACTAATTATATTTATAAATGATATTTTTTTTAGTTTCACGCTATAACCCACCCATAGCATGGTAGATAGAGTTCGCCCTAAAAACCCTTCGTTCTCCGCTTTGCGATAATTAATATATGTATATATATGCGGAAAAATAATAATAATAAAAAGCCTTCTATCTAACATACTAGGCTTCCTTGTAATACTAAACAAAGGTTTCTTACAATCTTAATACTAAAATGGTAACTGTTGACTGACAGGCTGATCTATCAACACGACTCACACTACTCGCCTGATCGGAGCAAAAGTCATAAGGATATCTGGTCATAACGTCATCACCTTATAATAAAGGATTATAATGTTTTCTTTTTCAAGTGAGCAATATATCGAAAATTGGGCGGAGAGTGGGGAGCGGAGTGTCAAAACACGAAGTTCCTTCTGCTTCATGCAGGACACAGCGTGAAGCTAAGAAAATGTTTATTCTTACTAATATTTTTATGCAGAATAAGGAGCCTGGTAATTATTATTTTTTTCATTTGTCGTCGATTTTTAAAATTTAGCATGCGAGGATGCGAGGCTGAAAATTTCCTAATGAATCGCACATTGTAAGGCGAACCTAGTATTAAGATTGTCCGTTCCCATTAAGACACTTCCGTTACCCACTTTCCGCAGAATTCTGGAGGTATTACCTATGTGTACGATATAATGATTTTTATTATTAAATCATCACGACTAATCAATAAAGTAAAACAGGTAGAAGTAAACGTAGGTATAAGTATATAATTACACGTAGGTAGGTACATTAAACAATTAAACGAAGGCCATTCAAGGTTCTGTAATTTCTATAAACCACTATAAAAAATCTAGTGTCATTATATTACGAATGTTTAATATGAAAATAGTACAAATCATATTTTGTTTATTTCATATTTTATGAATAAGCACCCAGTGACGGGTCCAAATGTGTTTCCAATAAAGGCTACGTGTCGCAAGCTGCGCGGGCGCAGGTTGCGTCACTCATTCACGGCGCCTACGCGGATGAGGAAAAACTATCGGCCATGTTAAGATCAGGTAATGCACACTATTATTGCATATTTGAGCTTCAATTACCATTATCATTATTATCGCACCATAGTGGGGGAGTTGGCATTTTCCTGATTATTCGCTATGGTTGTGGGTTCGTCACACGCCAGGTAATTCTCATATTTGTAATAAGCTTTGCCCATACAGATAAAAAATCTTATTTCGTCAAATATTTCTAACACATTGGTAGAACAAATCGATATTTTGCATCAATACATCTCAGTTCGCGTATACCTTGACCGCTATTCGCCTTACAGAACATGACATCATCGCCGTAGTTTGCCTGCGTTTTCATTTATTTTTGTACACCACCCCTCTCTTTCCCTCCCGAGCAGCCATCTCTCTCCCACCTTCTTTAATTAAACAGGAACAAAGATCTTAAGTTATGACCGCGCAAATTAAAAACAGGATATTCGTGTTTCATGTAATAAGAAAATATATTAAATAAGCTTCGAGTTGACTTAATGTTTTGAATATTACTTATATTACTTTCTAATTTATTTATATAATTTTTCACTTTCAAAGTAAAAACATTTAAATACCATATGAATACGTAAAATTTAGAGTAAATACTTTACTTTCCATTTCTTTATTTACACATATATAGTAAAGCTGAAGAGTTTGTTTAATTGACAGCGCTCATCTCAGGAACTGGTTCTAATTGCAAAATTCATTTTGTATTGACATCACATAAAGCTTTTCGAAGTAACTCACCAGAAGGGTGGTCAGTTACTTCAGGCACTTAGAATGTGTCTTGTACAACTATTACTTTTTCCATTTGAACACGGGGACGAAGTCGCAAGTTAATGGTAGTATATAAAAATGTTGCTAAAAAGACTATATATCAGTGACTAAAGGGTTAGCGATGAGTAAAAGAATTGTTTATAATTGGGTTCGTGCTAATTGCTTCGCCCGATCGTTGCCCTTTCGTTACTTTAGATAGTTCGACTCGAAGATGACACATCAACCCGTTTTAGATATTACACTTGTTTAATTATATAAAATGAGATAATGAAAATGATCTTTGATAATAACTATTCAAATAAATAAAATGGGCCGGATTAGACTGTAGAGCAGAGGATCTCTATTTTATCAATCAATGCGGAAGAAAAATAAACTTGCGATAACGGGACTGCTAAGAGTATTTTCTTTTTAACTTTTCCATTAACATGTTGAGTAAATTGAAGTTTAATCAAATAAGTTCTTTACATTATAATTATGAAGTCACGAATCTATTTAGAGTGTACGAGAACAGTGATATCATGAGGTCAATCAACAGGTTGAGAGGCAAAATAGGTCAAGTTTACACGGAAAATAATCACATAGCGAAACATTGTACTGATGAATACTAAAATCTTTAGGTAATTGTAATAAATATCTATCTTTGTATATATGTATATAAGTTATGGCTATTTCAGATGCCCCAGCCTTTAAATCTCATTTAACTGGCCGTGCCGAAACTATATAAAACAAT
This sequence comes from Heliconius cydno galanthus, assembly GCA_036379175.1. NCBI lineage: Eukaryota > Metazoa > Arthropoda > Insecta > Lepidoptera > Nymphalidae > Heliconius > Heliconius cydno. The sequence continues at coordinate 474,633 of JAKRZM010001038.1, read as the reverse complement.
TAATATAAATATACGGTTAATTTAAAGAATGCAGTATGAAGGCAATATGTAGATAAAACAATTTGCATTTTTTTTGTCTTTTGGTTCAATATTTTTTTGGACAAACCTACGGACATATCTTTTTTTTCGGAAATTCAATATACATATAAAAAGCAACAATCATTTATTGTGTGATGCATTCAAATACTTTTTTAGCTTCACGCTGTATCCCGCACGAAGCAGGATGGACACAGGAAACCTGGGATCCTGGTGTTAAAATACTCTGGTCCCCACTTACTGCTAATTCTAGAGTCATTTCATATTGAGTCGCGGAACTCAACGCCCCATTTTGCCTTCTTACCAGAGCTAGGAAATGAACACATGAAACATTTTATGCAAAATATTTCAATAATAAATTATTTCTTGAGGTCAGATAATTAAACGTCAATGTTTATTCTAAGTTAGCGTCGCGTCGTCTTCATCAAGGTTGACAACAAGTAAAATCCATACATTAAAATATATTATGTAACGTATCGCATTTATATATAAATCGTTTACTTAAGATTTTAACTACTATATTACTATTAATATAAATTAAGAAAATTTTAACAAGTTGGACAATTTGTTCAAATTTTATGTGTACATACGAAGACTGATATGTAAACTTATTAAATTTTAATAAAATTACTTTAAAGTAATGACGAATCTATTTATTAACAAGATGGTTTAGTCGCTATTAAATGGTATTTGGCAAAAAGTTTATAATTTAAAAAAAATAAGTATTTAATAAATTTAATTTCGCTCTGGTACCAAGACAAAGCGCGACGTTGAGTCCCTCTACTCAAAACACAATGACAAACAACATTAGGTTCCCTATCCTGATGTATGCGGGATACAAAGTGAATGTGAAAAAAAAATCTAATTAATGATAGTTACATACTTACTTCATCTATCCATCAGTTTATTTTATCCCGCTCACTAGTAGGTACAAGTAGCGTCTCAGTGCCGTCAAATGGTTACAGAATGGTCATTTGAGCTATTTCTAGACAGTCTACAGAAAGTCTACTCTTGTAAGTAAATTGTCTGTATTTAGTTTCTATTTTATACATAAGTTTTCCTTAAATAAGTAAGTGTACTTGTCTGTCTGTTCGTGTTCAGATAAAGAGATCTATAGAAAGTAACATTTAGGATTTTGTAATTGTATCCAAATTACACACCAAAAATAACCAGTGCAAGGTATATTATTTTCTAATCTTTCTAAATTAGTAATTTTACATAACAAAATCGTAACGAGGCAAAGCTTGGCGTTGAAATCCGCCATTCAACACGCAATGCCGCCAGTATTTGGCGGAAAGTAAGTTAATGGGAACGGAGGTTTCCTCTTCCGTATGAACATTCAAACAAAGTAGGGAGAAACCTCTAAATTACCTACTATAAAACACTACTTAAAAGAATAAATTCAATCTATCATAATCAACTCAACGATATGTCTAGAGTTCATCTAGTTCGCATCTTACCTCCCATTTCCGTAATGTACTAAGAAATGACTTTAAACGGTACATTCAAATGTATCCTCTTCGGCACTTCACTAAAAGGCGTTTTTGCCTTAAACGATTGATTTCGATAGTTCCATAAGAGTAGTACGTAGTACCGTGTATGTAGGTGTGCAATCATTATGTCGGCAAGTGGTGACAAGGACGTGTTGTGGAGGTAACGAGTTTTGTGTAGGTATAATTCATTAAATGGTATTAAAGTGCATTTAATAATTATTATTAGCTCCACGGTGTATCCCGCACACAGCAGCAGGGTAGGCGTAGGAGGGAGCCCAGTGTTACGACACTCCGTTCCCCATTTTCTGGAGGATTCTGGAGGCATTGCGTCATGAGTGGCAGAACTCCAGCGAGCGCTTTGCCTCTATACCAGATATATTTTATACATTACCTCGAGTGGGCATCGAACCCACAACCCCCTGCACCACGACTGTCCTATTAATAATCATTATATGAACAATACAGTTTGAATTGTTATATGAGTGGTACAAATACATTGGTTGTACTCTACTACTATTATAAAGCTGAAGAGTTTGTATGGTTGAACGTGGTAATCTCAGGAACTACTGGCTGGAACTCTATAACTCTATACAAATGCTATAATAAATTTATAAAGCAGAACTTATTTCAAAATGTACAGCAATAAAAAGTGTATAGTCCAGTGAGATCTCGTGGGCGGATCGGTTTTAGAATGCCGCCCGCCCACCGTCTGTGGAGTGTATTTTGAAATGCTTCATATTATAAGAAGCTTAAAAATATTTACACAGAAGTACTTAGAACATAGAGTAAGAAAAGAATAAGATTATATAGAATTAATACAATAAATTCGTTAAAGAAACAGCTACACTTTTCGCTTAAAGAAATTTAGTTTACCCAATTCATTATACCTTTCCCGCTCCAGTTTCTTATGAAGGTCAAGTGGTTAGCAAAAATAGATTAAATGTAAATAATGAAAAATATTTCAAATGTTTTTTAATCACTTCTCCAAACAAAATGTAAATTTATATTTTTTTGGCGTTGTATGAGTATATTTTTACTGCATGTATAAACAATATTACGACGATCAAACAGTAAATACTTGTTGGTCTGCCAAGTTTTAAGAGTACGCACTTAAAATCAGAGACGAGAGTGCAATTAGTTTATTTCTTTATTAAACAAAGCACGGTCTTTTGTATGTAAACAAAAGGGAACGAAAACAGCTTAAAATATAATTATTCTGCCAAGTGGGTACCAAACCCACAGGCGTCGGTAAAGTCGAATACCGTCCCACTGTGTTACAACGGTCTCGTATAATGACGTAACACTACGATTTTCTGTGTATACTATACATACATATATTTATATAGGTACTCGTATATCGTAATTTAAATTTCAAATAACAAATATGTTTAATCAGCTATCAATGGGAAGTAATTAAAGCAGCATTGTGGGACAAATTCTTAGTGTGGGATGAGTTGTACTCGCAAGCAGCACAAAATAGCCTATATCTACCCTACAGCCTATATTCTATAGCCTACGCTCTTCAGTCTATGCTACCCTATAGCCTATACTTTATAGCCTATGCTCTTAAGTCTATCCTACCCTAGTCTATAGTATAGTGTAGAGTCCAAACTAAAGTGGTGAGTGCAACTGTGTCATGCACGTAAACTGGATACTCCTACACGAAGTAGCAAATAGATTTAGCTCAATGACTTCTGAGTTCTGCGTTCTGTTACGTTTACTGTCAGGTAAGTTTTATAATGTTCGTAGAATGTAAAATTATGTAAATATCGAGCAAAGACTAAAATTATATATATATATATATATTTTATAAATTAATCATACAGACGCTCTACATTTTTACGTTAAGAATATATTGTAATAATATTACTCATTGCAATTTAAAAGGGCCATTTTAAATTTGAATAATAGTTGTTAACTTTAATAAACAACAATATATTAACAATTTAGATATTCCTTCTAAGTATAAAAAATGTTAGTTAATTTCTTTGAAAACATAAATATCACAAATATAATAAGTAATCGCAGAAACAATAAAAATATTTTAACGATTCTCCATAACTTAAGAGCCCACACTAATATAAGCTATTTGTATCTTTTCCTACCATAGCTGACATCCATCTTGCTTTGCTCCTACGACTATATACTCCAAGGAGAATAGGTTTTTAATGAATGAAATAAACCAATATGTCACGGTGCGGTGTGTTGGTGGCAAGCGTGCAGACGACCTCGCTAGATTATGTAAAACAAAACTTGTTTTTGTTTTCATTTTTAATCCTTTAAAACGTTTGCTTCTATAAAGCCCGGTTTCTAGGACATTAAGGACTACGTTGAACTCGCAAGAGTAAGCTGGATATTTGTATTTCTACCAATAAATGATTGTGCTTCCGCACAATGTTCAGTCCTTTCCTTTCAAATGTTCGGTCCTTTCCAGGACCGAACAAGTAGAGAGAGAGAGTTGAAATAAAATCACTCAGTTCTACGGAGCCGAGCGAACCCCAGATTCGAAAACCCCCGCTTCGCTCGCTATGTTAAAAAAAATACTATAAAATACAAAAAAAACACTATGCATTTAATTTAAATAAAAAAAAACACGATAAATAACAAAATGTCACTTATTAATTTAAAAGTCCTTTCCAACACGAAGGTCAATTAAGGACTGTTACTTCATTGAAAATTCGCGAGCAAACGTGCTCCAAATAGTAATAAAAGATAAACTCGCCCGAATACCACCGAAAACAAACCAAGGTTATCAGTTGAGACAAAAAAATATATAGTGCACAGAACAGGTCCAACTCGTTTCTGGTTCCATGTGCCAAAACATAATTGTATGGATATAAGAGATTGCTATTAAGGTGTTATAACTGGGATTTTAAGTAATTATGTAGGTGGTAGGTATATGTATAATTTTGCATTAAATCATTATACATATGGTACCTAGTGGTAAAGGCGACGGCTGTAGGTTCTCTTCCCATTCGAAAAAATGAATATTTTCCCCGTTCTTGTAATAAAACAAAATATATTTTTTTACTTAATACTATAACTATATCTCGGATATAGGGTTGGCAGAGGAAACCGTTGAAAATTTTACACACATCGCCCAGTTAGAAACACCGCCCGATGAGTGGCGCAACTCAACGCCGCGCTAAAAATCGCCATTGTTATTATTTTTCAAAATATCCTTCTAAATGTCTATTATGCTTGCAATCCTACATTACATTGTTAGGTAGAGAGAGGTTTGTAGCAACTAGCAATTGCTAAGCGCCTGCCTTCACCTTTGGAGCGAAAGGTCATGGATTCTGCTTTCTCCAAAGGCAAATATTTAGACAAATTCATATTGTTGCAAGCTTTTCCCTTTTAGTATATTAAATACTATTTTGTTTTATTTCATCTGACTTAGTATTTAAAGATTGAAATCACAACGTATTTTATATCTTTTTTAGCTTCAAGCTGTATCCCGCACATAGCAGATTAAGAAGAGGGAACCTGGGAGCCTAGTTTTAAGACACTCCCTTCATGAAATAAAAATATTAAATATTTCTTTACCTTGAGTAAGGGTCAAACCCACAACTTGTCGCATTTAAAGTCGAATGCTAAGTCGAATGTTAAACGCTTGAATCCCTGCGCTACAGCTGCCCTTATATCACAACGTGATATTAGAAAATAATGATATATTGTGATTAAAAATTGTTTTTAAACTTTTACAATGTCTAATTCAGCCACTAAATACTGAATGTCTCCAAATGTCTGAAAATTGGATTGCAATAGATACCTGTCACTATCCTCCTAAATATTTAAAGTCAAAACTTTCGAACGAAGACAAAAAAGGAAAGAAAAGCTCAAATGTTGTAAAGTTCAAAATCATAACTTTTGGTCTTAACCTTAATACCTACCACTGATTGATCGAAAAAACGAGACCGATGTATTTGTTTTATATTTCGCCTTAAGTTCAACTAAAAAAAAATGTCATTAGTCAGTCTTAAATTCATAATGCCAAACTAATTTTAGCCTCAACAAAAGTGAGTCGTCGAATATTGGTTTATTTTCTAAGTTTTGGCAAGCGTGCCAACTGGGTGCACGGGGACGTAGGCTTACTCAGGAAGTTACATCATTATTCATATAACATTCAATCTAGACTGGATTTCAGTTCAGTATATTTTACGAACAACAAATCGCGGCGTTGAGTTACGCCACTCATTTCGCAATATTTTGAAAACATTATTGTATTGGGTGACTTAACACTAGGTTCCCTCTGCCTATCCTACTTAATGCATGAAAAGCGTGAAGCTGAAGTTATTTATAAGTACTTAATGGCCTTTAAAGTCAGTATTGGCTTATCAAGAACTGCACTGTCCCAAAAGGATAATATTTATCGATTTATAAGCTTAATCAGCAAATAATATTATTCATGTCTATTATTAAAATAATAAAAATACGAGTATATAAAATTTTTATATACGAAATAATTATTGTCGTGGTCAAAAGCAAGTTTTTGGCACGATGGTCGCGGGTCCGTGGAAAAATATGTTTACACTACAGCTTCCTCGGCTTAATTGGATAAAGAAGAGAATCTGCTGTTCAGGATGGAGAAATCCAACGCAAGCATATAACGGAAAAGAATTGTATGAAGTGACACTCCACTAAATTCTTTCTGTTTGTCAGTACATAATTTTCACTCTTTTATGAATGACCTTAAGTATGAGAAGTAAAGGTCAAACATGACCCTTATCAATACAACCTTCACTTACAGTATTACGTAGTTTATCTTAAAGTCGCGAATAATATACATCTACAGCTACATCTTACACTTTAAACAACAATATATGCCAAGGTTTCAAAAATCCACATATTTCCCCGTTTCTGCGAGTTGCTTTAAATATCTTATAATTCATGTCATGGTTAAACGAGTGATTTAACCGAATCCGACTCGGATTCAGTCATGTCACAAAGTCCCGAGACCCTGACATTGTTGTTGTGACAACAAATATATTATGACACATTACGTATTCCACAGAAGAATTAGAAATAGCCCTATGACGACTTTCAAAAAGGATAATCGGTTAGTACCATAGAATTTAACTCAAAGATATTTTTTGAGCTTTTCTTTATTCCTGACGTCAATAGCTTGATATCAACTTACTATATTTTCATTTTCCCTCCTTCTTTTTAGCCTCGTCCACTGTTAGGAGTCGAAATATTTTATTAATATATATGTATATTATTAAATCAAAGTTCAGGCTGTATCCTGAACAGAGCAAGGTAAGCAGAGGGAACCTAGTGTTAAGACACTCCATTGAAATGAATAAATTTCCCATATATTAATATTAATTAAAAAATAAAAATTATAAATAAATAAATAGTTTGTCCATAAAGTGTATGTTCCAATAACATTTTTATAATAATTTCGAACCTCAACTCATTGATTGATTGATTTCTCGGTATATGGCGTTTAACCTCAACTCAACTCCTCTCTTCAACTCCTTGTGTTAACAAGTCAAGCAAATTTCAAAATGAATTACAATGAATGGCGGGAAAAACGTTGATAAACTTTGCAATGTTCACTAAAACCTTTTTGATATCCGTATCAGTGTGGCAAGTCATAATAGAATATAACAGTATGATAACATTTGGAAATTCATTTTTTATTCCTGGTGCCTGGCGAAGTTTAAAAGAGAGGAGGACTATGCTATATGGTAAGGGCTCTGACATGTTGTTTTTATATTACTTAAGTACCTAGTGGGTTCGGTTCTCTTTAAAGTCTCGACGTATATATCTGTTATAGTCACTTTCTATCGTCAGGTCAGGTCACATCAGTCGTCATGCAACTTCTCTCTCTCTCTCTCTTTCTCTACACTTTCACGCACATGGACTATGTCATAATAGTCAATAATACCTAATTATTTATTGTTTGAAAAAATCAAAACAATACTATCCAGATATATTAAAGACTAATCTTCGCCATAATAAAAAGAACAGAACAGAAGACTAAACGTCCTATGTCACCCTTTCCTTTACCCACTTTAACATTTTAAAGTCAACTGAAATGGAAGTTTGAAAATTTGTTTAGAATAAATACTATCAGTAATTTTCATATAATCCATATCGTGGCTCCATGGATGGATGCCAAGTTTTAATATAGCGCCCTCGATAGCTGATGTCATCGCAGTGTTTACAATAATACTGAAACATTGTTCTGAGAATTGCTAAGGGCGAATAGTAAAATTTAGAGAAATCTTGACATTTGTCATCTTATTATTATTATTTTAGATTCACGCTGTGTCTGTAGCTTACCATTGCGTGTTTAGTGACGGAACTTAACGCCGCTTTTTAATATATTTTCTACAATATTTAAAATAGCCGTTGAATTTCTGAGGCCGTCGTGGCTCAGCAGAACAGCGTCCTTTCCCCGCAATGGTAACAAGTAAAACAAGCAGCGTTGGTTTCCACCAACTATTACGCATTATTTCGAAAATTGAGTGGTAGACGTTTTTTATCTACTATTTTGCTATACTTATGCTATAGCTATGCGAAAAAAAATAGAATAAGTACCGTGGCTAACTGCATAGTATTACAAAAATATAAAAAGGTAAAACCCAAAAACAATTGAAAATTCACAGTCATTTACTTAGTCGTTGAAAAACAATTCATTCATATTTATTTTCATGTAAAAACCGACACTGTAAACATGAAAACAAAACGTAATATTTTAGTGACGTGATATTTTTCACATTTGCGAGGAAAATGTATGAAAAATATTTTTTTAAATAATAGTGTTTCTTTAAGTAAAAGTTGTTATATATGTATTAACATTAGTAACACACATCACAAAAAAAATATCTTCGTCATGTATCCGTAGCAACATGAAAAGCGGAAAGAACCTAATGTTAAGACAAAAGTGGACCTGGATTCATTGATCAGATCTTTTCATGAAATTGCGGGGTGGGCACCAGGCTATTCCAGGGTGGGCAACAAACCAACCGGGCCGGGTTATTATTATCGTACGTATGTTATTATTATTATCGTCAAGTCCATGTACAAAGTTGATTAAAACATTAATTTATTTATTCCAAGATAATGGAAGAACAACTTTTGTGGTGAAAGTAAAATGTAATATCGAGATAAATTGATATTCACGAGCAAGTGTCAAAGCTAAAGAAGAAATGGCGTTGTTAGTGTCAATATTAATAGTGCTTGAAAATGGAATTTCCATTTCATATCACATTTTATGATATATACTAACAGCGTAGAAAAACACTTTGTTTTTTTTACATATTAACTGAAACGGTGTTTAAAATGTGACCTTGTATTTTTATTGCGATTGCATATTTTTTATAAGTCTAGACTTAGATTCAAGCTTTTTACGAAGTTTCTTTATTCATAACTGTTATAGAATATTTGACAAATTATTGGAGATTAATAGCTGCTTCTCTTATGGATTTTAACAGCTACAATGTTCTCTACAGTTTCTGATTACAATAACACATGATTGCACGCCGTGCTGTCTTCTATCAAAACATGGAAATGAAATCTATCTTTTATAAAAAATATTCGAATCTACAAAATAATTCTTCACAAACATATAAGTATTTATAGCAAAATACATCCTAAAATGACTTATTAGGATGAGTAAGATTGCATTATATCATCTCAGTATTCCATTAACTGTAAAGGCCATATTCTCAATACAATTGGTCATGTTTATTTCGGCGTGTTACTGTGAATGTGAACATAGCGTACAAGAAACCACAAGGCTATGCGTCAGTTTTCTGATATCTCATCATTTTAGTGGATTTTCGATGTTATTAATTATTAAATATTGTATTTTATTAAGTTTTACAAAAAACATTTCAAACATTTTTTCGGGATGGTTAATGGGACAGATGACGAGTTAATTTTTGTCCAGTTATTTTGTCCATGTTAATGTTAATGCTTAAAACACAGAGTTAAAACTTTCCGAAACCCAACACAATATATTCCTAAGACAAGCAAAAAAAAGAAAGAAAACGAAGTATAAATCGCTATGTTCTTTCAGTACACTGCATCAAGAAAAATAAAAGAAACATTAAATTCTTAGCCCAAGACCGTGGTAATACCATCATAAAATGTTTTTTTTATTTATTTTATTCATAAGACATACAATATAATAAATTATACGATGAAGTCATGATTTTTCTCGTCTGATACATCTAAATGTATAACGAGTAACTGATGACCGTCACCATAACCTTAATTTAACGTTATTTTTATCTGTAGTACCCATACCCAGGATAATTGAAATGTCTGAAGCATTTTAGTTGTTAGGTGATAGGCATCGTTAAGCAAAGCCGAGGAAAAAAATATTTATTCTATATATACTTAGTTGTAAAGCTGAATACTTCAGCTCTGTGGTGCACTGATCTCACTAACTACTGTTTTAAATTAAAAAACTTTTTAGTGTCGATTCTCGATAAATGGACTATCATTTACCGAGAAAGGCTATCACATTAGCTGTTTCTTTCTATTTCTATTTGACCAAGCGAGCGAAGCCGCAGGCAAATACTAGTAGTATAAATATAAACAGTGCGAATCGAACCCTAGAAAATAACAAAATAATAATATTCTACAAGGTATAGGCCTCTATTCAATAAAAGTAATAGTTTGTAATATAAACCAATATTATTAAATAAAGTCACAAAGAGCAATTTAAATGAAGCAAATGCAAAATATTTCTTATCTAAACTGTGTTTAAGATAAACGCAGAACACGTTCTTTATTATACCTTAGCATAACAAGTGCTAGCGAAAATAGCTACAAATTAAATAAATGAATCTAGTTATAAAATAAATAGATATTTGTTTGCATATAGAGGTTAGGCAGAGAGAACTTAGTGTCTAGATACTCTGTTGTAGAGACATTGAAATTTTTGAGAAATTGCTTGTTAAGTGGCGGTATTAAACGCTGCGCTTTGTCTTGTTGCCAGAGCGAGGACTTAACAATAGTTTAGTTCTTCAAATCGATTAGACGCAATACCTCAATACATATTGCAAGTACAATACTTTTTTAACGTGCACTTTCAACATAGTTTAAATCCAGTCTAGATCCTACTATCATCATAGACTCAATCCATATCTGAGAAAATAACGGAGTACAAACAACCATAAAAGGCTGCTAGCTACTTATCTCCGAAAAAATCTCGTCAACGACCTTTTACGTAATAAATCATTGTCGCGTCGTTAAATATATTGGGATGTGCGAATTTTATAAGAATTATTATACTCACGTGAAATTTTTTTGGTGATACAATATTGCGAACACAAACACTAAGCACAAATAATAATTTTACAACCACTTATTTATATATTAAAACACAACGTTATTCATCACTGAACAGAGATTAAAATAAATTATGTATTATTATATCGAAATTAATCCGATATTCGTTGTTTCGTAGGCGCGTGCGGTTTAAATTCGTTCGCGCGCGGAATGACGTTTTTAGCGCGGTGCCAGTGGTCAAACGAAACGCGGGAAAACTAGAATGGAGCGGAAACTGGATTTACGAATCGGTTCTCTATCTCTCTCTTTGTTTATATCGTTCGTATGTACGAAAGAGAGGTAAGTTTTATTTAAAAATGAAATAGGTTTCAAATATGTCATTTTTTATTATTTATGTATTAAGCTAGGATTATAACCTAAGTTAGTCAAAGTTAGGTAAAATTATATTTTATTAATTGGATTTTATGATATTTGTATATTTATAAGTGTTAAAGTTCTTATTAGAATATACTAGATGTCGTTAGTACCTTAACAGAAAATCGATCCTTTAGAAGCACATAACACACTCGCTAGTCGCTACTACGTCCATATAATAGTCTTAAAGTTGCTTAATAGATGGCGCTGTACAATAAAACAACAAAAGTAAATTTTAAAATTAATTTTATTTGTTATTAATCCCATGCTAAGTCTGAAAATAATTAATATATAAAAATCTTTTTTAATCATAAAAAACTATTTTCTCTCACCAGTGAATCCTCAAAAATATATATGTGATAAAATTATATCTGATCGCCGTCTGTATATGCTGTGTATGGGAAAAAATATTATTGGAGGCAATTTATCAATGTAAAACAACCCAGAATAATGAGTTTTTAATTTTTTATCTATTTGTCTGTACCGCTTAGCCGATTTAAGTGCAATTTTCAATCATATATTTTGGCAAGTCTCTCTCTTGACATTAAGTTGCCGGTTGATAAATAAAAAGTTAAATCAATATAAAGTAGAAGAAGAAGAAGTGTTGTAAGCCGAAATTGCCACAAAATAATCAAAAAGTTTTATTGAAATCCAATACATGGATATTGTCTTTAAAATTAAGACATTATTAGAATACGGAAGTAAGTAATTCAGATTAGTAAATAAATAATTGTGTAGTCAAGAGCTGAGATGAGTTGAGTTCTTCCAATTAACACGCAATACCTCCAGAATTTGACGGAAAGTGGGGAACAAAAGTGTTTTAATGGGACTAGAGTATCTTAATACCAGACTAAACTACTAAACTAGACAGTAAACTCTAGACCCTAAACAATTTTAACATGCAGTGCATGATTTTTTTTATATAAATCTAATGAAATGTTTTTTTTTTAATCTAATTAAAGGGCTTTGTCGCAATGAAATGTTTTAATATAGTAATTTTGTAAATAATATATTAATAACAGAATATTAATCTATAATTAATTAGGTCATGCTAAAAACAAATAAATTTAAAACATCGTATGGCGAATTGTACCATAATTTACCCTATTACGTACATAGGTACATGATTTAGCTCACAGATTCATAATAAATGTCCTTCTCTTTAATCAATACCAAGAATTAACTAATAAAATATACTAAATAGTAAAATTTGAGGCTATTGTGGCGCAGTGGCACAAATGTGTGTCTATTATTTTGTTTTTTTCTTCGCTAAGGTGACAATCGCGCCGCGCTAATCTCCGCCAGGCAATACGCAATGCCTCAAAAATTCATCGGATAGCGGAGAACGGAGTGTCTTAACACTACATTCCATCTTCATCATTTTTCATCAAAACAGTTAAATGTAAAATATTTCTGAATTCTGACGTAATCCTCGCCGGGGCAGACGGTTTCTTCGATCCAAAAAAGGGATACTTATTCATTATTGTCATACAAAATACGCACACATATATATAATACACACAGCTGCGTCAATAATGTATAATGTTATTGCTAAAGTAGATTCAACATATAGTTATTTAGAAATTGTATAACTTATAAGTAAATAATTTAGTTCCATATTATTAGAATAAAGTATCTATTGATCCAGAAATTGTGTTTTTGGGTAAAAAAATTAAATAAAAAGCTCCAGACGGCCGCGGCTCCAGTTTGTATGTGTGCGTTCTGCGAAAACACACACTAGCGTAGTAGTAGTACTGAACTGTACTTAATATCGATATAATATTTTTTGTAATATTAAATTTATTATTGTCCTTATAATTGTTGTCTGATTAAAATTTTCATTATAACTACTGACTTCTACAAATGTTATTTTTTAAAAATATTGTTTAAAACATTTTTGTTTTTTTTTTATGCTTTAAATTAATTAACATAAGAAATACTATTATAATGAAATAAAATTAAGAGCATTAATACTTATGTGCGGTGTTGAGTTACGCCACTTAACACTCAATTTAAGGGTGAAAAATGGATTCACTAATAGGTTATCTTTGTATTTGATTTCTGTCTGTTAATTTTTATAGATGTTAGAAACTCATATTTGTAAATATTAAATTGTCAATAATTTAAAAAAACCATATTTGGATTTATATTTAAAATGACATTCGAAATCATTGAAAAACTTTAATTTGTCTCTAATGACATTTTAAAACACTGCTACAAAATACTTTTTTATTGAAATTTACATAAATAAACTAAAATATTCTTAAAGTTATATTATATTATGGAAATGGCAACGTTGCAGATATGTTATGAAAATTTCTTCAACAGGAAAGTAGAAGCCAAATAACAACGAAAAAATAGGATAGCTTGATAGTTTCCAAGAGCATGATGCTTATTTTTTAGTCATTTCCATTTCATTAAATATACGTAGCCGAAGGTAATGTTAGTAATTTATTTATTGATTTAACAAGTTAAATATATAAATAAGAAACTTATTTTTAACTTATAAATAATATAATATTCTTTAAAAAGTAATATTAAAACCAACTATCGACTGCATACATCACTAAACATCAATGAATCAGCATTACGCCTGCAATGGAGATATATTTCCTGCCCCCTCACTGGTCGATACGCCTCTGCGGCGTTCCCGCCCACCAATCAGGAAGCAGCACAGCGCGTCGGTCGCCCGCCACGACACTCCTATATATACGAAATAACGGAATTTTCACGTTACTAACCGTTCGGCAAGCCTCTTAACCGGTCGCGCTGAACGACGACTGATTAATTTATTAAATTATATTTCTACGTTAAGTTCAACAAAACTCAAACAAAATGGTAAGTCTATTGTCGTTTTATGTAATACTCACGATCATTTTGAATATAATAATAGATATCGAAATTTGTCACGCAAAAAACGTTAGCAAGTGCCGGTACGCCATCTTGTCGGCGTTTCACACGAGGCCGGGGGGTGACAATTTTAGTTTGAATTTATTCTGTAATACATGCCATTTTCAATTTCTTCTACCTTCAAACGCTATTATTTTGTTTCGAATACAGATTTAGATAATTTCGTCGGATTAAGATTGATTTTGCCTTATTACGCTGACACGCCCTTTTCTGTAGATCGATATTTGAAATAAATTAACAACTCATCAATCGGTTAATAAAAGGTTATTAATTTAATTTTATTTGATGTTCGTGATGAATTTCATCCTTATAATACTTTGTTTTTGCATATTCTATCGGTGACGTGTCCGTTGACCTCATTCAAGGTTTTCATCTACTGATGTCACGAGCTCAATATCGCTATTGATTTTTAAGAAAAATGCATCCTTAAAGCATATCTTTATATTCCGGTGTATAATTACGATATTATCTAAATGAGGTCACTTTCGACTTTCTTTTTATGTAGCTTTTACATTTTTTTTGTTTATACGTACTGTTACTTTATCCGCTGGTTCTAAGAAATCGATCACGCGATATAATGCTGATAGGTTAAATTACAGATCTTTAGAATTGAATACATACATGAGTTAATTAACGATGCATAAAGCGGTTATGGGTTCAATCTCACGTGAATTGCTTACAATTACGTTATGTTCAGGTATTAATCTGCGCCGAATTCTTAAATTTTATGTAAGTAATTTTATAATTCCTCCAGCGTGAGTGCATCTCCGTACACGTTGGCCAAGCTGGTGTCCAGATCGGTAACGCCTGCTGGGAGCTCTACTGCCTAGAGCATGGCATCCAACCTGATGGCCAGATGCCCACAGACAAGACCATCGGAGGTGGAGACGACTCCTTCAACACCTTCTTCAGTGAGACCGGCGCCGGCAAACACGTACCCCGTGCAGTGTTCGTCGACTTGGAGCCTACAGTAGTTGGTAAGATAGTGTCTAGATATGAAATTATTATTTCAATTTCATAATAAAAGTCAAAAAAATCTAATTTATAATGTCTTTTGTCAACAGATGAGGTTCGTACCGGCACATACAGACAGTTGTTTCATCCAGAACAACTTATCACTGGTAAGGAAGATGCGGCCAACAACTATGCCCGTGGTCACTACACCATCGGCAAGGAGATTGTTGACCTAGTTCTCGACCGCATCCGCAAGCTCGCTGACCAGTGTACAGGCCTCCAGGGCTTCCTCATCTTCCACTCCTTCGGTGGTGGTACCGGATCAGGGTTCACTTCCCTGTTGATGGAGCGTCTCTCAGTTGACTACGGCAAGAAGTCCAAACTCGAGTTCGCCATCTATCCCGCCCCACAGGTCTCCACTGCTGTGGTTGAGCCATACAACTCCATCCTGACCACGCACACCACTCTTGAACACTCCGACTGCGCCTTCATGGTCGACAACGAGGCCATCTACGACATCTGCCGCCGCAACTTGGACATCGAACGCCCAACCTACACTAACTTGAATCGTCTCATTGGTCAAATCGTGTCCTCCATTACAGCGTCCCTGCGTTTCGACGGCGCACTCAACGTCGATCTTACAGAGTTCCAGACCAACTTGGTGCCCTACCCACGAATTCACTTCCCCCTCGTTACCTACGCCCCAGTCATCTCTGCTGAGAAGGCTTACCATGAACAGCTTTCTGTCTCCGAAATCACCAACGCGTGCTTCGAGCCTGCTAACCAGATGGTGAAATGCGACCCGCGCCACGGCAAGTACATGGCGTGCTGCATGTTGTACCGTGGTGACGTCGTGCCCAAGGACGTAAACGCCGCCATCGCCACCATCAAGACCAAGCGCACCATCCAGTTCGTGGACTGGTGTCCTACTGGTTTCAAGGTGGGCATCAACTACCAGCCCCCGACCGTCGTGCCAGGCGGAGATTTGGCCAAGGTACAGCGTGCCGTATGCATGTTGTCCAACACTACCGCCATCGCTGAAGCGTGGGCACGTCTCGACCACAAGTTTGACCTGATGTACGCCAAGCGCGCCTTCGTGCACTGGTACGTCGGTGAGGGTATGGAGGAGGGTGAGTTCTCCGAGGCCCGCGAGGACTTGGCCGCCCTGGAGAAGGATTACGAAGAGGTCGGCATGGACTCCGCTGAAGGAGAAGGCGAGGGTGCCGAGGAGTACTAAGCGGTTTAATTAACGTTGAGCACTCGCACCGAATACATTCCGGTGAAATAAAAAGAAATCAAATTTAATTTTGTAGTTTTGTTTAACCCTAATACAATATATGATGATAATCAAATAAAATAAACATTACTTTGTTTGAAAGTTGGTACTGATAAACCAATAAGCATAATTTTGAGATGTAGTCAATTTCAATAAGTCAATTGTTTTTTTTCTTTTGCCTGATAAATATATATGATTCTATCATATTATACACTTAAGTATTGCTTGTAACACCTATACTCATGACTTGACTTCGCACTAGATTCACGAGACCATTAAAATGAGAGAGTGAAGGTATAGTACCTACTTAATTTAAACTTTGTTGAGATGAATGAGTTAAATATTACTGAAAAACGTTATAATTTAACATTCTTGGGGTTAATTAACCCTAAATCCTCTCCCTACCCGCAGTACGTTATTAAAACGACTAGGTACGATAAATCTACTAAATATGTTGATTGTACTTTGATTATACTGTTAAAACTTAAATATTTTTTTGATAGCGATGTCGATGTTTAATAATATTTTTTTATAAATTTGATAAATAAAAATAATAAATACTTGTTTATCATCTTTGACGGATGCTAGTACACAGCAAGCGATATCGAAATTTCACTATAGCAAGTCTTCATAGCTACTAGATTTATTAATACGTGTAAGTATATAAAGAGTGCGGTTCAATTCGACGCCTCTTGGGCTATTTGGACCGTGGTAGCCGTTCAATTACGCTTTAGACTAGTATACTTTCACATCTTTCTAAGCAACATTTATCATTTTTAGTTTTTTGTTTAATCGCTTCAAAACTATACCTACATACTTAGATAAAAAATATTTGAATATTATTTTTATTAAGATATTTTTTATCTTGATATCGACGAAATTATTAAAGAGGAAGAATTTTCTATGTAAACATTGTTTTTCGAAATCAATGCCAATCTGCGTAAATTAAAAAAAAATACAGTAGGTACAATATTCTCTTAACGAAGTCGGTAAAATAATTATAGTCAAGTTAAAATTTAATAATTATATTCATTTACTTTATTAACAGTTACTTACACAGTACGTAACAACCTACTCCTATCCTTATATCGAGATCGAGAATCAAGTATGATAACCAGCTTCGGTTGGTGGGTGGTGGGGTGTGGTGGGGTGTGGTGGGCGACGACGGGTGACATCATCCTCACCTTGCCTTACACGGTCATCTGTTTATGAATGGTGACATAATTCTGGTTCAGATACTTGTGTGGGCATAACAAGTTGTTTTTTAATTATATAGGTATCTACTTTAATAAAAATTGTAGTTACGGTTGTGGTAAGGTTATTGTGTAATTTTTTATTATTTCATCATTTTAAGACCTAAGGTCTCAATGTTCTGCAATAGGCGTAGGCCTATTGTATTTTGTGAAAATAATTCTTTGATTGATTGGTAGGAATCAATCAAAGAATTATTTTCACTCATGCAGATTTTCCTAAATTTAGGATTATATTTCAATGGTATACTTAATTAGAACTCAAAGCAAAGATTTTCTTTTGATTTTTTATCTGCTTGTAAAGGTTATATCAATATAATTAATCGATGAAATTACTACAAAATTTAACCTTATAATACTTATTAAACATTTTAATACGTACTCGTACATTCTAGTTTTAATATAAAAATAGTCTTTTTAAAACCAAATACTCTGTAACAATTGGATCTCCAATTCTAGAATCAATATTAGGTATTAGCTTTAAACTAATAAGTACTAACAAGAACTAATAAGAGTTTAAATTAATTAATATCTTTCCATTTTCTGGTGTAATAACAAGTAAGTATAGAACGTAGTAAGTTTGTTTTTAATTAAAGCTTTACGTTGAAAATAAAAAGCGGAAGAGATAACCAAGGAAGTGCGTACGTGCATGGGTGTACCTAGAGATATTGGATATGGGGAGCTGGGTTTTTGCTTTGAATGAAATTATTCGTTAGTTATTACAATAAAATCTATACGCGAATAACTCTTAAGTGAAGAAAACTTTTAAGTCCTCTTAAAGTGATTTTTTTTTATTAGTCAAATTTGTCGGTTGGTTGTGCTATGGGTACGTAGAGACTAAGCAAGTTAACGAAACTATAAAACTAATCTAACACAGCGTGAGACGCGGCTATTTTTGGCGTAAAGTTAGCGGTCGTTGAACTAATTGGACGCATTTCTGTCTCTTCCGCCACCGCGTTGTTATATCGGTAAAAGTATATCTTACCATTTATATCTTTTGTACGGTTTTCTTTTATATTAAAATAGTCACGTTATATGTGTAAGGTCACGTATGACCATTTCATATCAGTACCTATCAATTATCAATTACTCAAGCAATGTCAACGGCCATAATATACATTGAAGTTCATTGAGAGTAGGTAACTACCATTAACAATGATATTGTACTATTGTATTATAATTTCTTAAATCAGCTTCATGTTGTATCCCGCACATAGCAGGGTAGGCAGAGGGAACCTAGTGTTAAGACACTCCGCTTCCCACTTTCTCTCGCTCATGATTGCTTTATGCAGCTATAATGAAAAATTGGCTACAAACCAGTTCGTACGAGGCGTAGGTTTGTAGAATAGTAGCCAATATAGTTGTAATATGTATTTTGCTATGGTTAGCATATACATATACATATACGAACCTATTATTTTTACTAAGAAATAAACAGAACAAGAGAACTGTTTGAGATTTGAACTTACGATCATTATTTTTATTGTATAGAAATAACATCAGAATACCAGTATATTTTATAAAATAAAATTAACTTCTAAATTACAGTCAAGAATTACTCATTTAAGGACAAAATACTTTTAGCAAGTCGCCACGACCTCAAAATAACCGAGACGAGATAGGGGGCCGGCATGCTATACATAGCCGTGGCCGGCGGTCGTGGGCTGGCATCTTGTTCGCGTCGTATCGGGCATGTGAGCCACCCACTTTCGAATATTACTAATATGGACATAGTTTTTTCAGAATATGAATAAGTTATATCCAACTTCGTTCACTCGGTAAAACAAATATCTTTTAAATATATGTATAATGAGGCCCACAAAGTAGTTTTTAATACTAATAATTTTATCTCTATTTGAAATAACTATGATCGGAATTCAGCCCAAATCCATCAAGCTACCCATTACATCGAACAACTCGAGGCTTCAACAGCGAACGAGACCAGAGGGCACACAGATATTATAATAGTATAATGTGGAACAAGAACAATAGAGCTCTTATTTTGCTTTCGTTGTAATGCGAGAAATTTATAGCTAGAAAGGTCGAGTACTTTCTTTTTGTTTCTTCACATTATTAATATTGTATTTTAAATAAATAGTTTCAATATCAGTAGGTATTATAATTTTTAAAAACATTTAAATTTCCAGCATTAAGTTTTCTATAGATTGACGTAACAAGTAAAATAGATTTGTCATTATTTTATAGATGGCCGGATAAAGGAGGAGCATATTAGACCACATCTACCCATGAAAAATCCACTTCAGAATTTTAATAAAAAAAATTAGGGCTCATAAATTGAGGAAAAAGCACAAAAATAATCAGTTTAAGTCAAAAATGTTTGCCGATGTTCTTACTAAATTTGCATATTCTTATTTTTATTAAGTGAAAACAGCAAAAACAACAGATTTTTATAGTATAAATAAATAATCATATAAATGAAGCTCAAACGAAGTAATTGTAAAGGAATTTAGAGGACCTTATATTGGTATTCGTTGCACTAGTTGTAGTTAGTATTCATCAAATAACGGATGTGGTTGTGACGCAGACGGTCCAAGCCGTCTCAACTGCATTAAGTATATGTAAATTAATTGCTTGTTTTTAACTAAATATGCTGTCTGTACATGAAAGGTTTATGACAAAATATATAATTGGGGGCATTTATTAATGTGACAGAACCCAAAACAATGATAATTTTTTTTTGTATGTTGCGTTTGTTTAATCGATTGTATTGTATCTTGGCAATCTTCCCTTAACATTTAGTGTTTGTTTTATTTCGATTTGTTCATAAGTAAAGAGACTTTTTTACTTAATTGGCTGAATCTTGAGGTATCAATGTGTGGATGGGGTCGTTAAAATGATAATGTTATAACATCACGAAAAGAAATTGCCAGTCGCTAGTAAGTAATAAAATCACGTTTGATTTTATTTCTTTCATCATCATTTTTAAGCTTCACATTTAGCAGGGTAGGTAGAGAGAAAGAGAACCTGATTTCAATAAACTCCGTTTGCTGCTTTTAGCTGAATTTTGAGTTCTGGTCTAAGTACTTAGTAGCGAACCTCAACTCCACACATTGACTTTACAAGCGAGCGGAGAGATAAGAACTCATTATAAGACAGGATAGCTCTCATTTTTAATGAAATTATCTATGAATTATTGAAATTCTATTAGAGTAACTCGATTAAAATAAAACTAATTATTGCCGCAAAAATACGCGATTGTGTGACAATTAAAAACTTGTATTTTTTTTAATATTTACTGTTTCAAGTGTCGTTTAAATAGATTATAAAAAATATCTGCATATTTTGAATAAATTTTAGTATTTCAAGGATAATAAAAGACAAACAGTTTTAATCATATTTATTCAGTTCTTACTGATATCTCAAAGAGAGAACTCCTTTCTAACAATACTCTTTAGAATGTCTATATATGATATATCCAACGTTGCTAACGCTCATGTAATGAAATTATGCTACCCGGTAAAAACCCGGTTAAAATTGGAATCGATATAAGTACATATTGAAAGAAAAGGCTCAAAAAATTAATGTAAATTTAATAATATTATTTCATTGTATGAGCGTCGTTACGTATGTTAATATGTATTTGCTACGCCTATTTTGTATCTATTTTGTATGAGACGACACTCGGAGCCGCCAATTAGAATTTAACTTTATTAGCCAACTTTTTTCCAACTGTTTAATAAATTCTAATTGACGTTTCTAAGTGCAAATGTGTGTGATTAAAATTAGAAGTTAATGATGTATGAGATTATATATTTTTTTATTGTTATATTATACTATGGAAATTATAATGCACCATTATAGTAATTTCTGCTTCTGAATATTTAGTTACTTTTACAGTCAATAAGTGCTATTTTTAAGATTACCTAGGTATATCTTAAAGTTTTTCATATAAATAACTGATATTCGTTTATTACTTATAAATATTTGGCGTCCACCTTTTAAGATTTCTTAAACTAATAAAATGGAGAATTACAAAAAGAAACTAACTGTATAATTATAATGTACATGGAGTATTAATATTAGTTACTTCGTGCAATCGATGGGTTCGTTGTAGATTACGTGTAGCTATTGCAAAATGGTAACTTACTGTTTATATCTAAAACTTGACACGCATCGGATCGAATCTGTGCTCGACCCACAAAGCAGGGTAGGCAGTGTTAAGACCCTATGCCCCTAATAAGACACTTCGTGCTCCACTATCTGCCGAATACGCGAGGCATTGTGTGTTGAGTGGCGGAACTTAACACCGCGCTTTGCCTCTTTGCCAGAGCGAAGAAATGAAAATAATAAATATTTGTTTCATCCGTGTGGGAAGTCGCACGTTTGTGCCCCTGCGCCATGACAGCTTTAATATGCGCTTGATGCATCTCATAATATAATTTTTAATAATATATTATTTATTTTTCTTTTAACGTACAAAAATACAAACAGGCACATTGACAAATATTTAAAACAAATAAAATTAATAATTATAGTAAAGAAATACAGAATGCATAAGTTTTTTTAAGACTTCATATAATTTTGATACAAGTATTAATTTTTTTTTGTATATTATAGAGTTTGAAGTCACAACCAACGTGGTAAGACAGTGTAAAATTTTCGATATTTATATATATTCTATAAAAACAGTTTTACATATAAATATTACAATAAATAGTACAAATATTGGCAACATGAAGTAAGTTTAAAGAGACGCAAAATATGGAAGGAGCCTCCAAAATAATTTAGAATCTAGTACTAGTCTAGTGTAATCTAGAACTAGTCAGGTTATAATGTTATATACCCTATTCATCGATGTAGGCTTTATTTATTTACCCTTAGCATTAAAAAATTAGGTCACACGAATTTCATGATTTTTCATCCCTGCTCTGTCCTTGTGTCATCCTACCTCTTGTGACGTCATGCATTTTCTAATATTAATTCTAATTTCGATTGCGTGGTTTAATTTTTTAGTTCTCATCTTATTTGTAAAAAAAATTCGGGGTGAAACTACAAATTACATATTATATATTATTCGCACACCAACGTATGATAAAAAAATCAAAATATTTATCTTTGTGTTATTTCTTTTATATTATTAAATAAGTGATATCCAAAAACCAACGTAACAAATAATTGGAAATAGATGAAATAAATAAATTGAGTGAAATCTATAAGCAAATTGAGTGTTTCCTATAATAAATATTGTAAAGTTATTAAGGTGATGGTTAATGATGTCACATTTCATTAGCGTTGTCAAATCAGAAACACAATATTTATTTTTTTATACTGAGAAGTTATGTATTAAATATAATTGTTATAGTTTCTATATGCATTGATTTTGTGTCTAACTTAACATATTCTTCATTTCTATTTTTCAATATTGCTTAAGTAACATTGGTTTAAAAATACTTGTCAAGTATTGAATTGTCATTTAAAATTGGTTTACCAAATTATTGTAATCTAAACGCCATTTTTGTACAAAGAAAGGAAAGAACTCACTTAAATTATAAATTAATTAACCAAATAAATTTATCTTTATAGTTTCGTTATGTATTAAACTATCAGTCGCACTCAGAGACGTCAATTACCAGTTAAAAGTTAATTAAATACTAATTGACATCTTTGAGTACGATTTCATTTTGTTAACACTAATACGTCACCTATTCTATTTCCATACAATCTACAATGTGATATAACAATATCATGAAAATGTATAAAAGTAATAATAATAAATTACTCTATACTTAAATTTACTTCCTTAACTAAGGTATATTATATTAAATAAGGGGTTAAAGTCTTTACAACTTTAACTAATACATATAAAACTTTGGATTTTTGTTACTACACATATATAATATAAAAACACAATACATTTTTTAATGAACATATATATTTCGAATATTTACTTTAATCCTTTATTTTTTATACATAATGACAAATAATGACAATTTTACATAATACATCATATTATATAATAATCTCATATAAATTACACAAATCAATATGTATAAACAAAATAATTCGTTTAATTTTCATTAAACAATATAGCATTAAAAATGTTGGATAAAGGTGACACACAAATATTAAGCCTTATTAAGTTATACCCGAGTACTTTTATACAAATAATCCAACAATTAATTAAATAAAATGAACATATATATATATACAAATATAATTATAATTCATTAATGAATTTAAAATTGATTTTCGCATAGTAGGTATTACAGATAAAAATCTATATTGAAATATCTACTCAAAATCCGGTTTCAAACAATAAAACTTATTATTATCACTTATTAAAGATTATTTAAGCACTTACTGGGTAATGCATGTATATATTAATGCAAAATTAAAACACATATCTAAAACAATATTTTAAAAGATATATTAATAAAGTAAATTAAATAATATGTATGACACGTAATATATTTAAATGTATATACAACATTGTCCGGCTGTCTGTACACTTCGATGTTTGTTTATAACGTTATAAAGTCTGTCATTCAACTTCTAACACTATCTAACGAAGCTGGAACTAGCCGAGGCGGCTCTGGATACAAGGAAAAATATTAAAATTAACATTATAAATAAATAATGAATATTAATGAGTTTCGATAAAGTGAGTAAAAATTTTCCCGGCTTTCTATAGGAGTTTGGGTAAAACCTCTATTAATAACTTATACCTAATCTTCACGGAGCCTATATGATAAATTTTAACTTTAGTCCTTCGCTCGTTACGAAAAAGTTTTATATAAATAGGTAAAATCTTTGGTGAATCCACTAAATTTGGGACAATATGCAAAAGATTCACGCTGTATACCGTATAGAATTTAGTAACAATGCATACATTAGACTACAGTAGGGTCGACGAGTCATAGCCGACCTCAAGTTAGGGTTTCTGAACTTTCGCGCATTATGTACTCGGTAAAATCATAATCCAAATTAAGAATTCTTAAAACCAAATCTGCACAGCCGTTTACGGCTAGCCTCAGGGCGGCCACGATTGGTTTTGTACATATTCGTGTTGTACATATTGTATCGTATAACATGATCGATGTTGCGTTCTTTAAAAAACATACCTTTTCATATAAAAAGCAACTCACATGGTACACCTCCCTGAGACTGCTGGTCTTCTGGTGCCACCGACGCGCCTACAACATGGTGCTCTATAACTGCACCGTATATAGCAGACGGCGCTAGAGGGGCGCGGGGCAGGGAGCGTGCGAGGAGGGGGGAGCCAGCAGGGCTCCGAACTGTAGGAGAGCCTCGCGCAATGCGGCGCCCGCCCCCGCACCGGCTGCACCTGCGCCGCATATGCGTGTGCCACCAGCGAGCCGCACTAGTTCTGGATATACATCTGGAGAAAGAGTAGATCAGGCCGTTATGGCGCAGCGGCACAAGGCTGTGACTGTAACGCGACGGTTGTGGGTCGAGTGGGGACTCGAGGAAGTGAAAAATTTATTTACGTTTATATTTCCATTTTTTCGCTCTGGTATCGAGGCAAAGCGCGGCGTTCAGTTCTGCCACTCAACACGCAATGCCTCCAGAATTCGGCAGAAAGTGGGGAACGGAGTGTCTTAATACTAGGTTCCCTCTTTCTATTAATATTTATATAACCCATATATAAATGTATCTTGGTGATATAAAGGTAAAAGAGACCCCAGAGTGGATAAGTGTTGTAAGATTAATATTTTTAATTATAGTTTTTAGGTTATATGTAAAAGGTTTATTGTTTGTATTTAAAGTTTAAATTTAATATAAATGCTTACAGGCGTTTATTAAATTGTGAAGTCCATTGTTAATTTATATTCTTTTTATTTGCTATGTACTAAACATATACCTATTGTAAATAGTATGCGAATCTTATTTTTTCTCTTATTTTTTTAAAATATTAATTTGTTTTGTATGTATATGGTGTTTTATTAAATACCTTAATATATATAAACAATTAGAATTGTTACATTACCTATAAGTTTTTGCCAGGCTTTAGCATCAACGCGTGAGGGCGAAGCGCGCTTCATGGCTGCAGCAAGTGACGCCACTGCACGTAGCACGAACGAGACTTCTGATGCCTGGTGTCTGGTAATAAATATTAAATAATAATTTCGAGTAGTTTTGTCTTACACTATTGGTAGACACCGAAAACCTAGTGTTAAATAGTGCTGTTCCCCATTTACTGCCCGAATTCATGGTGTGTACCTGTGCGTAAATCAAAGTCAGTTTATCAGAGCACAGAAACTAAAAGTAGAGATCAAACACAAAACTATCGCGGCCACAGTCAAATGCTTGTCCATTCTGCCATGATGACCTTAGCTTGGCAGGGTAGGAAGAAGGAACCTGGCATCCTGGTGTTAAAACATTCCGTTTTCCACTTTTCAGCTCTTTGGAACTCTAGAGATATTGCGTGATGAATGGCGTAAATCAACGTCTCGCTTTGCCTTGTTACCAGGGCGAAGAAAGGTAAATAATAAATCTTTAAATTCCTCGTAGGAATTGAATCACAACCTGTCAAGTAAAGATGTTTATTACATTAATTGTTCTCTATTACCTAGGTAAAGGTTCCGAACTGTCTTCGTCCCTGTTGTACCTAGATATGACTTCTTGGAAACGGTCTAATAGTGGCATTATTGCTAGCGGGTCGTTTTCACCTAAAATTTAAAAAAAATATATATATACAAGTATTTATTTAATTAAAGATGAATGTGATGTTTGTGTATCACATTCCATTCAGCTCCTGGGACCCACTCATAAAATCTTTGATGTTTCGAGCCCACCATACCAGAGGGTAAGATACAGTCAGCTCATTCTGTGAGAATTCAGGGCAGTACGCGAGGCAATTAAGAAATCGTTGGCGCTAGTTATTTAGATATAATAAATATGTCAACTGACAGACGAATGCCACCTCAAACTATCAGCACGTGTGACCACGGACTACTGCAAAGTGTTCGAAACGTCGGGTTTCCAAAAATTTATAATACTAAATATACGCGATTAATCCGGTTTAATGGTTTCATTTAAAATCGTAATTAACTTAGGATTTGCAGAAATCATATTATTAAAGTACTAGCGATTCAAGTTTATTTTTATATTATAATTAAATTATATAAAATTTTTACATAAAATGTAGTCTGTGTGTCATTTTGATGTATAAGTTATATAATTTGTGCGTAAAATTGGGATAACATCTATTTTCACAAACTTTTACTTTGATTATAAGTTTTGTAAAATTAAATATATTTAAAAAGTATGTTCAGTAGAGATGGAAGATACGAGATGGATGTGGAAAGGCGTATTGCTGCCGGTAACAGGGTTAACGGAGCCTTAGCTGCATTGATGAGACGGCGAAACGTCAGCACAGCTGCGCGTTTGGCCGTACACAATAGTGTTGATTCCGACGTTGTTACACGGCAGCGAAACGTGGGTATTACAGAAGAAGAATGAAAGAAAGATAAATGCCGTGGAGATGCGAATTTGAGAAATGAGGAGTCAGTTTAGCTGATCGAATCCGCAATGAAGAGATACACAGAATGGTAGGGACTAGCGAGGATGTCGGTCGTGTGACGGTGAGAATGAAGAACGTGCTCAGCTGGTTTGGGCACGTGGAACGAAGGAGTGATGAAAGAATGGCAAAAAAGATTTATGATGGAAAAGTGGATGGTAAGAGAGGTAGGGGGAGACCTCGGTTGATCTTCGAAAACACAGTATCACAGAAGATACTGGAGGAAGGCCACGTAAAAAGCATGAGGACCCCCAGAAGGACATGTATGAAGAGGTTAATGACAGTGGACAAGGTGAAAGAGGTATGTAGCGTTTGGCGCTTCGTTCTCTCTGACTACCCCGCTAGGGATAAAGCGTGAAGTTAAGTTATATTTAAAAAATAAATAAATATATAACTCACTTTCAGCAGCAGTTAACGAGTCCATGTCTTCAAGCATGGAGAACTGCAAGAGAGTTTCAAAGCATGTGCGCGCGAATTCTTCTCTTTCTTTTAGTTCTTGTTCATTCTCTATAAAAAAAGTTGTATATATATTTTTGAATTGAAACTTCTTACATGGCATGTGGCATATTGCTAATGAAAATATAGACTCACACTATTATAAAAATAAAAAAGTAAAAATTTTGTGCACAATATTTTTTGTTGCTTATATATGGTTACATTACTAGTTTCAAAAAAATATTTTTTATTGTATAAAAATTAATAAATGTTTGTGTATTTCCGAGGCCACTACATACGTGCGGCGAGGGAGGCGGGGTCACGCGCGTGGTGGTGCAGCGCGCCGGCGCGCACGAGCGCGAGTAGGCGGCGCGCGGGAGCGGGCGGCGCCCGCAGCACCTCGTCGCGCAGCACGCCCACCAGCTCGCGCGCCTGCGCCGAGCCGCCCACGCTGCAAACGAGGTGAACACTCACTTGGGGAACACTTACATAGGGGACTGTATTGCTGAATCTCTTTACTGGACGAAGATGGATCTGGATAGCTCCTATACTGTCACCTGTCTCCTGGGAAGAGCGTCATCGTCAACAGGAAAACTGTCAATTATTTGGCACGTTTCGGCAAAATCGACACCTGGTATCTTGTCGTCCGCATTGAAACACTAAAACTGAGTAACTGTAATTCCAAAACTGGGTCCTGTTTTTTTAAAATAATCCACACAAAAGAGGTCATCTTGGAGGCACTCTATACATTTAAAGACAATAAGTGCAGGTACTGGCTAAGATAAAATATTTGAGCTGGACATTATTTATGGTAGTTTACGACACATTTTCACCGGTGTGGTCTTTTATAATATTGGAAGACCAGAATACATATACATTTAAACTATTGACCAGAATGAAGTAACAATGAATAATTTTAATTTATATTATGTAACTAATATGTTTTATACTATAAAATTACTTTTTAAAAAACATTAAACATTTTCAAAATATACAAAGCAAATGTAAATAAAACTTACGGTGGTTCGAACATAAAGGTATGTAAAACATCTGGTAATATCTCCCAGAACTCGCTGTATTGCTCAGGATTTTCTCTGGCCAACGGCAAACCTGTCGCCAGAACCTATAAAAAACCAATTATTCCATAATAACTAATTTTGTATTTTATAAGATTAAATGGTTTACTATAATAATTGTTTTTGTTTTTTATCTTACACATGTGGGACGCTCAGGGAGGCTTTAGACCTTTATGCATCAGATCTTTCCACCCGCATGAATCACGGAAAATTTTTTGGCTGCTAACAAAAAAGTAGAAAAATCGTTTAACAGAGTTGTAAGATCGAAATTATGGAAGATACTACCCCGGTACAATGTGAGCGGAACCTTGTGCAAGCCCGACTCGCGCTTTCCGGTTTTATTTATAATGTTTTGCGTGTGGTGAACGGAAGTGATTTAACACTAGATTTCCAGGCCTACCTTGCTATGTTTGGACAGCATTAAGCTAAGTAAAATATATTTCGAATTCGAATCTAATTTATACCTGCAACAAGAGTGAAGCTATTTGTGTAGGTTCATCAGGCGTGTCCCGTTCCCTGTCGCTGTTACGTCGCCGCTTGTCTGGGGAACACTTCTTTACCGCTGAGTGCAGAGCCTGGAGATACAATATAATATGATAATGGTGTATCAATCAATCAATCAAATCAGCCTTTTCGGGTCCACTGCGCCTAATGGTGTATACTAAATAGTATTTACTATTTTCTTAATTTTGTGAACGTAAAATTTCATTTTATGTAACTTTAACGCTTTGAAATTACAATAGTCATAATTCGTCGTAGTCGTAGTAAATTTAATATTGGGACAAAGGTACCTGGGTACTAGGTACCTAGTTACTATAAAAAATATCAAAGAAGAGTTGGAGAGAGAGAGAGTAATGTAATAGCATTATAATATAATAAGAGTGTAATACAAACCTGCAACAAACCAGGTAAATGCGGCGCACTGGGCGCGGGTGCTGCGCGGTACAACGCCGCGGCGGCGGCTAAACAACGTGCACCACCTGTAGTCGCCGCGCGCGCTAAGGAAGTCAACGCTGAGAACAATGCGCCCAGCAGTGCGTGGCGCGCTAGCGCTTCCTGTGAGATAGACAAACACATTTTTACTGAATTAAGTGTTATTATTTACTAGCGGCCCGCTCGCGGCTTCGCCTGCGTGAACTACGTTATTATTCATTTCTGTCTCCATGAGCACCTACGTCCTATAAGTGACGTCCATACAAAATTTGAGACTCCTGGCATTTGTAGTAACGAAGTTTCATACAAACTTTCAACCCCAAAAATAATCCCTTAGAAGTCGAATATTGCAAATTCCCGTCTTAGCGAGCACCTACATCCTATAAATAACTCCTAAGCAAAATTTGAGATTCCTAGCATATGTACTTTCTGAGATTTCGTGACGAGTGGGTGACCTTTCGATTTTATATATATAGATTACTTATTTGAGTTTCGCGTGATATAGAAATAACTCTTTCGTTAGAGTTTAAATCGATTCCACAATCATCGCGTTTACAGACTTTGTCAAAATACGTGTTTTTTGCTGTATAATATAATTATATTGAACTGTATATTCATTTGGTGTATATAATATAATCGGCTATATCTTTTTTAAAGTAAATGTAGAAATACGATTTTTTCATGAAATTAAGGGGCCGTAGACCTGAGAATATGGTTTGAATACAACTCGATATCTCCAAGTGTTCCTGGGACAGGCAGACGGATAACAAGGTGATTTTTTATGGGTTTCTTTTTTCCTTAAAAGGCACGGGACTCTAAAAAGCACATCTAAAACCAACCTTATGCACAATATCAAGGCAGTGCAGTGCGTGCAGGCTGACGGGCGCGCCACCCCCGATTCCGTCGAGGGCGGAGGCTGAGGGCTCTACACTGCACACGTTGCTGAGGCACTCGCCCAGCCTCTGCACGTCGGCTGCTGTGAACCTGGATATATGTGTTATTGGTTTAGTTCATACTTGCATGCCAAAATGTTAAAGTCAAAGTCAAATCATTGAACTTTAAATAAGAAGTTACAAGCTTCCTTTTTTTGGAACTCAAATAATGTACCACAAGGTACCAGTAAAATACATTAAATTCGTCTATAATAAAAATATACTCGTAAATGAGGCCGTCGTAGCGCAGTACCACTATGTAGCACTGTAAACGCGACGGTTATGGGTTCAATTCTCACTCGTGTAAATGAATTATTCTCGTTTCCTCGCGGCATTGAGTTTCTCCACTGAACGCGAAATATCACGCAAATTGGGCGATGCATGGGGGATTAGTGTCTTAACACTAGCTTTCTCATTCTTGCTGTATGCGAGATGCAGCAGTTCTATCTTTGTGTTATACAATATAGCAAAATGCCTTTATATCTAATACGATAACATACGTAGATCGTATATGTTGGAAGATTAGCGGGAATATTTGCACCAGAGTCGTGAGGAAGTTCTGGGATGGAGCGTACACCTCCACTGGTTTGCCATCTTCTGATACTAAAGTAACAAGAAGAAAATATTTAATTTAATAAATCACGTGTAAGTAGGAAATCTATCGTGTAAAAAATTTTACTGGATTTAACATAGCACATTGAGGTCTTAATGACGCAATGGGACATAGTTCTATTGTAAACGCAATAATTGAGGATTGAAGGCAATGATTGAGGAATTTTCACTCGGAGGAATGATTATAATATTTTTTTTTTTATTTTCCCGATCTGGTAAAAAAATGGCTTTAAGTTTCGCTATTCAACAAAGAATGTCTCAAAAATCAGCAGAAAGTTAAAAACGGAATGTCTTAACATTAGATTTCCTCTGCCTACTCTGGTATATGTGGGATATCGCGTAAACTTGTAAAAAAACACAGAATGTTAGCGAAATGCAAATAACGAAAAATACAACACTATAAAACGGAAGACAAAATTATCTTATAGGAGTACCGTTTTCTTTTAGGTACGAAACTTAAAAAACATCGTGTCGTACCGGGTGGTGGTCCCCCCAACCCAGAAGCGATGGTAGTCCAAGCTGCCCAAGCGGCGGGCCACACGCGCTTGGGAGCTTCGCCCTCTGCACGTCCCGCTGCTGATACTACTTCTTGGAATGATTTTAGCGCTGCTACTGATACCTGCGAATATTGTGTTTTTATTAATTACTATAATATATATATATATATATATATATATATATGTGTGTTTAAAATAAGCGCCATTTAATAATCTGGCATATAAAGGGGGCACAAAATATACAAATATTCATAACAAAAATTCTCCAAAAAATTACACACAGTATAATAATTTACTCTTCAATAACAGTGTATAACAATAATTCAAGGAATTGAATATTAAGGTAAGTCAATACCAATTTAAAATATTTGTTAAATACAAACTTCCAAGATTATAATTTTTAATTTTACCTCATGACTCCTTCGTAAAGCAAAGTCCGTAATATAATCGAGAAGGGCCGTCCACGATCTATTGAAATCTCCTACCGTTGTCAACAGTTGGAAACGGGAGTGGAAAACCCGGGACACTCCTGACAATGTTAATACCTGAATAAAAAATATATTTAGACAATGATGTGACTTTTTAACCGACAAGTGCGAGTCGGGCTCGCCTACCGAAGATTCCGTACGAAAAATTAAACTTATCTTAGCCAAAACCCTTTCGCCTGATACTGCACTTGAACTAGCGGCTATAAATAAAATACCAAGTTTTACTTCCCTTTTAAGGCTATTATTTTTTAGCTTTAATTACAAACGTATAGTTTTCAGATTTTTCCTGAACTAGTTAGTGTAAATTGCTGCACGGATTTGATTTTAGATTATCTTACTTTTATTTTCTTCCCGAGCGAGCAATGCGCAAACGTTCAGAAAACTTAACTTCAGGGCGATATGTACATATGTACCATATGACTTTTTACTACTATATATGGAGACTATTGCGAATTGGTACTATCTGTACAGTGAAACAGTACATTGCACAATTACATTCAGCATTTTGTTTCATTTAAATTTAGTTTATTAATTTTGTAAATAAACTACATTAGATCCTACGCTTAACTGTATCTATGATGTGCCATCATACTTACTATATTTAACAAAGTAAAATTATTAAAAAATTATGTCTTTCAGTCGATTATTAAAAGTGACCCACCCTAGCCAGTGGGTCTTCCTTCAATAAATAAAATCATGTTAATTTTTTGTTATTTTATTTAAAAACTAATTAAAAAAATACCTGAGTTTCAGCCCACTGTTTTTGTGCAGTATTTCTTGTGTGATGTATTAGAATATGCTCTCCTGTGTCAACTTTTTCGGAACTTGCAATATTTGATTGCTTTTGAACCTAAAATTCCAGACATCACAATTACAACACAAAAAAATATTTATATTTATTTATTACTTTATTTCTCATATTAACTAGCAAAGTAGACAATGAGTATTATAATATTTATATAATCACTGCCTACTCTCACGAAACACTGCCGACGAAACTCAACGCCGCGCTATGCTTTACCGGAATGACTGATGAATAATTTAAACAACCATGATGATAGTCTCACGTAAATTGTTGAGTTATGAGTCGTAAGTGCTTTATAACAAAAAAATAAATATAACGTTGTCTTTCCAGGGCTTAAATTTTAAAGTACTACGACATGTCAGACCAGGTATTATTGCTACACAAGTACTAGGACAACGTGACAGGACGGGGCGTGTCACCTGGTCGAGCATGGGGAAGAGCACCGCGAGCAGCGCGCGCCACGCGGGTTTACTGAGCAGCGCGCCGTGCGCCCCCACGCAGCTGAACAGCGTCTGACTGGCTGCGCGGCGCACTGGTGCGCGGGCCTCCGTACACAGCTCACCTACAATACAAATACAAACATTATAAAATAGAACATAAAAATACTCACATAATCCTCATAAACGCTTTTTTAAAAACTGCATAAAATTTGAACATAGATAGATTTGAAACTGCGTTGTCATCAAGCCAGGACGATTCAAATTAAATTCTTATATGATTGTTACAACTGATTTATAATATTGGCATCTCTGTACCGCTACTCAAAGTAAGCTGCTAAAAATTATAATTTGGGAAGGGAAGCGCGGAATAAAAAATTTAAAGGTATATCTATACATATTTAAAATCGTAACTAATCGGTGTAAATACATGGAAGAAATATAAGAAAAATTGTTCTTGGGACTTTTAAAATTTTTGTTTATTAGTTTGTCTGTGCGTTTGTTCACTGACTAACGGGTCGCTAGTATAAAATATAATTCTTTCAATCCTCAGCATGCATCATTAAAAAGCACCGAGTAGAGTAGAGTACACTAACTGAGTCGTATGTAGAGGCACATCCAGAGGCGATCGAGCGGCGGCAGCTCGGCATGCAGGTCGGGGTGCGCGTCGGCCGCCGCCTCGTTGGCCAGCGCCGCCGACAGCTTGTCGCGGTTGTGGTATAGGTAGTCCGAGATGTTCCACTGGGGACCGAACATATACTTAGTACACATGTTAACTATACTCTATTTGAATAAAGGACATTTTTAATTTTAATAAAGAATTAACTTATCTAGAAAGCATAATATTGTATTCTTAGTTGAGGCTATATGGGTGGAGCTAAAAAGAGGGTCAAGCCAAAAATAAGTAAATAATTATTTCTTTATGTACGAGGTGTGTTCAAAAAGTAAGGTGACTTTGTATTTTTAAGAAAAAATATTTATTTATTTATCAATATTTATGTTGTCCCCTTCAAAGTAATCCCCCTCAGATACAATACACTTATGCCAACGGTTTTTCCAATCGTCAAAGCACTTCTCATAAGCACTTTTCGGTATAGCCTTGAGCTCTTCCAGCGATGCAGTCTTTATCTCTTCAATCGTTGCAAATCTCCGTCCTTTCATAGGTCTCTTTAGTTTTGGGAACAAGAAAAAGTCACATGGGGCCAAATCCGGTGAATATGGTGGCTGAGGCATGATTGTGGTGTTGTTTTTGGCCAAAAAATCTCTCACCAGCAAAGATGAGTGAGCAGGGGCATTTTAGCAATTTCGGAACAAACTTCGCTGACACACGTCTCATGCCCAAAACGTTAGAAAAAATTTCATGGCACGAGCCAAGCGATATACCAACATCCTCAGCAACTTCTCTGATAGTGATTCGACGATTTTCCAGAACAATTTTCTTCACTGCTTGAACGTTTTCATCAGTTGTTGACGTGCTTGGGCGTCCAGAGCGAGGCTCGTCATTGGCATCTTCCCGGCCATCTTGGAAGAGTTTGTACCACTTGTAAACATTTTTTTTACTCAGAACAGTTTCACCGTATGCCACTGTCAACATTTTAAGTGTTTCGGAGCACTTTATTTTATTTTTTACACAAAATTTGATGCAAATCCTTTGATCCATATTTTTCGATAGCAAGAAATCGCCGAGCACGCAAAACACTTATAACCTTTACGCCTCTCCCAACCAAACAAAAAATGCTATACACTTGAAACTTGGTACAGATGTTCGGGAAGAGTGTACCAACATAACAAAATAAAAAAATCGATAATCGAAAGTACGTTGCCCGCCAAATTTGAAAAGTCACCTTACTTTTTGAACACACCTCGTATTTAAATTTATATTTTAATTCTTCACTCTGGTGTTGAGGCAAAGTGCGGCGTATGAATTTGGCGGAAAGTGGGGAATGGAGTGTCTTAACAGTAGGTTCCATTTGCCTACCCTGCTGTGTGCAAGCGAGCGTGAAGCTGATAATCGAAACTGCTTCAACATCACATTCAATTATATTTTCCTCTATATTACGATTACGCAAACCGTCTAACTTACCATAAGTCCAACAGCAGTGAGCGATATATTAAGTTCTTTAGTTTGCCTGGCGAAGGCGGCGGCGGCGGCGAGCACGCGACGCAGGCAGCGCGGACCCGCGCACCCGAGCAGGTCGCCCGCTACTAGCTGTGCGCATTGGAATGCTGAACGGACTAGTTGCTCGCTGTAAGAAAGGGAAAATATAGTCAGTCAAGTATTTGTGTCATTTGGATTAGTAGATAGTTTAGTGATTTTATTTAGATGTGTAGGCAGAAAGATATCTTGGGTTGAGTAGTAAATGTCAATAACAACGGCAATAACAAATTATAATATAGTAACAGTTGTTCTTAATATTATACTCTCTTGACAAATACTAATTGATACACATAAAATAAGATATATAAAACAACCTTAATTATTATTGTTATTATTAAATAAAATATGTAACAATACATTTCGATTCATCTGAAGAATAATATTCCTATAGCAAAAATTCATTTTTTTTATTATTCCTCAGACGAGTCTATTTTTCTGTAAAACGTTGATGTGTATATTATTTTTGCAACCTACGTAACGTTGCATGACACGGTTACCTGTGGTGGTCGCTGATGGCAGCGATGATCTCCATCATGAGCGGCCAGGCGGCGCCGAGCTGGTCGCCGCGCGAGTGCAGTAAGCGCGCCGCGCACTCCAGTTGGCGCGCGCGCACGTCGCAGTGTCGCACCGAGCACAGCTCCGCCAGCGGCTCCAGCACCAGCCGCGACCGCGCCTGCAAGGACAATATCAGTATTTCACGTGTCCCTAATTGATACCAGAGTGATCAATTTTCGATGAAAACAATTAACGCCGAATTTCGTTCAACCAAAGTATTATTATTTTCTGTAATAAACTTAAAACTCACTATCATCACATATAAATGATAAATTTCATAATAAATTCATAGGTACCTCAGTGACTTGTCCAGGGTTATTATGGTGGTATTGGAAGGCAGCTTGCACCAAATATGTGATAGCTTCTACACCCCACTCTCTCATTCTGATATGGGGGTGTTGACACACCTAAAATTATATCGACAATTCTTTTATTATAACATTTTTTTAGCATTAAAATTATAAATACAAAATGGAACAATAAAACTTCTATACGGAATTTAACTAGGTAAAATAGATAAATATTTGCATAATTAACAATTGGAAAAACGGTGTTGTACCTCAAGTAAATGATTAGTGATGGGCCTCCACATAACTTCTATCCTGTGCATATTTGCTAAGCCCGTTTCTAGAAGCTTAGCTACAGCAAAAAGGGATGGCTCCTGCAAGTAATAAAAATATATTAATTACTTTTAGTATAACAAATATTAAAGTAAAATAAAAAAAATATGGAGACAAGTACCCTAAAACATGACAATATTTGTTGACTGATTTCTTAGTTATTTTCTTGAACCCACAACCTATACAGAAGAATTTCACAACAATTATGCGAAAATAGACACACTTACTCGGTTAGAATATGCCAATTCCATAGCCTCGTTCGACAACTTGCACAATGCATCAATCAGATGGTGCAACGCTACATCGTCTAAATTCTTCGACGCTTCAAAAACTCTTGACAACATGGCTGATAAAGCTGAAATGTTTTTGTAGTATAATATATAATAGTAGTTGTTTAAATATAAAATATTATAACGTGTGTTTTTATTTCCATGCTAGATGCTCATTCTATAAGCGAAATTCATAAAGTCCAAAATTGACCCAATTATTATAAAGTATGTGCTGCCGTGAATTTTATTTGTGTTTTTTTGTATATAATATCGTGCAAGAAAAATATTATATATAGTATATTGATATATATGTATATAAATATCACTATTTACATTTTTATATAATTAATACAATGGCGGGCAATATTGGAGAACCTAAAATATTCATATCACCTGCGAATAAACTGATAAGGCATATTAATTTTCGTCCATCTATTGAGGCACAAAATGAAGAGGAATGAATAAAAAAAACTCAATTTCAATCAGTAGTTTCTTGAATAGGTGACATATCTTTATAGATACATATATAGTTTATTCAAAGGTCATATCACAAAATAAAAACGTTGTAACTTAATATTTCATTTGAAAAATTAAGTTATTCTACGTAATAATATTCAAACATTGGGTATGTGCATCGCAATATAAAACAAAAGTGCATGTTAAATAAATATAAAACAAAATGGCCAGCAAGCTCCATCCCAGAGCGCGAAGACGGACAAAAGCGCCGCTAGCAAGACATTAAAGCAAAATCGACCTTAATATTTAACAATAGAGTCGATTTCACAATATTCCCATCCCTTATGTCTATTTGGAATATATTGTTTTCTTTTCTTTTATCTTTGTTGACAAATAAAGAAAAAAATATATAATAAAATGTAAATCATTCCAAATAGACAATATGTTATAAAACGTGCTCTATACCACTCATCACTCCGAGGGACTCGGCCACGGGAACTTGCTGACCTGAAAATAAATCCATTACAACACTTTCGATTGTTAAATGATAATGGTAAACATAATCGCCTCAACTATTATAAATAGCTCTACATGATTTCTATTGTTTCAATAAAATGAATGAATGTATGAAGGACTGAATGCATTTACGGGTAGTTATTTCATTCGTATATCAATTAAAAAAGGGGGGAGGGGTCAAAATTTTAAATATGTATGAAGTTTTTTAATATTTTTATTGAAATAAAATAATAATCTCCAACTTTATTTGCGGATGTAAACGTGACACTTGTGGGCTCGTGGCTTGTGCATTCGACTGTTCATTATGTTTATTTGGAACTCCATTCCACTGAACACGTAATGACTTGAAAATTAGGCAGTGCCTGTGAAACGAAGTTTTAACAAAAGGTTCCCACTGCCTACCCTGGTAAATGCGGGATACAGCGCCAAGCTAAAAGAAAAAAAAGCTTTATTAATAAACGGATAGAGTTTAAATTATCTTACCCGGTAAGTCGGCCATGACAGCGGAAGTGCTCATGACCGCGTTGGCATCAGCGCTGGCACGACTCGCCTTCATACTACCACCAGTGGAAGGTTTTAGACCTAAGATCCATACCTAATAAATACATTATATAAAGTTTTACCGAAAATTATAATCATCGTAATTAAACAATGAAAACATAGTGATTAATTATTTAAAATAAAATTAAATTTAAATACCAAATGCTGTAGCGTAGTGAGTACAGGTAACCAAGCGTGTTGTAGCGCGTCTCCGTCTCTCCGCGCCGCCGCTAACAGCGCCCGCATGGCGGTCACATGGCGTGACGTCACCATCACGAATGATTGCTGTTGACCTGGAATATTATAGATAGAATTATATAGTGCTAGAAAGGTTTCTCTTTTTGTGTCAGTTGATTTAAGTTTTTTTTTATTTTTTGCTTTTTGCAGTGTTTAGTAGTTTTTTTTATTAATAATTATCATTCTTCTATTACGATCTACGTCTACTTAAATTGTGCTGGTATTGTACTGGTGCTATATTAGTTAAACTCTTTATATTTTTATTTAAACAAGCATGTAGAAATATATTCCGTTATTTTTCATAAGATGAATTATGTTTATTTAACATAACTAGCTATACTGATTAGAAGTAAAATTCACTTATTGTAATACATGTATATTTCTTTAGCTTAACATTACACTCTGCACACAGCAAGGTGTCTTGCGTGTGGAGGAGAGGGAACTTTCTGTTAAGACACTCCTTTCCTAATTTTCCGAGCAATTCTGGATGCATTACGAGTGGCGAAACTCAACGCCGTGCTTTGCCTCGACACAAGAGCGAAGAAATGACAATATGAAATATTTAATTTCCTTGAGTGGGTATTGCATCCACAACTTGTCACGTTACAGTCCCACGCTTGTGTGTGTCTGTGTACCGGCAGGCGCGGCGCAGGGCAGCGGCGTGCCCACCCACACGACGTGGTGGCGCAGGTCGGCGGCGGGGGCGGGCTGCGCGCGGGGCGCAGGCCACGGGCACGCCAGCGCTGCCAGCGCGCCCAGCACCGGCACGCAATACTGCGCCGGCAGCGCGCAGCGGCACAGCGCGCCCACGCACGCGTCGCGAGCGTTCGTAACGCCCATCTGGGGATATGGGATAGTTAATGTAATACAGTGCAGTAAAACATTAGTTGATACTAGTATACAGTGTCCTTTGTTTAATGTTAAGTGTTTAGAACTCTGTTTCATACTACTGGTAATAATTTTATTAATTAATTATATTTTCTATTTGGACTACACAATCGTCCATATTTATATGCTCTAAAAATATTTGCTAGTCTTATTGGTAGTTTTTAAAAATTTACACATTATTACATTAACTAACATATTAAATATGATAATACAGTACTAACCTTTCCACTGACTCTGGCAAGTGTTTGTATAGCACGGAGAATATTCTCTAATTCCCCAATACTGGCCTCTGCTAACACTGATAATCCCCATACAAGACCACACCACGACGACTTTATTAGCTGAAATATATAAGGGTTATTTATTAATCAAAATTGATTTTACAAATATTGAAATCGGATAAAAATAAAAAAATACTTGTTTTTTTTTATTACTTAATATGTACATACTACTTTGCTTCTCATGGCGGACCTTAAAAAGCGAAATAAAAATTAAAAGAATATATAAACCTGCAATTTTAACTGTCTTTCCTTATCTTCAGCGTCAGGATCAATTTTGTGGACCACATTGGAATTTTGATCAGCTTCGCCGGTGTGGCCATTATTCGTAATTTCATTGCTATTATCCAATTTTGTTTCCGATTCTGTAAATAAAAAATAAGTAACATAAAATTTATTTATAATATTTCCTTTTACTTTTAATAACTATGTATAAATTAAAAATATACCTGTTCAAAAGCGTTCGTTACGTTCTAATCTATTGCGAATAAAGCGTGGTCCACAAGAAATGAGTTATTTTGTTATGTCAACTCAGATCTTACGGATCAAAGTTTGCATTTGAACAAAACCTATATATTAAAAAAAAATACCTTTATGGTTGGTTATTGATTTATTTGAGTTCACTTCTTTATCATCACCATCATTTTGAGAATCGTCGTACAACTCTTGCAGCCTTTGACAGAACAATTAACTTTTTATATTTGTTGATGAAAATATAAAAAAATGTATGTTTTATACTTTAATCAACTTTAAATATTAATTGAGGTCTTTTAAAACAACTTAAATATTAAAAAAAATAACAATTAGTAAAAATCATCTATACATATATACCTAAAATATTCATCTCCTTCAAGTGTAATAGCGATGGAGCGTATAATTTCTACGAGACAAGCGTAAGCCACTGATATACCATATCCTTCTTGTATGGAGGGCGCCTCTGTTCGATCCAGCATCTCTATACTAAAGGGACAAAAATATATTTATGAAACAAATCAAAGTTTAATTAGTTTGAAACTGGATTCCTTCTAAAACAGATTATTTCACTTAAGTTCACTTTTTACATTTTTAATAACAGAAAAAAAATTACAGTAATCAAAGTACAAAGTTTAATGTTTTATCCAATTATAAGCAACATTATTACAAATAAATATACAATAAATCTTACTTACTAAACAGCTTTTGCGGTGCCAGGTTCAAATGTGACACACAGCGGCAGCCACACACCCTTCCAATAGAAGCCAGCTTGTTGAGGGATACTTGACGATCCTATACAGTTACATATTGTTGTGAAAAAAAAGTAGTGTACATATCTAGATGATTTTTGTCAACAACTATGCATTGCATTAGTTTATGCATTGCTTAGCAGTAAACATGTTTAAGCCCCTTTTACTTCACAAAAGTATTTATTGAATTTAATTTTTAATTTATTTTTATATATTTCATTTGATATATTTATAAAATAAACCAGAACACCTCATATCAATATTTAAAATGAATTAATAGCATTTGTAATGCATAGTCAAATTAATATATGTAATTTATTTATAAGTTTACATCTAGATGGCTATGTAAAAATTCAGAAATGCGTTCAAATATTGTTTGGATAAATTTAAAGACACGGCTTTTTTTCGTTTTATGGTTACTATTGGACTACAAAATAGGTATGTGTATGAGTCTGATCTATCACTATACATTAAAACTAAGTGTATTAAAAGAAGGCCTCAGAAAACATAAGCAGCACTTAAACGACATTGTTCTGGTACATTTGTATCGCTGTCAAATCATTACTTAGCTTTTATAAGAATTTTAATATTATTAATTCGTAACGATCTTTCGTGTATTTATTTAGAGCCCTCAATTTGTCTTATTTTTGTTTAATTATAGATTATTATTATAATATTTCAGATTGTAATATGTGGACACAAAATAGTCTAAAACACTATCTATTCGTGCGCTGCACGCGGCGCTTCACGCCGGGCATGTGCTTAGATCCCGTTGAACCTGTGTGGACATTTGTATTCCAACTACAGAACTGCACGTATGTACTTCTTTGATTTAAAAGAAATTGATTTAAATATTTCGATGATTGTAAGATCATTTAAACTGTGGACCTTAGCGAAGTTCTTACTGAAGGTGTTATTTTAACACAATATAAACAGACACAATGTGGTATTAAAATATTCAATAATTTGATATTTAATTAGACGAAATAAATGTTAATAAGTCAGTCAGTAATGATTTAGAAGAATATTGCTTTAGATTTACTGTTTTTTTTTTCCTTCACGCTGTATCTTGCAAATCTCCTCTACCTCTATTCTCCATTAAGACACTTCCATTTCCCACTTTCCACTTAATCAAGAATTAAGCGGAAAGTGGGAAATTGCATTTTGCCTTGTTACCAGAGCGAAGAAATGAAAATATTAAATATTTAATTTCCCATAGTAGGATAATCGACCGCACAACCGTCGACTTTACAGTCGCAAGCTTGTGACCCTGCACCACGAATTGTTTGCCTTTGTTAGAAAGTTTTATTTTCAATATTTCCAATATTTGTTTCAAGAGAACGTTTGGGGTGTCCACCTGAGTGGCGCGTGAACAGATTCAAGACTTACAATAAATGTATGCGTCGATGCAAGCCACTTGTTAATATCTACACCGAGTTTTTAATCCAAAATCCGGAAAATTTAACTGATTTCTATTTACGTTCCAAAATATTTAGTAG
The DNA here is from genome assembly GCA_036379175.1 of Heliconius cydno galanthus. Taxonomy (NCBI): domain Eukaryota; kingdom Metazoa; phylum Arthropoda; class Insecta; order Lepidoptera; family Nymphalidae; genus Heliconius; species Heliconius cydno. The sequence continues at coordinate 432,092 of JAKRZM010001038.1, read as the reverse complement.
GTTTATTATTATATTTCATATTTTTAATAAGTGTTATGTCTTTTATATTTGTACAGTAAATTCTTAAGTGTCATATGATGAGTACGAGTATCTGAATGTGAGTAGTTTTTCCGATTTTATTATGAATCAATTTCTATTTACAAAATAACAATAAATACACTGATTAAGGTTTAAGTCATGTTGATAAAAAGACATGGGATACGGAAGTAGATGGGAATCTTTAGCAAACTATCGTGTAATAAATTAAGTAGTAGATTTAACAATGTAATGGTTCAAAGAACTAAAATATTACATTTTCTACTTTAAAACTTCACAGGAGGATCCGGACGCCGTGAAATAGAAACAGAATACTACGATACATTTGATAAATATGACGAATATAAGGACAAAGCAAAAGAACATCATATAGAGGGTCCAGTACTTGACCCCATGGAATATGAGGACCATCGCAACCGCCATGATTACACTGTAGATATCGATTATGTTGAAAGAGAGGCTAACGTACAAGACGAAGAATAATTGATTGTTTATTAGTTAGATTTAATTTAATTAACACATACTGAAAATACATATAGTTATATTTTTTACAGTTTTTGTGAGCTCCCTTTATATCTGCAATATTTTGTAGGAAAGACAATTTTGCAATTTTTATATTTTTACAAGAACCATAATTAATCACTTCAAGATCATAAAACCGATTCTTATGCAAAACTTATCATGTTATAAATTTGGGAAAACTTCGAAGATTTCATGTTTATATTTTAATTATAAGTACTAACTAATCTATAAATAATGCAATTACTAACTAGACATTACCAAATATTTACAAATTCAAATTATCAAATTGAGGCCGTCGTGGCGTACGTGTGAGAGAACAATAATTTTTAAATTATTTTCATTTTTCTGCTTTTGTAGACAAAGTGTGGAGTTGAATTCCAACACTCAACACACATTATATTACTTCTGCCCACGCTATGTGGGAAAAATCATGAACCTTTTTTTTAGTATCTCATATTAATTATAAGGCCTCATATCTTTATAGGCTTTCCTAATTTGCATCGCGGCGTTGAGTTCCATCACTCAACTCGCAATATAATTCTGCCCACGCTATGTGGGAAAAAGCATGAACCTTTTTTTTAATATCTCATATTAATTATAAGGCCTCATATCTTTATAGGCCTTCCTCATTTGCATCGCGGCGTTGAGTTCTATCACTCAACTCGCAATACCTCTAAAATTCAACGGAAAGTGGGGAACAGGAGAGTTTTAGCACTAGGTTCCCTCCCCTGCTTTGTGCGTATATTAATATGTTAACTAACCAGCAGGTGTGTTAACTTGCGACGCAACGAACAAGCTCTGCACGTACGCGCCCAGCGCGTTCACGATGTCTTGGAAAATGTTTGTGGCGTGCGGCTTCATGTCGTAGCACGAACAGAAAGCCTTTAGTAGATCTGGACACAAATTCAGTTATTTAGATAACAGTTCGTTACTTATTTATAAAATTAAGGTATTTATTTATAATACTAAGTACGGATTCACAAAAATACAGATTTGAATATTGCTATGTTGAAAATTTTGAGTTCTTTAAATATTTTATACTATGCTCACGTATTTATTTTCAGTAAAATTTTAGTTACTGTAATGTACCAATAAAAAAGAAAAAAACATCTACAATTTGCTGTAAATGCTTATGAAGCGAATAAAAGGACGAAACTTAGTTTTTATTACATATTCTTTTGTAACATTTCTTTGTACATTTAGCTATCATCGGAATAGATACGACAATGTTTATAAAAAAAGAATATGGTTATTAATACCTGGGTGTACAGTGATTCGATGTAGGACTTCTAACGCAAGTGCTCGTTGCCACAACGGCTTGTCGGGGTCCAGGAACTTGATGGTTAGTGATAGGAAGATCTCACATTCTGTCACCTACAATATGTTGTGTAAAACATTAATATGAGAAAACAGAAAAAAATATTTATAAAACCTACATTTATTATCTTATCTATACACTTTTTAGCACACATTTGTGGCGCATGAGAGAATTCGCAATATGCTATGGATATGTTTTGTGATTTACCCAAATCCTTTGATTGTGTAGACCGTGTGATGTAACATCTCCACTTGTACTATATATCCACAAATGTGATCTTAATATATCTATCTGTGTAGAGGACACATATGTTCTCAAATCCACATACATATGTGATCTCACAACTATTTAATTTTTTTATGTTTTCTAAAAATGTAATAATAATTAAATATCGCGCAATTATTTTTTCCATTTGCCACACCTTAATCAAGGTAGGGTAACTCCCGAGTGTAATGTATTACAGGAAAACTAAGGCAGTTACATGGGAAAAATTATAATACTTGCATGATTTTCTTATATAGATTGATTAATTGATCTAAAAGTGTAACTAATAACTTAAAAAAAAACAGTATATACATTATTAAGACAACCATATTACTCACCAGCACATCATGGTATTTGTGCACAATGACCGACACGAGGCGTAATAGCCTCATTGTCACCGGGAAGTGCGGGCGCTCCGCCCCCACCGGCGCAGCCCCTGCAGCTCCACCCGGGATGTGGGGTGAGGGGAAGGCTGCCCTGGATATGTATAGTTTATATAAATTACATATAATTGAAATATTTGTATTAATTTATTCTAACATTACAAAGATGAAGAGCTTATTTGGTTGAGGTCTAATCTTAAAAACTATTCGTATTTTATTCAATTTTTTTTTAGTTGGCTACTCTATTTATCGAGAAAAGTTTTAGGCTAGCTTTTCATCAATATTTTACCCTTATTCATATCTAACAGTTAAAGAATACTTTATTAAATAATAGTATTTAACCATCATTTTATATATCCACCTATGGTTTTTTTAAATATATTAAAAGAAACAAACAAATATATGTAACTATTATATAACGCACCTATACTTAACATTTGGTGAAAACAATCTTATTATCAATGCACATACATGCTCCTTTAAGAGAAATCGGAATTCTGAGATCTGTAACAAATAAAAGTGTAAATAAATGGAGACCGTACGCGTCGTTGTATAGGGGCACAAGCGTGCGGCTGTAAAAACGGAGGCTATGGGTTTGATAGCCACTCGGCGGAATGAAATATTTATTATTTTCATTTCTTTGCTTTGGTAACGAAGCAAAGCGTGACTTTGAAGTCCGCCACTCAACATGCAACGCCGAAATACTTATGACAACCACACAAACGTGCACACTCAGCCACATGCAATCATTGTATTATAATTTTTTTCATATTTTTTAATTATTATTTAATTTTAGACCTACCTTAAAAAATACATCAGAGAAATCTGTCAATACTGTGTCTAATAACTCAAGCCCGAATGTCTTTGGCACATCTGATATACCAACAAGCCAGTTAGCTGCATCACCATTTATTAGTTGTATTATATCCTAAAAAAAAATAATTATTATAATTTTATTATTATTAACAGAAAATAAAATTAATAATTGGAAATATATATTTATACGACATAATTTTTTATTGATTTAATGATTTGGTAATGCTGTTGACATTAGTTAAATACTGCTGTAGGCATTACTTTTAAAATGCTCATTTCAATCTAGGATATTATATAAATTGTGATCACATATTATATTAAATCGCTCTATAACATCTAAGCAAATGCTTCCAACACGGATATAAGCTCTTATGTTTTTAAATTTAAAAAATATATGACCAATATAATAACTCACTTGTAATATTAAATAAGCATCAACTGCACAAGGTTTAAGTTCCTTTGGTGCTTTGTTGTTAGCTTGCATTCTCACATCAGCTGGATTGACCTTCAATGTACCTACAAAAAATATGAATAGAGGTTTTAAATTTCATCTTCTCAAAATTAAACCAAATTAATACAAAAAAAATTTGAGGATACATAATTTTATGTAAAAAATTTGACGTGGTGATATGACTTTTTTATTTTTGACATTTTAAAAGTGTTATTCCACACTTAAGAAAAAAAAATACTTGTTGGTTGGTTTGAATTGAAAAGGCTTTTATTACATTACTAGTGGGCCCGTGCGGGGCTACGCCCGCTTGAAATAGAAATATTAATTAAGCAATTGAAAACTAAAGATTCAGTCAATTCAGTAAAACAGTTGTATAAAATAACTGTTACGGCAATTAGCAAATTTGTCGAACTAAGTACTTTAAATTGACATAAGTTTTTTATTTATGAACCGATTGTAAAAAAATAAAATCTATATGTTTTCGGGAGCTTGCCAGAATCCAATAGTGAAAATATAGATTAGAAACGCACAGACAAACAAACAGACTGTTTTGGGTCCCATCACGTTAATAAAGGTTCCCAATAACATTTTTTTTAAATATCTTCCAAGTACAGACACTGACTCTCTTACGATTTTATCTATCTATACTAATATAATAAAGCGGAAGAGTTTGTTTGTTTGTTTGTTTGTTTGTTTGTTTGTTTGAACGCTAAGATCTCTGGATTTACTGGATTGATTTACTTTGTTTTTGTTTTATATGAAAGCTGCATTTTTCAGAAGTGCTATAGGCTATATAATATTACATTACACATATATACTAATAAATTAAAATACTTTCTAATTTGACATGCAATTTATTCTGCCATGTTAATAACAACCGTCGTCGCTACGCGACCGCGTTCGTTACCGCGTCATTTTGATATTCATCCTTATGAAAATAAATATAATAGTCACTTTTAGCATTTCATCTAGATTGAAATTATATTTCTATAGAAATTATATTCTTATATTTCAAGCAGGCGTAGCCGCGTCCGGGTCCGCTAGTTATAAATATAGATTATACCACTTCCATATAAACAAAGTTGGAAAGCCGCGAGTAAAACATAGTTATAATATATTTTTTAACTCCATGCTATATGCAGCACATATCAGGATAGACAGAGGAAACTGGGAAACTAGTGTTAAGACACACCTGTTCCCAATAAGATATTTGTGTTACCCAAATTCAGGTTTTTTTCGTGACAAGTAGATATGCTTACACTTTGCCTTGTTACTAGAGTGAACAAATGAAAATATTAAATTTTTATTTTCCTCCAATGGGAATCGCTCAGTCATACCCCACAACTCGTCGTGTTTATAGTCACACATTTGCGGCCCTGTGATTGGCCTCATATAATCTATAGTTATAAAATATATAATATAAAATAATCTATATGTTACCATTAGCTTCAGCCAAGGCCTTCTCAAACACAAGAGCTACAAGTTGTCGCACTGTGGCTGCTGCAGCATGACTGGTGCTCACGTCACGAGTCTCACTCGCCGGCACCATTTTCATGCACATTACCATTGTCTTAAACAAATAACAGTAGTTACAAAACTAACAAAACATTTTTTTTTTGGTCTACACTGTATCTTATACATATTAGCACTCCATTACCTCTACACTGTCCAAATTTCGACAGTACCTAGTGGTGGAGCTCAATGCTTTGTAATGTTACCAGAGCGAGGGAATGACAATAATTTATTCCCCCGGATGGGAATCAAGCAAAGGGTGCAATTACATAATACTTCTGCTTACAAGTCTCAACTACTAAAACATGTAAAGTATTTTCTTGTTGCCCTAACCTGGATATCAGGATTAGAACTTTCAAAACAGACTGTATTAACTAGTGTTAATACCTAGTGGTCCATTTGAAAACACTGTAATATGGAAAAAAAGTGTTGAGCTTGTGATAAGCTCTAGTTCTTTTGTATCTTATATTGATTGTAAATATATGTACATGTTATCATACTTATTATCTTTACATATCTTTACAGATACTTTATTCATGGTGCAAGTAAACAATTCCATAAATATTCATCATTATAGTTTAGGCTGTTTGCATTACTAAGCTTATAATTATAACTCACTCTAGCCAATGTATCACCATGAACTAAATCAGATGTTGTCATCAAGAGAGCAGCAAGTTGCAGAAGTTTGAGTTCCAATGTGCCAGTCTGGCCAAGGTTGTATAAACAATCAACAACATGCCGAGCACCCTTAGCATCTATTCCTTGTTGAGCTATCAATCTCTGAATTGTTCCAAGGCAAAACTGTAATTGATATAAGAATTATTGTATGATTTTTTTGTGAACATGTATTTTTTTTACTAATTATTTCAGTATATATTTTTTTGAAAAATAATATATATCTTTTATTTCTTACAAAATATATAACTATTATAGGTGAAGGATATTTGAATTAGTGTGAATTATTATAGTATTTTTTTTTATACTATTCTACAATAAGTGTTAAATGTTTTTAAATATATAAATTAATAATTTTGTATATATTTAATACAATACTACAATAAATTAAATTTAGAAAAACATATTTTTATTTTGTTATTTTTAAAATTACAATCTTATAATATGTGAAAATATGTATAAAGAATAAAATAACTATTATAAGTTTATTTTAATTTATTTTGTATAAATTATTTTTTACACTTAATAACTTTTTCAATTCATTATTGATTAAAAAATAAGACAGTAGAAAAAATTTTTTTTTAGTAATACATAATAAATAAAATTATAATAGAGTTGGCAAACATAACATATTCACATTATGAAACATTTTATAATATTTTGTTTGTAGAGTTAAGCAAAAAATATTATCTATTCAAAATAGAGGATGTAAACAAATAATTGCATAATTACCTTTATAATTTTTATATCCTTTGACTCACATCCTTGCACTAAAGGATAAAGTATTTGATTGACCACTCCATATAAGGAAGCTTGAGGATTATTTGAAGCCAATGCCAATTTTTCAATAGCTTCATCACAAGCCTAAAATATTGTATAAAACATGTAAACATACAGCTTATTAGTGGTTTTGGTTCGTTATTACTATAAAAGGTAACACATGATAATATGTATATGTATCAATTAGTAGAAGCAATTTTGAGCTCATTTAAGTAGTTTAACCAGTTAAAGGATAAATATCGTAGTTTTTATAATAACTCTAATACCTCTCTTATCTGTGGATATTTCTTCTTAGTTTCTAAGCTGAGTGTTTTGAAGTCGTTTTGAAGGACATCCATGAATTTTTTCGTAGAGTCGTCGCCGGTTACAGCACTGACAAATGCCATGTTTATTCTAATAAATTCTTATTAGTTTTTCACTTCATGTTTCATGAGAAATTAATATAAATTAAAAATGTGCCATGTACACAATCGACATCACAATTTTCAGTTCAAAAACTGTCGATGTAACGTCATTCACAAATAAATTAAATTTTTTTAGTTTAAATAATCTTACTTTTTGTAATAATAAAGAATTATTTCGTGACAAAATATCTTTTTTGAATATAAAATATTATTTTTCTTTAAGTATATGCACTATCAATTATAAGACATTTCTAAACTGTAAGTGTTCCATTACAAAATATAATGCATTTTAAATTGTTAATTTAATAACTAATAATTTTTCACCATTTTTAGTTGTAATTCATTTCTATCGTTACTAATATATAATTTTGAGTTATATATTATAATTTATTTATTTTTTCCTTACAGTTTTTTTATCGTTTAGACAATTACTTAAAGATATTTAAAAACAATTTGATATGTATCATGTTTTATATGAATTCGTTGTTTTTATTTATTTGTTTTGTTTGATGATTCAGAATATTTTTATATTCTTACAGTGAAAGTGTAAAATAAACTGTACAAAAAAGATCGATGACCCACTTTTCTCGCACTAAATTTTAAAGAGTAGCAACATCGGTTTACTGATTGTGCAGAAGAAAAAACAATGGTGTGATTCCAGATTTTTATTTGTAAGTATTTATAGAATCGAATATCAATTTTTAGGTAATGTTACTTGTATGCGTCGATAAAAAGTTATACGTGTTTGACGATGCGGATCCCGAGGTATAAAACGTTTTGAGTCGTCCAAAAATACATGCTTTGTGAGCTTGACGGACTGTCAGTGCAATTTTTACTCTATTTATTCAGCTTGATTTAGCTATGCGCCATTCGTATTGTAATAAAACGGCCGATGCATGCAGATTTTAGAACATCTTTAAATAAATCCTTAAGTTATGCGAGTGGAATGACCAGAAATGTTAAGTGATTCAGGCGTAAACCTCGATGCAGTGTTGGTGTTTTCTCGCATTGCATATCTTTGCCGGCACCTAGTTTAAGTTAATTGTGTCGTTCGCCTAGTGTTTTGTTATTACGTTCGTGACGAAAGTAGTGTGTTGACCTTTTATAATCATTGAATTAATTATTCTTGGAGACAGACGTGTCAAGTGCTGAATCGCATAATCGGATACGATAAACGATGCAACATGTGTTTTTGTGTATTGAATCTTCATTTGACTCATACAAGAGGTATACACTGTAAAAGCTCAACCCACAATTATGAATCAGTCATTAGACTTTTTTGTTTAAATTATAAATTTCTTTTTATCATGTTTCAAATAACGTTTGATACCAGCTTCTCAATATTGGCAATTTATTTATGAGCTATAAAACCTAATTAACATATATTATCAAGAAAATGTCTTAATTTATATTTTAATATCTGTTAAGATCCTACATTTTATGATCATTATTTATATGATGGTGAAAAAAACCCACAACATTTCTATGTCTTTCACAAATATAACATCTGCACTATTCCTCTATCACTTAAATTATCTGGATTGCATCTTTACTCAAATAAACATCACCAGTTGTTGCTTACATTGATAAATAATCTTGTTGCTGATTTAATAGATAACTATATATAATTTTCGTTTTGGTGGCAAGAAATGGAAGTGTGTATTTCTTCTTCCTTGATATTCTATTGAGTAGTTTTGTAACAAGATATGAAATCACAATGTCTTTAATTTTTTTTTTTTTTCTTTATTTAAATATATTTTTTTGTTTCAGATAACATCTTTAAATAAACAAATCCTGCAATAATTTTCCAAAATTTCCCTCAAGACTGTATATATAATAGAATAACTATTATTTGGTTAGTTTAGGTAATGAGCGATTGATATGGAAGGATGCCAACACTGCGAGAGAGAATAAAAAGACGGAATTAGTTATTTATTTATTTTTATATTTAATTAATAAATAGCTTTACAAATCAATATATCCATATTGCTAGCCAGTCAATGTATCCTAAACTATTGTAAAGGAAATGATTTTAACAAAGTCCTGAGATTGTGATGTATTTCCTTATATTTATTTATTCAATTATTTTATCATTGTTAGTTGTTAATTAATGAGATAAAGTATAAAGTTATCACTATGAATATGAAGTGCGATAGTTTTTAATTTTGTGGCTTGATGGAGAATTATGGACAATATGGCGTCCAACGTGTCTTTGCGCAGCAACAAACAGAGAAAAGACAATCTAATCACCAGGAAGCAGGACAAAAGCCCCGAGAAGACAATCAGAGGTACAAGGGGGGCTTATCGTGGAATACCGTCGACGTCCAAACGCGACGAAGATGCAGAAGGCTCAACAGAAAGGTTGGATAGGCCCAAAAAGTTCATATCCCAGAACAAGAGCAACTATGGGCTGGGCAAGAGGCCTGATTTCTCTCTGAAGAATAGAAACGTACATTTGGCATCTTCGCGATATGGGCAGGTGAGTGGATTAGTTACGAGTATATTTACATTTCTATTTGTAACATTCTGTCATTTATCATAGATACTATAAATTATAAACACGATAAAACGATGTAAATCTACGTTATGCTGGCCAAATTTTTACGTCAAAGTTTAAAATCACAAACCAAAGAGCTAGGAAAATTTATTTTTTTCATGAAGACCTTTTAATGATCGTATAATATGTTGTACGTTTAATTAAAACTTATGTCGTGCTTTCGCATAAGCCCACATTATTTAATAGACAGACTTGCAGCCTACTAACCTCTATGTTAGCTTAGGAAACCAAGAAAGAGCAAATGCATTTTAATACTGTTATTTGATGATTGTTAATACAATTAATTGGCTGTTATGTTCGACATAAATACGAATGTTTATATCTCTAATTTTTGCCATCAGGTTCTTTAAACAAAAGCACGTTTAAAAAAACTTAAAAATTTTAATACTGTTGGTATTGGTGATTTAAAAATATTGATTACTTTCATAGTTAGTTCATTGATTTCGTAGTATAAACGTGTATAATTTAAAACTTTTCACGAATATCTATATTCTAGAGGAACCATATTATTTTATCAAAGTATAGGAATGGAATATAGCGCACAAGGATGTTATAAGTTTTATGCGAGGAAAACATTAGAGGATGCAGACTTCCTTTTATTATTTTACCCTATAATCAAAGATTTTGTAGGTCACAGATATACTTGCGACATGTTTGTGAACTACGGCCTAAGTGGTATATTAAATTATCGTACTGAAATGCGAGTTGAATTCAACCAGTTCTGCAATGTGAGAGATTTTCAATTTATAATGCAATTACGTTAACGCTATTGTGACGCAGTTGTTGTGTTTAATTTAATGCGATAGTCTCGGATTCGAAATTTCCCTCTTTAGCCAGTAGTTATTTGTATTTATTAATGGAATGAAAAAAAAAATGTTGGTATTTATTAATGGAATGGTAGGATGTTTCTACAGTATCCCCTCGTCCTGTAACGAGTGAGTAGTCGGAAACGCGAGTTCAGAATGGTTTCTCCTCCCACTAAAAAGAACGCGGTAATTGCTTAAAATTTTTAAAAGAGATCTTGTATAATATTAAACATTATAACCTTAGTAAAATATATTAATAAAGAAATCAATTTATACATATTAATACCGTCCCACGAAACAAAAATTATATTCAAATTCAAAATTCAAAATATTCTTTGTTCAAATAGACTATTTATTACAAGCACTTTTGAATGAACATATGAACAAAAAGCTACCACCGGTTCGGAAGGCAGTTCTGCTGAGAAGAGCCGGCAAGAAACTCAACAGTTGCTCTTTTCAAAGTCAATGGTATATTTTACTATTACATTAGTTGGCAGCTGTCCTGCCTGACATTCAATAGACATTAATTCCATACATGTTTATCCTCTAAATATTCTTGTACAGTGTAATAAGCTTTACTCGTTAGAATTTTTTTTACTAATAATTTAAATTTTGGAAGTGGCAAACTTAGAACACTCTGCGGAATTTTATTATATACATGCATACCAAACTTTTTGGAGGCGAAAACTTGGTGTAACAGCTTATCTTTATTTCTCGTTCCTATCGTATGTCTATCACTATTTTTACTATGACATTGTACATTTTGTCGGACAAACAGAATATTATAATCATTGTTAATGGTACTTTCCTAAACTAACTTAAAGTTTTGTGATCCTTCTAATGGGTTTTGCGTGCTGTACCTTCAATGCCATCTAGGCCAGCTACCGTCTATCATAGTTTTAATAACTTGATATATCCCATTAGAATATTTTTATTAGTATTTTAATTTGAACGAAAGAATTTCTTCATTTTGAGCTTATTTTAAGATATTGCATAATCGACAGACCTTTACTTTATTTAGCCAAACCAGGAGAGCGTCATTAATTCAAAAAAAATAATATGAATGAATTTTAACAAATGACAATAATATCATCGTTTAATAAAAAGTGCGCCAAAATATTTTCTATTTCACCTATTTATTATAAAAAAAATACAAAAAAAATGTAATATAATTTACAGAAAAAGAAAATATGCTCTTCTAATTTTTTCCAAAGAATATAAAGTCGACCGTACTAATTATAAGAGTGAAAAATTTCCCCGTTTCAATTTTTTACTTAATTTTGTAAGGCGAAGTTAAAATTGCACTTTATATAACAGAGTATATACTCGTACACGTGCGTACATAGCATGTACTCGTCGTTATAAATTCTGGCCGTGAAAATTTGTTTAGTATTAAAATAATCAATGATCTTGACTTCTGTTACATCACAATTTCTTCGTTTGTTTAAATATACTAATTAATGCTATAAATTTAAATTGTGGTCGAAAAACTAGTTTATTTATCATCACGCGAAATAGATAAAAAGAACCGAATATGTTCCCACTTGAGGAATGAATTATTTTTGTTTCCTCGCTCTGGTAACAAGATAAAGCCCGGTATCGAGTTCCACCACTCAACACGCGAATTGTAAGATATGGGGAAGAGGAATGTGGATAATGAAGTGTCTCGATACTCTGTCACGTGCAAAAAAAAAGATAAACACATAGACTATGAACCTAGCACATAACTATCGCATGTACCTACAGTTAAAGTCATATTAGTAAATTTATTTCGAAGTCGTCTTTGTTATTGCCCGGCGTGATCAAGATATTGTGACGTATCGTCTGACATGTTTTATTCTCGCTCAGAATAAACTCGGAGATACCATACAACGATAAACGTTTGATATAATGTCATTTATATCCGTTACATTTGATGTTTTGTAGTTATGTGCGTTGTATACGTCACACACATTAAATACCTACACAGTGTTTTAAATTATTTATTTACTTTTTTTGTAATCTTAGTGCTCCCCTCCTCTCTCCGATTTACCTACCTATAGATATGCTAAATTTCAACTTACTCGAGTAGTTTCGTCCTGTTCACTTTCTGTCCATAACGAAAGTAATAATTTAAACAGTAACATCTAAGTTATTCTAATTGTTCCTATAAAACATCGAAAGTAACGTTATGGGAAAAAATATATTATAAAATATGACATTCCATTTGACATTATAAGTCACTTAAAAAATTACAGAGAGTTTTTAATTGATCATTCCGGGTCACCAGCTCGTTGTAATAGCGTTGGTTCTCACCCTGTTTAATGACAAGTATAGAAGGATACATACGACCTTGTAGTGGCCTAGCTGTTTAGTGTTAGAAGGTAGGTCAAGTGCTCTTCGATTCTCGGCAAGTGCACTTATATTTCATGGCGACTTATTTTAAAGAGATCGTCTACTGTAGTGCATACCTAAGCATTTTTAATTTATTATACAAAATAATATTTTTATAATGTAAGCTTACTTATGCTTATTATGTGATTCGTGAATGATAGTACGAAATTTTATAGATAGAAAATTAAGGTTAATTGGAACAGTAATTTTCAAATTTCGATATTATTCAGAAAATTCTAAAGTAATTTTATATTGTTTCAATTATCTATTTGGGTTATATTGAATGCATTATACTAGGTAAATGGAGAGGAATCTTCTAAATACAGGGTTATTGGTTGTAGTTGGAACAATTTTCAGAAAAGTTATAGAGATGATGTCACTTGGTACAGAATTGGCCCTCCAACACCATAGGTAGAAATCCAGGGTGCACCTGAGATATTTTGTTTCTATAAATAAAAAAATTGTTACTGATTTGGCGTTACTATTTATCTAGGGGATGTGTATACCAATTGTAATTAACTACATGGTGTTTTTTAAAAAATGCACATAAATTACTATTTCAAATTTAATATTATCTCTTATGACTCAAATCGTTTTCGGTGAGATAAAACACTAAGTACTTTACATAAAGACATTATCACTTATCACTATCTCAAACGTTTATGAGGTAATCCATCCATTTCAACTATACGCTTTTATATCAAATTCACGATACGTTTTTTCCTAATTCTTTAGCTTTTGGTAACACGATAGGCGGTGTCACAATAACTTATTAATACTTTAACAGAATGATTGAGGGTTCAAATCCAACTACTATGGTATATCATGAGGCCGTCGCGTCCTCACTCGAGGAAATAATATTTATTAAAATGTATATCTTCATTTCTTCACTCTGGTGTCATTCCTAAGTGGTTCGTTGATTTCCGCCACTCAACACACGATGCCTCCAAAATTCAGCGGTAAAATGGGGAACGCAGTGTCTTACTTAACACTAGGTTCCCTCTGCCCTGGTATATAGTGTGAAGCTGATTTTTAGTAAGTAATAGACAAATCATAATATTAAAACAAAGTGCGATGTGTATTTATCGAAATCGATTACGTCAGGAGCAATTTGCTTAACAATGCAAATACGACGAAATTACGATTCCGCTGACCAAATAATTTGTCGTCTACAATAGTGAACAAGTGACCTTAAACATGTTTATATTATATACAAAGTAATATTGGCCACTATGTTTATATTATTTGTTACTTAGATACTAATAGGTTTCCTAGCACGTGAACGTGTTTGTGAAACTAGTAGAAAAAAGTCGGAAGTACTTCCGATTCTCTATTTTTCTGTCTTTCATCATCATCATGAAGCCTGTCGTCGCCCACTGCTGGACATAGTCCTCTCCAAAGGCAAGCCACTGAGCTCGATTTTCAGTTCTTCACATCCAGCCGTTGATTATTTTTCTTTTATTCTTCAAAATTATTAATTAAATGATCGCCGCCTGTACATGGAAGATATATTTCAAATACTATTAATGGGGGCATTTGTTAATGTAACAGAATTCAAAACCATTATTTTTTAATGTTTTGTCAATTTATCTGTTTGTCTCTGCGTTTGGGCATTCTAATACCAGATACGGCTTAACCGATTTGATTGCAGTTTTCACTAACTAACTAACTTGTGTTGTGGCAAACTTCCCTTAACATTGAGTGTTTGTTTGTACACCAAATAATGTAAGCGCGGCAGGTTGTGGTTTCGATTCCCACTCGGGGAAATTAAATATTTAATAATTTTATTTCCTCGCTATAACGAGACAAATGTCGGCGTTGACTTCTGCCACTCAACACACAAATTTCAGCGAAGGTGGAGAACGCAAGTGTCTTAATGGGAACGGACTGTCTTAGCACTAGGTCCCCAGGTTACTTTTACCTATACCACTATGTGCTACAGCCTAAGCAAAAAAAAAAAAAATAATACCAATGCGGATAGTTAGGTAACAAATATTGTCCATGTAGTAGTGGAAACGAGCATCGTTTGGCATTTACTTTGTATGTACACGTAACGTCCAATTTTTCTGGCACGTGAAAGCATTTGGGAACTTCTTTAACGATGAATGACCTTTTAAGTTAGCGAATAAATCAATATCATAAGCTCTATGTGAAATTTTTCTTATCGTTTGAATGATAATATCACACCTACCTATAGCAAGAACATATTATTATAGCAGGGTGTTATATGACTAAGCAGCAGGTGAAGCAGGGTAGGTTATGACAATGTTTTGTTAAGACACTTCGCTCTCCGCTTTCCGCTCTAATTCAATACATCCTGTGTAAGTGACCGGAGTGGAACTTCATGCCCATTTGCGTGTCTAGAGATATTTTCTGGAAGAATGGGGGACTTATATATTTTTTTAATTGTTTAGATCTTATTTTTGATATGTAAAATATCACCTCCCAAGCACCCCGCCGCCCTTAACCTATGTCCAATTTCGCACGTTGTCTTGCTAGAGCGCAGAAATGAAAATAAATCTGACGGTTATTATTTATTTATAAATAAAAAATATTAAATATTTATTCATATTATTATATTATTATTGTCTTATTTGGAAACATGACACTTTTACATTATGTCAACGTATATTATTTTTCCTGGTAAAATATGTTTAACTCGTAGTATATTATCATTATGCATCTTTAATTGTTTACGAGTATCGTTGTATGTTCATATATACAATATATGAGTTGCTTATCGCTATTGCTATAAAACTCTTTAAAAACCGGTAGGTAGCTCATTTCCAATATCTATAGCAATTCATACATGGTTTCTATTAACTATGTCTAGGTGTGAGTAATCTAAATCTTTTTTTTATCTATTCCATAACTTTATCTCTTGTAAATAGATAACCACTTTATATAATGAAGTGGATACTTCGCTTAAAAATTAAGCTATCGTGGCGCAGTGGTAAGTGGTTATTGTAATCGCGATAAATGTGGGATCGATCCCAACTCGAGGGAATGTTTTCATTATTTTAAATTTCCATCACCCAACACGCAATACACTCATTAGATTTCGGCGAACTGCGGAGAACGGAGGGTCTTGACAATAGGTTCTCTCTTCCTACCCTTTTTCTCTAGTGCAAGATGCATAATGAAGCTGAAATGACAAAAAATATTGTGATAAATCAATCGCAGTATAATATACACACATACTCGTACGCCAAGTACACGTGTACCAAGTCCATCTACGACGGTTCCAACCTTTTATCCTGTCAATTTGCGACCGCTGGGAATTGGGTTTAATTCAATTTCATTTATGAAATAACAATCGCGTCTCGCGGGTGTTACGTCAGCGCTGTAGGCCTAGCCGCAGTACCGCAGACTGGCCGCACATGGTATCTGGTCATAACATGTTAGAAAAATTCTTAATTGTTTTTTTTTTGTTTTAATATTAATTGATTTATAGTATTGATTAGGTGTTACTATAGGAATAGTTATAGGTACATAAAAGCTGACAGTATTATATGAAAAAAACATTAATTAGTAATTTGTTTTTGGGGAGTTCCTCCTTTACGAGTTGAGTATGGCTTTAACCGTAAACAATGAGGCGAAATGTAGGCTAGGGTGTAGTAGTTAACATGTCTCACTTATGGCTCCAGTAATTCCACCAGCCAAGTTAGTAATTTAAAATTTCCCAGTATTTTAGGTAAACGCCGTCGAACACTGCGGCCGGTCACGTATTCCGCACGCAATAACTAATATATTTACTCCCGCTTGTTCTTAGAAAATATTATGTATGTATGTACGACTATATTAGATGTCAATGTTTCTCAACGAACGATCTTGATTTTCTTTTCCAACGTTTTGCTATTTACACTTGCGTTTCTGTATATTTATTTCGAACAGGTTTTAATTGTGGAAAACCAACTGTGTTTCTTTGTGACTTTATCCTCAAAATAGATAATAATATAGATAGATATATCCTCAAAATAGATATAGAATTATGTTGTAGTATATTATTTTGACAAGGAACATAAATGGATTTAAGTTTTCCCATCATAGAAAGGTAGACTAAAGAACTTAGCATTAAACACTTCATTCTCCACTTTCCGTCCGAATTTAAGACATTGCGTGTTGACAATTTTTATATTAAAGTAAACAAATTATTTTTAGACAAAGCCGAAGATAAAATCTGCCATAGTTAAT
The DNA here is from genome assembly GCA_036379175.1 of Heliconius cydno galanthus. Classification (NCBI taxonomy): domain Eukaryota; kingdom Metazoa; phylum Arthropoda; class Insecta; order Lepidoptera; family Nymphalidae; genus Heliconius; species Heliconius cydno. The sequence continues at coordinate 415,001 of JAKRZM010001038.1, read as the reverse complement.
ATGTCTAGAGTCACCACATCTATCTACACACTATCACCTGTTATCAGTGCGATAGTAAAATTAAGGGTCTCGTACCCAGCCTGTGCTATGCTATTGGTGGCGATAAATCCTAATTACGTTTACGCCACATAATTATAAAGCGGCCTTCCCTGTCAGCGGCGCGGAATGCCGTTACATCACGGTGCGATAACTCTGACGCCTTATCACTATCCTTTCTGAGTAAAGCTTGGTCATACCGTCACACTTATCCATCATGCATTGTCTCATCTATTAGGCTTTTCCTGAACTATACGATTTTTTAACATGATTTACACAATTTTAGTCTTGCAGGCCAATTACTTATTTATAGGGCATCTACTATTATCGGTATATACCAACGTTATGTACATAATTTTATAAGATATTTTATACTGTCGTTAACTGATATAACAACTTGAAATTCAAATATAAGTAAAATTTGTATTGGTAATTTTGTAAATTGTTGTCGCGCTTGCAAACGTCGGTGATAGAGTTTTTAGGATTTGAGACAAATATTAGAAAATTATAAATTACATAATCTTGATTATTATTTAAAGATTTCAATCCCAGATTTAAAAAAATGGAAAGGCAGTAAATTAAAAATATATTAAATAAAAATAATAATAATAATATTAAGAATATAAATAACATCTTAATATTCTTAATATAAAAGGAGATGTTCCCACCGACTNTGTGCTATGCTATTGGTGGCGATAAATCCTAATTACGTTAACGCCACATAATTATAAAGCGGCCTTCCCTGTCAGCGGCGCGGAATGCCGTTACATCACGGTGCGATAACTCTGACGCCTTATCACTATCCTTTCTGAGTAAAGCTTGGTCATACCGTCACACTTATCCATCATGCATTGTCTCATCTATTAGGCTTTTCCTGAACTATACGATTTTTTAACATGATTTACACAATTTTAGTCTTGCAGGCCAATTACTTATTTATAGGGCATCTACTATTATCGGTGTATACAAACGTTATGTACTTTTATAGGATATTTTATACTGTTGTTAACTGATATAACAACTTAAAATTCAAATATAAGTAAAATTTGTATTGGTAATTTTGTAAATTGTTGTCCTGCTTGCAATCGTCGGTGATAGAGTTTTTAGGATTTGAGACAAATATTAGAAAATTACAAATTACATAATCTCTTGATTACTATTAAAAGATTTCAATTCAAAATTTTAAAAAAATGGAAAGGCAGTAAATTAAAAAAGCTTTGCATTAAATAAAAAAAAAATTAAGAATATAAATAACATCTTAATATTCTTAATATAAAAGATGTTTCCACTGACTGAGGTACGCGCTGCCGTAACCACTGATGGTAGAAACGTGAAAGTGAGATTTTTATAAAATTTGAAATTTAAGATCTTAAAAATATTTTATTTTATTTATTTTAATATTTTTTAATTTTTTATTTTCATGGTTTATTAGAATTCACCCCTTTCACTGAAAATAATTTCATAAACATATTTAATAAATATTCGTATAGTTCAAGCGGGCGAAGCCGCCCAGGTCGACTAGTATATTATAGTTGTAAACGTCTCTTTAATTTTAAATACTGATTATGTGGTAAATAATGATCAGAACATCGTAAACAATATGAGTCAGCTGTATAATTGATACTAAATATAAATATTATTGATAATATAGGGAAAAGTAAAAGAAAATATAGTAATAGTGCAAACTGTCGATTTTTAAAATATTATAAATATTAAAATATTTATAAATGATAAAAAAGCGGTTATTTGTACAGTATGCGTGTGGCCTTACACACTATGCGTTTCTGAACCTTTATCGCGGTGTTTGTTATGAATGGGCCAGTGTCACTCAAACGTTGCTCCTTTTAGGATTGATTTTTCGCGCGCTTTTGTTTATTTATTGTTTTTAATTTTACGCATTAAAAAGTTATAAACATAAACTAATATTTTTTTACATTTATCTGTGAAAATATACAATTGTTAATTGTGCATAAGTTGTGCAGTGATATTACATACATTTTGTGTGGTAATTTGGTATGTGGTTTATTTTTGTTTGAACTAATGTTAGTTTACTTTAACGTTTCAAAATGTGATATTAATATATTTTTAATTAATAAGTTACGACATGAGAATTTCTTTTATCTAAGTACATATACTTCATACGTGATTCTATAGGATTTTTTATGTAGAGTGAATCAAAAATGTAGTAGGTATTAACACTTGACGCGTGTAAATTAGAACTAATGTTGTATTATTGTTGTTTTTATATTTATTTTAATGTATTATTTTGTATAGTAAATCTCAATCGTATAAAAAAACTATTTAATTTTAATATAAAGTTATATAATACGTAAAGTAGAAGGTCTAGTTACAACTGCACTGTTATTTTATTAAAAAAATATTCAATAGAAAATATAGGTAATCATACAAGATTACATACACCACCAAAGAATCAACTAGTCATATAAATAGAGGCGTTTGTCAATTGATCCCGTTGGAGAGTTCCTGTCACGGGCAAATTTAATCTCAAGCGAATTTATGTCGCGGATTGTGACCTCGCATCTTCAGATTGAAGAATAGAAGTAAACAGGATATGGTAGCAGAGGATGAGGGCCATCTTTATACTTATGTCTTGAATTTAAAAATACTACCATATTTATTGCAATAGGTACATAATTTTTTGGTATTTCTGCATAATTTGTTTTACTCAAACCGTTTACTAGATTCAAAATACAGAGTGTAGCGAAAAAAAACCAGCTAACTTTAAATTGAAATATATTTGAAGTATTACAATCGCCAATGTACTCAAGTGGGCATTAATAAAGAGATGTTTATGTATTCCGCAGATGACATCAGGTCTACACGGCCACGGCCACCAGATATCGCAGCCGGCGCACCACCTCGACTCCTCAGTGCTCAACACCAAGGAAAAGACTGTGCATGGAAAAGAAAAGACCTTTAAAGTACGTGAGAATACCATTTCATTCACACATATTGATACTTCATAGATTTTCCTCTACTCTTACTTAGTGTTTTATAGCCAATAAACTTGTTAAATCTCGCTTGTGATAAAAATAGCACACGATTATATTACACGTTGATTACGTTTTATATATCCTACATGCATCACCGTATAGCTACGTCGCGGACAGTTTTTCTAGGATCTGTAAAGATCTAGGTATTACGTATAAGAAGTTTTTAATAAACAAAGTGACTTAAATATTAATAAATAAGGAAAATGAATGAAGTTAGCGAAAAAATGACAAATTGCACGTGATGTTTACTTTTATACAAGTATTGTGTTTTTTTTAGTATTTCCAGCTTCGTGCTCAATCCCGTACGTAGCGGGGTAGGCAAGGGAACCTAGTGATAAGAGACTTGTTTCCCCGCTTTTGTCTTTGTACCAGAGCGAAGAAATTAAAATATTAACACAATAATCCATTCCCCCGAATCGGGATCGAACCCACAACTGTCGTTTTTCAGCGACACGCTTGTCCTCCTGCGCCGCGTCGGCCTCTAGTTAATCTTAATCCACCTCTAATCTGAGATGTTGGGCACTACATTCAGCATATAAAATTATTCATTGCTTTTCATTAGCGATTATATATGACTTTCAGTGTTCAGATATTTGGGTGTATTTTTAGCAATTTGTGGTATTTCGCTTTTCCGTATGAAATTCTATTATAAAATTATTATTGGGAAAAGCTGTACTTCATATTTAAGCGTTTTCCCGTTTTGTGTTTATTTATTATATAATACTATAAGGTTTAGGAGGTAAAGAGAATCACACAAAATTATGACAACAGGATCAGAGACATGACCATGCCATGCCCCCGTGCGGGGCACGGGCCCACTAGTTTAAAATATTACTATGCCCGCTTGTTATAGAAATATTAATAAAGAAATTTAAAACTAAAGATTCAGTGAATTCACTAAAACAGTTGTATAAAATGACTGTTACGGCAATTAGCTTTAATGTTATTTTGTCGAACTAAATACTTTAAATTGACATAACTTTTTTATTTATGAACTGATTGTAATAAAATACACCCTATATATTTTAAAAATCATTTGGGTTCTATTAGGTTAATAAAGGTTCCCATTAATTTTTTTTTTAAAATATCTTCCAAGTACAGAGACCGACTCTTACGGTTTTATTATAATATTTTAAATAATCTCTTGATTAAATCGAGCCTACAACCATCACGTGTTCAGCCCAACTTTCCTGTTACTAATTTTAGCAATATAAGATATTAATTGAGGTCAGAATTGTATAAGTATACAATTATTAAATTTTAATATCTTTTTTCCCCATGGTCAGGTGGTGGTGGGGGGCGAGGTGGGCGTGATGAAGACCCCGGTGCTGGGCGCGCGCCCGTACAACGCGCTGGCCATCATACACACGCAGCAGAGCAACACCTTCGATATGCTCAACTCGCTCACTACTAGTGTCGTATGTTTATTTTCTATGGAATTTAATTATGTTTTATACTTTTAATGGTTTTTTCATAATCTTGTCATATAAATTAGTAATCGTAATGCTCTCATACTTATATCTTATGCATTTATTCATCAAATCAATTTTCTGATCTATTTGCTTTATTTTGTCTTCCTCTATTAGATAATACTAAATAACATATTTTTTTAGTAAATTTAAGTAAGTTTAATATTTAATTTGAATCTTATATCATTGGCGTTATACGCTATTTTTGTTCAGCACATTAAAAAGGTCTAAAATTATATTTTGTTTGTCTCCCAATTTCAAGTTAAAAGTTAATTATATTATAAAATATTTAACTTATTTATATATTTTATAGTAGTAACGTCAAAAAACTTTTTTGTATATTTATCTTTATAATGATATGCACCTTTACAGGCAAGTCAGCCAGTAGTGGGCGTGGGCGTGGGCGTAAGCGTCGGCGGTTACAGACGCCGTAGCTCGGGCCAGGGCGCCATCTGCGACCCTGAGCTGGACGATAGTGGGAACAAGCTGGTGGCGAGGCTGGAAGACGACGCGTTTATATCTGAACAAGATCTGGTACGAATTATGTTTGTTTATTTAAGAAAATACAGGTTTAATGTTTTACCCATGAAGTTGTAGACGGATAGGAAAAGAGATCCTATTATCAATAAAGAGTATCCACATTCCAAAAAGTGTCGAATCTTAAACTTTAAGTCCTAACACTGGAAACTACTACTACCTACCAAAGCTGACGTTGGGGAGATAAATAAACGTAAAATAATAATAAGAAAGAAATTGTCTTATATTTAATATTTTATACGTAAATATTGTTTTATAAATATGGTCTATGTATGAACATCATATAAATTTGTATGTCTCGTTAACGTCTAGAGTGAAATAAATACTATCTATGATAATAGCAATTGTACCACGCAATTGTGATATTTATGGTGTGTACATAAAAAATCTAGTGATATATTTAAGAGCAATACCGTAGAAGGTATTTTTTAAACAAATCACAATAAGAGACAGACGGATCTGTAATGCCACTATGTACTTCAATAAAAGTATTTCAAATTTCGCCTTTAAATATATATATATTTTGTAAGTTTATAATAACAAATCAATATATTTTGCCAATATACTGTTTTAAAGTCTATATTAAACATATATAGGGACTTTAAAATATTAAATTAATATCACACAGAAACCTAATCTGTTACCTAATCCGAAGCTGTAATCTATGATTAATATATTAATTCTATAAATAAACGATATTTGCATTTAAATTATTCAAACTGACACCAAAATGGCGAGTCACACGGTCCTTATATGGTAATCCTTTAAAGAATTTTTATCATCGACTCAGAATCGAATAATAGGAAATTGGGTTCAATTCATCAATAAATCAACTTTTTCCAAGAATAATTGTCATAATTTTGTAAACAGAAGTAAACTAACTTATAAATGTGGAGTGCTAGATAAGATATGTAATAGTAGTGTGACTGCAGGAGGAGAACATTGAAATTGCAGCGGCGACGGAAAAAGGCGCACCCATCATCCCCCCGCCACCCCCTGACGCGGGACAGGAACAACCTCAAGAACCACAAAATGGTAAATTTTATATTTTTGTTATTTTGATATCATTGGGTACTTGGAGTAAGGTGACGGTTATACTAGGGGACACAAGACAAAGCGCGGCTTCCAGTTCCACCACTCATCACTGACAGAACAAAATGTCTTAAAACTAGGTTCCCTCTGTCTACCCTGCTATATGAGGGATACAGCGTGAAGTAAAAAAAATATGTTTAATAATTTAAATTAAATGTCAAAATAATAAATTATATTTATTGAATTATTCATCACTTTTTTGACTATATTAAGATTTTAGATAATATATTCATAGCCAAATGGATTAGTACAAATGTGTCTGTTTTAATTTTCAGGTATAGTGTTTGATTACAAACTGGATAATCTGGAAGATAAAGATAAGGAGAAGATTGATAAGGAGGATGAGGAGGAACCAATCGGTGTGTCACCTTGTGGCAGGTAAGGGGATAGCTATGGCTCTATTCTTAGTAATAATAATTAATAACATATATATTTAATATTTAAATTATGTGTTATACCATTATACTTTACCGTTAATACCAGATTAACTGTGTCACAGCCACTAGCTTTTTTATAGTATCGGTTTTTTCTATAGTACTAAACAAAATGGTGTACTTTGAATCATATCTTTATATTTGGAACAGATAAAGTTTTGTAGTGCATTAGATTTGTCATAAAAATGATAATAAGTATACAAGTTAGTTGATATATATTATTTAGAAAAGATATTTACTTTGTATTTAGGTGAGGAATGTATTATAGTTTTTTTATCTTTACGCTGTATACGCCCTCGCAATGTAAGGTAGGCAAAAGGCTCCTGGAAACCTAGTGTTAAAACACTCCATACCCAACATGACTCTTCCTTTTTCCACTTTCTACCGAATTCTAAAGGCATTGCGTGTAAGCGGAACTCAACACCGCGCTTTGCCCCTGGAAATGAAATGTTCTGCTACTCAACACGCAATGACAACAACTTCAGAATTCGGCGGAAAATGGGAACCGGAGTTATATTTATGTTTGGAAAAATCTTTTCACATTATATATTTATATAATAAGGACGAAGAACATTTAATTTTCGCATATAACATTGTCTGCATAATGTGATTTATTTGCAGGTTTTTCAAATACGACAAAGAAGTGGGTCGCGGTTCGTTCAAAACGGTGTACCATGGTCTCGACACGCAAACCGGTGTCGCCGTGGCGTGGTGCGAATTACTGGTAAGATCTGTTGTGCAATTACAGCTTTGGAAGCTATTTACAATATAGTTAACTTAAATCTTGTAACATAATAAAAGTTTCTTAATTAAATGAATTAACTCTTAATATTTGAGAAGTCTATAAAAACAATATGCTTTAGTCTAGGTAGATTAGCATTTAGACTAATACTACTATTATATTATTGTACACATTTGACAACAAACAAAAATATTATTATTTCTCATTTTACAGGAGAAAAAACTGAATAAAACCGAGCGTCTTCGCTTTAGAGAAGAAGCGGACATGTTAAAGAAACTCCAGCATCCCAACATCGTCCGCTTCTACAACTACTGGGAGGGCACAGTCGCTAAGAAGAAGAACATTGTGCTGATTACAGAACTGATGGTTTCTGGGACGTTGAAAACGTAAGTAAATCACAGTGGTTGGTTAATATTGAAATCTTGTGATGAAATATTAAGTGTGTGTGTGATTAATAATATATTTTCTTCCCATAGCTACCTAAGAAGATTCAAACGTATCAACCCGAAGGTCTTGAAGTCGTGGTGTCGGCAGATCCTGAAGGGCCTCAACTTTCTCCACTCTAGAACACCACCTATTATACATAGGTAAGATATAAAGGTATATAATGGATTGCTAATGTTTTATTTATCAGTTTTCTTGATGGATTTTTTGTTATTAGTGACTATTATATATAAATTAATAATATTAATATAATATTTAATTTCTCAAGTTATTTAATATATTTTCTTTCCAAAGCATGGCAAGCATTAATAGGGCATTTGTTTGTATCATCGGGCTAACGAGAAGATACCTAGCCTAATTGGACCAAAATGTTTTAATATTGCACTTTATATTATGATAATATTTTACACATTATACTAATAATCTGCAGAGATCTGAAATGCGACAACATCTTCATAACGGGAACGACTGGCAGTGTTAAGATCGGTGACCTGGGGCTCGCTACTCTCAAGAATAGGAGTTTTGCCAAGTCAGTTATTGGTATGTCAACATTAAGTTTGTAATATATATTAAATTATTATTAATTTACCTCAGGTGGGAAATAATGTAGTACAAAATACCTATACCCATACCTATAACCTAGTGTTAAGACACTCCGTTCCCCACTTTCCCTTAAACTCAATGCCGCGCTTAGCCTGGACACCAGAGCGAAGAAATGGAAATATAAATTTAAGTAAATATATCCCTCGAGTGGGGATCAAACCCGCAACCGCCACATTCTTGTGCCGCTGCGCCACGACGTCCTCGATTCTGTTCTGTAGAAATAAAAATCAATAAACATGACGACAGATTTTCAAAAATTGCTATATAATGTAGATAAATGTGTTATAATTACAATAGATATCATATTTCTGCCGTAACTAAAAAAATGTATTAACAAGTAATTTAGTATATATTAAATCTCTTCCTTCCTCCCTGCCTGCCTATTCTTGTTTTATTTGTGTTTTTGTGATTTGTTGATGTTTTTAAATCTTAGTGTGAAGTGTTTTGGGACTGCTGGGTAAGCGCTTCTAGGGGTCTACTTTTGAATATTTTAAAATACTACAGTCGACTATTGTATGTTAATGCAACGCTGTACAATTTTGTTAGAGCATTAGATTTTCACAGATTACAGATAAGTTGGATGTATGGATTTTGAATAAAAGTTTATGTGTGGGTGTGTGTGCAGGTACCCCTGAGTTCATGGCGCCGGAGATGTACGAGGAGCACTACGATGAATCGGTGGACGTGTACGCGTTCGGCATGTGCATGCTGGAGATGGCCACCGGCGAGTACCCCTACAGTGAGTGCAGCGGGCCCGCGCAGATATACAAGAAGGTCGTCTCGGTATGTCACACCTATTGTTCTAGTGTAGTGAACAAACTAACCAGCCCTTTCTCTGCTTTCTCTTCGTTTAAAAATGCCAGCGCTTATTTAATATGGCTTTAAGTCTGGGTGGGAAGAATGTTTTTATATAAAATTAATAAATTTAAACAACATAGTTAATAATTAGACATCTTAACTTCTTTAGGAATGCGACAAATTGTGTTACACAGATCTAGTCTTGTCAATGTCTTGCAAAATTAACAACGTTGTTTTTTCAGGGAGTGAAACCTCAAAGTTTAGAAAAAGTCACAATTCCAGAAGTCAAAGACATAATTGAATCTTGCATCAAACCAAATAAAACCGACAGGTATATTTTCAGAATATATATCTAAAAAAATCTTTAGTACAAGTCTTGAGGCCAATTGTGGCGCAGGTGCACAAGGGTGAGGCTGTAAACAAGAAAGTCTGTGGATTCCATTCCCACTCTAAGTAATCAAATATTTATTTTAATTTACTCGCTCTGTTAAAGAGGTAAAGGGCGGCGGTGGATTCTGCCACTTAACACGTAATGCCTCTAGATTTCAGCGGATAGTGGGAAATGGAAGTATTTTAATGGGAATATAGTGTATTAAGATAACAGTAGGCAAATATGGTAACCAGGCTCTGAGGGAACCTACCCTGCAATGTGCAAATTGCACATACAAACAAAAAAATGAAGTGATGTAGTATAAAGAATATTATTGATTTTATATTTCCTACAATTACATGTAGTGAAATATATTTTATAATGAAATTCGGTAAAGTTAAACTAGAATAAAGTATCTGATAAACTTAAACTTAAAAAGTATTTCATTTTGTTATAAAAGAAAAATAAAATCTAAGAATTTTATGTTGCACAATTTGTTTTCTTAAATTATTTATAAAACTAAATTTATATATTAATCGCATTAATTGTATTTAAATATATAATATATAGGCCAAAAGTAAAAGATCTTCTAAACCACGAGTTCTTCGGCGAAGACATCGGCCTCCGCCTGGAGATCGTCGGACGAGACCTCGTCACCATATCGGACATTACTAAGATACAGTTCCGGCTCAAAATAATAGACCCTAAGAAACGGTATATGTTATACATTAATTAAGCATTTTTTTAATATATGTATAAAAAAAAGCTAAGATAAACTATTTTCATATGTATAGGGTTATACATTATTATTTGATATGGTTAATAATGAAATTAATTTACTCAAAAAGATATTTTATTAATGTTGCCATTTAAACCTTTATGCAAAATTAATGTTAAATGAACGTTTCTCAAAGTATATATAAATATTTAATGTAAACTATTGTATATATTTTTTAACATATTGCTAAAAAAAACTTTTTTAAAATTAAATAAAAAGAAGTTATTGAAAAATCTTCGCTGCGAAAATTGAAGCAGTAGTATCTAAAAATCACAAATATGTTTATCGTTCTTTTAAACTACTAAGAAGTATAGTTTTAATGTATTTTTTTATCAAATTTTAATAAAATTGTTAATGTGTTTTCGAAAACTATTCGGTAGTAGTTCAAAACAGCACTAAAAGATATTTTCCCTGGGGACCGTTATATTTAGTTGTCATCACAAAACACGCCTAAATAAAGTATAAAACAATTAAAAAGTTAAGAACTGGGTGTCTGGACACTATGTACTCTGCTTACATCGGATTGAAGGATAATGGATAAAAAAAACTCACTAATATCAATTTAACAAATAAATGAACTTATTCTTAAACAGATCATATACTCACAAAGAGAATGAAGCGATCCAATTCGAGTTCGACATAGAGAATGACGATTGTGAGGAGGTGGCCAAGGACATGGCGAAGGCGGGCCTCATCATGGAGGAGGACGCGAGGATTGTCTTCAAACTACTCAAGTCACAGCTTATTAGTTTGAATCGGTAAGTGTTAATAATGTTTAATAATAAAGTAACGTCACGTATAATGCAATAAATAAAACTTTCTTGACATTTTTGTTACATTAAAAATGACAGCTAAAAGGAGATACTATAGATGTATTCAAAAGTTTTACGAGATAAATATATTATGGAAAATGATTTTTAATGAGCCAAAACTTGTCATGTACAAGTGGGAAACGGAAGTGTCTTGATGGAAACGGAGTGCCTTCACATCAGGTTCCCAGGTTCCCTCTGCCTACCCTTCCTAGTTTTGTGTAGTAGTGCCTTCACGCTATATGCCGTACATTGATATGTACGGCATATAGCGTGAAGCTAAAAAAACTTCAATGTCGTTAAACACTGATTTGAAAAATTGCTACATTAAAAAAATCACCGTGTAAGTTGTAACCCAATAATATGTGCAACAAGTCTTAAAATCCTATCTTGGCCATATTGGCATGCATATATATAATGTGTGTATTTGCAAAATCATACTTGCCATAATTACATCCGCCCATATTAATAATTGGTCCATTAATCAAAACATTTCAGTTGAAGCAATGATCTATTCACTTCATTCATTCAATCATTCATTGATCGTTTAGTTCTAAATCTTTCAATAGTAGTCGATAATCGGCAATGTATAGAAAATATACACTAAATCATTTAGCTTGTTTGGCCGCACCTAAATAACGTATTCGAACGTATTGCTGATGGTGTTATGTATTAGAATACAAAGAGATTTTGTTTTTAGTGCGACAATTATGTTATTCAATATAATCAAACAAAAAGTTACCAAAAATTAATAATTAATTAAAGTACAAATTAACATTTGTTTACTCTAAACAATGACAGATACCTATGTTATTTCCATAGAAAGAAACATTAAGATGTTTCTTATTTTATAATGTTAGCTATTTATTTCACAAATAAACGTTTCCTTATTAAAAAACGAATTATAGAGTTCTTTAAAAAAAACAGTGTGGTGTCACTAGAGTCTCTCCGTATACTTTGCTAATATCTCGCCTGTCGTGGTGTAGGGGCGCAAAGTGTGGCTGTAAATGCGAATGGGTTTGATCCACACTCGTGGAAATGAAATATTTATTTAAATTCATATTTCCATCTCTTCACTCTGGTATCGAGTCCACGGAGTGTCTTAACACTAGGTTCCCTCCGCCTTCTCTGCTGTGTGCCGGATACAGTGTGGAGCTGATAAAAAACATATAATTCGTTTTAATTACATGTACGATCACATGTTGCATAAGTGCGACATGTTTTAAATAATTATTTGGATGCTTCGTTGCACGTTATTAATTGCGCTGACGCGATAGTGCAGTGCGCCATGTGTGTCTCGGATTTCTACCGCGATGCAGTTTGTATATCTATCTATCTTTAAGTTATTAAATTATAAACCTAATGAATATATGGTTGTTATATACATTTTAAAGTTTCTATTCGATTTAGTAAGTTTAGTCTTAGTTTAGTTGTAAAGTTGTCGATTATATCATATTATAATAATATCTATATGTTTTCTACATGTTAAAATACCAGAGTTAAACGTAAACTTGTGTAGCATAATTTAAATAAGGTTAAATCTTTGACGTAAAAATATGTATTGATTGGCAGAGTCTTACATCGCATCGCGTGCTCGACTCGTCAGTTTCTTGTGATTTCTCGATCTTACTCGATTTTTATCATATTATTTATGTGCTAGGTTTTAAACGTCTTATAGTTGCCATTTCCTCTTTTTTTATATAAAAAAGAAATAATAGTTTTAAATTAGTTATAGAATTTTATTATTTTTTAAATAACAAAGTATAAATGTAACATAAACAAAGCTTAAACGTGAGTGTCGTGTTATGTTATTTTTTTTCTTGGACTGCAGTTGTGTAATGAAAATTTTATAATTTCGTGAAATATGTTGAGACAGTATAACATTAGCAATTTATTTGCGTGAATTATTTTGGTGTTATCATAAAGGTCCGGTCGCCATGACAACTGGTTACGGCCAGCTCTTATACTAAATACCATCAGTTGCACGACCTCGCGTGCCTCGTGCCGGTGTGGAGTGAAATTTACCTTTTGTCTACTTAATATAGTCGTCCAAGTATATCTATCCAAGTCGTACTGTTTTAATTATTGTTTACATAACTTTTTGTTTAATTTAATGTTATAAAGTATAAATAATATTTTTGTTTAATTATTAGAAATAATGAATTGAATGTTTTTTTTTGTTCAATGTGCCAATTTGTAAGAAACTTTGTTTTTTATGTTTGTATTATGTCGGGGAAATCAAGAGCTAGTTTGGTTTTAATCTTCAGGTATATTTAAAAAACTCACATGAGAATAAAAAAGAAAAAATATTATGTTTACGATACGATATGAGTGTTTTGTTTTTTGTTAGCTTCACCTGTATGTACTGTAATCTTACAACGTTGATTACTACATGATTGGCCTGAAACTCCGCCCGCATGTATAATACGACGACAATATTAATATTTACGTCGTATCGTCGGCCGTCCCGGCATGTATAATAATGGAAGCACGGCCAAAATATATTAAAACTTATTTTAAAGCATGTTTACTACATTCAAAGTTATTAAAAATATTAGTAATCATTATGACTCTCTTAATTATAGTGAAAGGAGTGAGAAAAAAGCGCAGATGCTTTTCAACCAGGAGCTGATTAACGAACAAAATCGGCAGCAACAGTTGCTCCTAGAACAACAACTGAGACAGGTATATTTTTTTCTCAATCTTCATGAAAACAGCTTGTGTTGTTATTAAAAACTTGCAAATAGTGGCTTATACCAACTATAATAAAGAGTCAGTGACTGAAATAAGTAATTTTATTTTCATAATTTAGACATATGGTCGGCTGAGTTTAATCCTGCTAAGCCATTGTTACTCACATGTCAATAAAGATGGAGAATGTAAGGATTTTTCATTTCTTTCTCTTAAAGTCTATAGTGACGTGTTTTCTAAATATTTAGGTCAAAATGATCCAAAACCAACAAGGCCCTGTAGATCAAATGAAGACTGGACTTCTCAATGGAGTGGGTTCGCAGCCAACATTGGCAGCTGTTCAGTAAGTTTGACATAGCTAATAATGTGGTTTTCATATAAACTAATCTGAAAGTTATTTTTTTAGATATTTATGAACAAAATTCTATTTGTTTAGACTTGATCAACAGTCGCAGCTATTACAAGCACAGCAACAGCTGCTCCAGCACCAGTTCCAGCAACACCTCACGAACGAGGAAAATGCTGCGATGAAGCTGTTCCAGCACAACCTGATGCAAGCCCGAATATCCCCCTCGCTTACTCCCGACCAGCACCTTCTCCAGCAGCAGCAACTACTCGAGCAGAACCTCAAACAGCACCAACAAGTGATGATGGAACAGAACCTCCTTAATCAACAAATGTTAGAACAAACTGTCACTAATCAAGTACTTATGGAGCAACAAACACAGCAAGGGCTATTGAAACAGCAGCAAACTCCATTACAATCGAACTTATTAAATCAACAGCTGGTGGCCAACGAAATTAATAATCAGAATCAGGTATTACAACAGCAGATTATTCAACAGCAGCAAAACATTATCGCGCACCAGGCGGCGGCTATTCACCAGAAGCAATTGGAGGAGCAGATGACGGCCACGGAGAATATTATATCTGGACCCCAAACGAATCTCGTAACAGGCCAAGTTTTGGACCCATCTCTTCAAAACTTACAAAATATCCTAGCCCAGATAATCCATAGACCAGATACTATGCAGGCGAGAAAAGATTCTGAATCTGAACAATTGCAACAGCAACAGATACAGCAACAGCAGCAGCAACAACAACAGCAACAACATCTTCAACAGCAACAGCAACTACAACAGCAGCAAATGCAACAACAAATTGTAGCTCAACAAACTGACCAGAATACTGAAATTCAACAGACTATGCAACAAGAACAAGAATTACAACAAAAAATGTTAAATGTTCATATGCAGCAGCATACTAGTCAAGGAATAGCGTTTCAACAAAATCAACAATATATTCAACCCAATATATTAACCGCAGCCGTAGATCCTCAGATACTAGTCCAGCAACAACAAGTAGCGCATGCCCAGCAACAGGTGGCTCAGGCTCAGCAACAACTTAATATGCAAAAGCAAATGTTGGCTCAACAACAACTTGTTCTACAACAACAGCTCATAAACCAACAACAATTACAAATACCTGGTCAAACGCTCTCTCCGCAACACATTAGAAATTTGCAGCATCAACAGTTCTTAGCGCAGCAGGAGTTGCAATTGCAGACTCAACAGAATTTAATAGATCAACAAAATTTGGCGTTACTGACGCAGAAGCAACAGCTAATGGGGCAACAACAGCAGAAAGTTGAGGAAATGCTGCGGACACAGCGCCCCATATACACGCGTCAAGGCTCTGAGCAAAGCCAAATAAGTTCAGTTGACGTGCACGATCAACAACCTCTAGTCTCCGATCAATATCAACAGAAAGCTTCATTACAGCCACAAATATCGATGGATCAAGGCCCAATACAATTTCAAAATCAGTACGTAGAACAGCAGCAACAGTCGCAGCAACAACAACACCAGCAGCCACAACAACAACAGCAGCCACAGCAACTACAGCAGCCACAGCAACTACAACATCAGCAACAACAACATCAACAGCAACAGCAGATTCAGAAACAATCGTCTGAGGAGCAAGCCTACCAGCCGCAGCAAGTTCACCAAATGCAAGGCCAATCCCTCCCTCATAGTATGATGACTCAGAACTTCAACATGGTACAACAGAACGAGAGGCAGATATCTAGTCATGAAGGCACTCCGGTGCAGCATTACACTGCCAATCCTCTGCAAATGTACCAGAATCAACCTGTCCAAATGCAAAATGCTTATAAGCCCGTGGAGACCTCGATGCCCTCGTCTGTCCCTACTTCATTGCCTCAGCAGATACCAATCACACAGTACCAGCAGGAAACTTTACTTGCTTCCGTTCCAGTGACCACGGCGACATCGCTATCTGAAGAAGTGAAACCTCCGTCTAGCCAGGCCTCGGAGACAGTTCCTCAGCAGCTCAGCATTCAGTCCGACGAGGGTTACATGCCCAATGGCACTCAGAAAGAGCAGTTCCATACGCCAATGACGGAGTTCCCGTCAGGCGCGACCCATCCGGAAGTAATGAGACAACCGGAATTAAGTTCCGTTGAAGAAAAACAAGCGGAAACTCAGCAGGATGGTAAGTTCCATTGCATAAATTTATGTATAATTTAAAAAATATATTATTTATAATTTAATATGGTATGGCCTTCATTGCTAGCTGCTACTTAAAATAATACATTTGATCAGAGTTATTTGTTAGATAATTTTTACAGGAGCAAGATTTTTTTGGAAGAGTATTTTCAGAAAATTTTATACATTAAACTATAAAACGTAAAATAATAATGTATGGATTCCACTATAGTTTTTTCTACTTATTATTGATTAATGTGTCCCATTAGCCAGCACAGCAGTACCATCGCCCATAACTGCTGAAAAGAAATCCCGAGGGTCCAAAAAGCGTTCCCGCGAAAAGGAGAAATTCCCACGGCTCACCGTTCTTTCTGTCAGCGATGACAGTACCGTGGTAGAGTGCCAGTTGGAATCTAAGTCTAAGACTGTTACATTCAAGTTTCACGTTCCTGATGTCAATCCCGAGGAATTGGCTAATAATTTTGTAAGTTATATCTTTTATTGTTATTAAAAGTAATGTTCTTTGTTTATATGTTTTTGTTCATAGAGGATCATGTTTTATTTTCTTTATTTTCTGGTTGTTTCGAGAAAAAAGTAGTATATGTTTCTTTCATCTCGACAACATTGAAATTCTAAGTGTAAGGATGGATTCTAAATGTAAGGAATATATTAAAGTTTTGGGTGGATTAAATCCGTAAAATAGGTTGATAAATAGACTTAGTATTTTTAGGGTTCTCTATCTTTTAAAGAAAAAAGGAACCGTTATAAGATCACTTTGTTGTCCGTCTGTCTGTCAAGAGCCTTTATCTCGGAAATGCTCTCGAGTTGAAATTCAAACCATATAAATAGATCTACAACCCCCATGATTTCCTGAAAAAAACATTTTTACATTTATTTTAATATATAGTTATATACTTTGATATATATACTTCAATATATATTATATAGCAAAAAACGCGTGTTCAAGTGAGTGAGTGAGTGAGTTCAAGTGAGGTATCAGATGAAAGGGCTCTGGCTAAACTAAGCCTGAATTTTAGAAAAAGCTCGAGACCTCCAATTTTTGTACGGAACCCTCGGGGAGCGAGCCCGTTACGCGCTTGTTTTTATTTTTTAAACATAGTTAGCATTAGAATATCATTATTTATTCCGTTAATGAAATGACTTGTAAAAATGATGGATGCCAGGCCCTTTAACAACTCTCCCAGGATAATAAAATTGTTTTTGTAAGTTTTCTATAGATTTTAATATAACTTTGTTTGCCAGGTGGCAAACAATTTACTCCCCGAATGGCAGAGCAGCGCGTTCACAGAATTGATAGGTGACATCGTCCGGCAGTTGCGGGAGCCCCGCGCGCCTCTCGCGCATCCTGCTGAACGATTAAGACTTAATATTGATAAGGTTAAATTATTTACTATATTATTCTTTAATAATAATAGATATTATTTTTATTATTTGTTTATTTATTTTTAGTTCTTTACCAGCTAAAAGCTGAGAAATTCAAATAAAAACAAAAATAATAATAATAATACTTTATTGATCATGAAAAGAAAATATATATTTAAAATTTACACAAACAAAAAGAAAAAGAAGGATACATAGATACTAACGTAGGTACTTAAATTAAAATGTGCAATGGCGGCCTTATGACTGCAAGTGATCTCTTACAGGAAACCTTTAAAAGTGCAGGACTTATACAAGAAATTATAGTAAAGCGCAAAAAGTATTACTTAACAAAGTAAAAAATTCTTTAATATATCATATTGGATATATAATACCATTTAATTATCCTAATCAGAATTTTATATTAAATGTGTCAGTTTTAATTATCAAAAATTTGTTTAACATAAAAATATTCTACAAGATTTTGGTCAAGGAAGTGTTTTATTTTTAAAATCTGTTAAAGTCTGTTTTAATTTTTTATCTTAAAATAAAATAATTTTCACTCTTAGGACTCTTTAATTAATAGAATTTGATTCCCCAGACGGACTACGACTCAGAGACGACCGAGCGTGACGACAACCTCACAGATTCCAACCAGGACAACTCGGAATGCACCACGCCCACCGCCTCGCAGGACAGCATCGCGCTCGCCGAGCTGGCCGACGAGCCGGAGCCGCCAGCGCTCCCCGCCGCCCCCACACCTGTTGACACCCTGGCCAGGAAGATCAGTACTGCGTCGTCTATAGGTGAGAAACTGTGTCATATAAAAAGTGGCCAAGTGCGATTCTTATTATGTTAATTATACACAATATAGAACAAAAATACTTTGATTGTCATAATAACAAAGTTATTTTAAAGTTGATGTTTTTCACAAATTGCTGATTACATAACATTTAAACAAATATATATTAAAAGATTTCATTGAGATCTACAACAGCAAGCCCTAAAGATGCTTTAGCACTAATTTATCTAAGTTAAATGTTTTAGAGCTATATGTACGGCAGGCTAAGCAAAGGGAGCCTATATTCGATTCACAAAGGCATGAGATAAAAGGTAAACATGTCAAAAAACGGTTCTTTCACAGACCCAGACAAACCTGTCATAGGTTTGATGGAGGTATTATATTAATTTTAAAAAATATTAATCTATGTATTTATGGAAGTAAAATACTAAATGAATTGAAGATAGCACATAGAAAGCACATAGAAATAGCATACCGGTAAAGCTCAAAAAAAATATTACAAAACTCACAAAATTTTTAACACTACAATATCCAATTTATTTCGTTAATAAATTCTGAAATACAGTTAAGAAAAGGTAAAATAAATGCAAAACGTATGTTACGTTTGAATATCGTCGGTTGAATTGCATTAATTTGTACTATAGAAAAGATAGACTTTTTTTTATATTATAAACGCTGTGTTCTGTGAAAAAAAAAGTAGTTTTAATATTATGTCATTAATTAGGATCAAGTTATAAGTATTGATTATTAAAATTACTATTTAAATTTGATATGGATATCGATGAAGTTATTTTTATAATTATATTTGAAAATTTTACAAAATCAATATATATTTCTTAAAAAGAAATAGTTATGTTAAAAGAAACGAGTACGAAAAGAAGTATGTAAAATAAAACGAATACATTAAATAAAATGACGGACGTTGAAACTGCCCGACTAGTCTACTTTAGCTACTTTCATAGTATTTTATCTTATGGAATGCTGCTANTTTACAAAGGCATGAGATAAAAGGTAAACATGTCAAAAAACGGTTCTTTCACAGACCCAGACAAACCTGTCATAGGTTTGATGGAGGTATTATATTAATTTAAAAAAATATTTATCTATGTATTTATGGAAGTAAAATACTAAATGAATTGAAGATAGCATATAGAAAGCACATAGAAATAGCATACCGGTAACGCTCAAAAAAAAATATTACAAAACTCACAAAATTTTTACACTACAATATCCAATTTATTTCGTTAAAAACGAATACAATAAATAAAATAAAATCAGCTTCACGCTGTATCCTGCACACAGCAGAAGGTAGGCAGAAGGAACCTAATGTTAAGACACTTCGTTCCCCATTTTCTGCCGAATTCTGGAAGCATTGCGCATCTTGGCATCGACCCCAGAGCGAAGAATTGGAAATATAAATTTAAATAAATATTTCATTTCCTCGAGTGGGGATCGAACTCGCAACCAATTGCGTTTACAGTCACACTTTGTGCCCCTGCGTCACGACTGGTATGTCTATAAATAATTGTATTTTGTTTTTTACCCTGATTTAAGCAACAGATAAAAAAATATTTTAAAAATGTGGACTACTGTGGCCATATTCATCAGATAGATAAAACCAAAATTGTCGAACACTTTTTTTTTATTATTAGGTTCTAATCAATCCGATGGAGGTTCGGTACCGGATCGATCTGGGAGCATCGAGTCGAATGGAGACAAGAAGTCGCAGAAGCCGACTCGAAAAATATCAAGATTTGTAGTCAGTCCAGTAGTAGATAAAAACGAAAATGTTGCTGAGGAAAAATCAAATTTTGCTGAAGCGGAAAAAGCGATTGAACCTCCTAAAACCGATGCGCCCAAAGAACTTCCTAAAGATACTCCTCAAGTAAATGGCTTGCCCGATTCGGAACCTACATCTGTACTTCAAACTACTGAACCTGTTGTATCCATGCCGGAATCTGCAATAAGCCAAGTAACTCAAGCCATTCCGCAAGAAAAAATTATCCCTACACATCAGTACCAACTCCCCTCCCAATTATCTCATACCCCTCAAACGGTAACGGACCACAGACCAGTGGAATTAAAACAGATGGTTGACCATACCACCGTGTCCATGCCACTTACTTCCGCCCAACCGATAACAGTCTCTATGCCCATAAACTTACAGTCTACAAACTTACAATCCACAATCCCACACACTATTCCATTCCAGAACACAATCAACCATCCTTTGTTGAACGGCGCGATGCAAACAAATTTAACAACTCCATTGCAAATAGCAACCGATACTCCTTTATTAGGGTTGAGTCAAGTGGGAACCCCAATGGGGGTTGGGACTGATTTGGGGTTGAACATGGGGTTAGGGCCGGTACCAACCCTGGCTGACACCATGGCGCTGAGTAGGTTACAACTGACCCAGGCGACATTGACTCCGACCCCAGGGGTCAGTGATACACTGGCCAATGCTGAAAATATTCAGAGGATGCTGCTAAAACAGAATATCATTAAGTGAGTTTGAATAAATTAATGTAAATAAATAACAGTTACAATTTCTTTAATAAGATTAAATCTGTATTATTATGGAGATTAATAGAAATGTTATTATTTATGATGTTATAGTAATATTAGTATAATATATCACAAGGTATAGTAATTTACAGGCTTTGCATACACACACAATTACAATTTCATAAAAACAACAACATTATTGATAAATTCAACACCACTTACAATTGCAGTCAACAACAGAATCTCTCCGGGCCCAATCTGCTTGGACTTCTCAACGCACCTCAGTTCCCGCAACCAGAGCTCGGGTTACACGGCAACCTGCTCGCTAACCCCCAACCTGGTGTTTACGGTTAGTTGATATACGGTTACATAAACATTGCTGTAACTAAGTATATACATGCCAATGTGCATGAACATAGGTCCCAAAATAAACAAAAAATAATATGCAACATAACTAGACATCAAATAAAATATGCTATTATCGCTGAGGATAACTTAAATATACGCAAATGCGTATAATTCGGTCTCTAGTTATAGCGATTTATAGTAATTGTATAAGAAAAATATTGCAATACTCGTAGTCCAATTGGAACATATAATTATTATAAATGTGTGAATAACATTTCATAATGCATATTACAAATTACTGTATTATATACTTAAATTTTAATAAATAACTTTTAAATTTACATACTTTTGAGTAAACTTCTTGTTTTTGTGTAATATGTATTTCAAATTAAATGTTTGACTATTAGTAGTGCTTTGTATGTTATGTTATAAAATAATATAATATCTTCAATTATTTTTTCTTCTTTTCTACAAATTGTATAAATAATTATTTTATATATTTATTTATATATGCTAAGCATGATTTTCTTTTATTGGTTATGCTAGATTCATATAATTGTTATTAATTAAATAATAATTAAAGAGTTTGATACAAAGTAGCGGGTTCGAGTCTCGCTCCAATTACAAGTAACTGGATAAAATTTTACTCGACTAATTTCTTTAGTTATGCAATTTAAAACTAACGTATACAAATTATAATATTAATAATAAAAATGTAAAACATTCGTCTTGTGTATGTAAGTGTGTGACTAACAACGCAGGTATGTCTCGGCTGCCGTACTCGCCGCCGCGCTACTACCCGCCCATGCTGGCCACTGCTAACGATCTTATAGGTAAATGTTACTAATGTTTGACACTCTTAATTAATATTTTTTATTTTGCTTTTTAATTATTTAAAAAAATATATTTTAAAAAAAGTTGATCATTTTATAATGCTCAATTTTATGTTAACTGAACAGGATTTTTTTTCTCATTTTTTTTATCTCAAATAAACAGTTTTTTTTATTCTAGTCCAGCAACAAGCCCTTCAGACATCAGTCCACCAGCCGATGTCTCAGTTCGGCCTGGGCTTGGGCTTGGGTGCGCCGTTGCAGGCTGGTGGCCTCTCTTTACCACAAAACATTGGCCTGGCGGGGCAGAACTTGGCGCTCAATCAGATGGGTCAGAATTTGGGGCAGAACTTAGGTGAGTTTCGTTACAATAATTAAAATATACTACCGGAAAGTGTATGTTTGTCATTTAAAAATTATTTTCGTAATCACATTGTATTTCTCTATATTATTTGTTTGCATTTACCATTGTATGTCAACAAAACTCATATGTTGATTTAAATTTTATGGATTTAAGCTACTTTAATTTTTTTACTTTCGTAAACATTTTTATGATATTCTCTCTTAAACGTCTTAGGTACTTTTTTAACAATTATTTATTTTATATCATACTTTTAGCACTATAACATTTTTTTTAATAAATCATCACTATATGTTTTTTTAGGCTTAACAAGTCAGAATTTAGGTTTAGGCGGTCAGAATCTCATGGGCGGTCAGAATTTGGGTCTGGGCGGTCAGAACCTGTCCCTGATGGGGCAGAACCTTGGGAATATAGTGGCGCAGAGGGCTGTACATAATGCCTTGGCGAGGAGAGCCGTGGATATGGAGATTGGTTAGTATACAATGCAAAGCTATCTTATTTAAAATCAGAAAAAATAAACAGTTATATATTTTTATAGCTTGGCACTGTATGCCGAATATAGATAAGTAGAAGCAACCCCATGTTAAGACACTTCCTCCTGCACTCATCTTCCAATTTTAGAGACATGGCGGGTTGAGTAGCGGATCTCAACGCCGTGTTTTGTCTTGTGAACCCTCAAACGTAGTGTTTACAGTCAGATGCTTGGCTTATATGTGCTTAATAAAGAAATAAGAGTATTAATATAGGTTATTAATGTTGGTTTTTGTTTTACATTCTAGGCATGACAAATGTCAACTCTACGGGATCATCGCAGCCGAGCACGCCTAACAAGAACCAATCGTACAACGAGTACATGATGACGTTACACAACAAACTGGCATCTATATCTAATAGTGTAAGATATATAGAAATTAAAATATTATTTTTGGTGTTTCGGTGTTTAGTTCCGCCACTCAATATGCAATGCCTTGAGAATTCGGAAAGAATGTGTCTTGATGGGAATGAAGTGTCTTTACAATAGTTTCCCCGGTTCCTTCTGCCTACCTGACTATATTCAGGATACGCAACATTTTTTTTTGCTTATTAACTAAAAATTTAAAAAATGATTATTCAATTAGGCCATTAGGAGTAACAATATAAATAAGGTACGGTGTGAGTTACGCCCCTCAACATACAATGTCTCTAAAATTGGGCGGTGCGTGGGGAACGGACGAACATTTGCATACTCTAACAAATGCGGTAAAAAGCGTGAACATAAATAAAATAAATAAATGATGAAGTAATACGTAATCAGGGCCCGCAGTCCCCGCAGTCGCCGCAGTCTCCGCTGGAGCGCAGCCCCGCGCTGTCTCCCACGCAGCGCGCTCGCACCGCCCGTGCGCCGCCACTCGCTGCCGCCAGCGTGCGACAGGTTTATTTTTTCTTTTTATTTTTTCTTCTTTACGCTATATCCTGCATAGCCGGGAAGGCAGAGGGAACCAAACGTTAAGACACTCTATTCGTCACGCAACGTCGCTCGGCATAATGTATTGAGTGGTAACTTAATGCTGCACTTTGCCTTGTTACCAGAGTAAAAAAAGTTAAATATTGACCACTTCATTCCTCCGAGAGGGAATCGAACTCAGAAGGGTCGCGTCTTGTGCGTTACACGCTTGTGCCACTCAGCTCCATCCAGCTTCAAGTTACATTAGTCATTGGTTCAATTCCAGTTTTGGGAAAATATTTATATTTTGCAACTGTTATTTATTGGGCTTTGCAACGAATTCGGCCATGTACTCATTACTGAATATTCAATAAGTATATTATCTGTAATAAGTATAAAGTGCATAACTAGTTTAAATTCTCGCATCGAAACCTACTTAAAGTTTAAGGCCTAAAATTACAATTAATATTCTTTTCATAACCGTCTAAGAGCTCTCTCCGAGAAGGCTCCTAAGCTTTAATATCTAATACATTCTTATCAAGCTAAGTCAGAATTTTCACGCACTTATTGCAACTTCTTTCTTTTATATTGTTGTATGGAAATTTTTCCAATTTACTGATATACAAAGTTTATTGCATATTTGTCAAATATAAATATGTAATCGTAGAGGGAGGGAATGGATAGTACTGAGGCCGTCCCTTCTGCGGGCGCAGCAGTAGAGGCCACTGTTAACGCAGAGAGCGAAGGCACCGAGGGCGAGGGCATTGAGGGCGAGGGCTCGCACGCGGCGCGCCTTGCACACCTCGACCACGAGCTTAGCAAAATTAGCTTGCATTTTAAACATCCGCCTAAGGTTAGTTAAAATAAAAGAAATATATTAGAAATTATTATATTAAAACATATTGAATCAAAAAACAGTACTATTTCACGTTATCACGACGTATTTACGTTTAACAGTTTGTTATAAACAGTATATGTTAGGTCGACATGGATTATATAACTTAGTTAAATAATTTAAGCAATAATTAGAGACGTTAATGATGTTCTGTTTTGGCTTTAAATATTTTTTTTTGCCTTACATTTTATAAATAATATTTCACAGAAAGCAGAGCGTACCTAGAGGGGAGACACCGCCTTTAATTTTAGTAATCGAAAGAGAGTATTCTTAGTATTCTCCTAACATCTGCATTCAGATTCGATAATATAACATCTCCCGTTTTAATCACTCGTTGATCGTAATACACTGTGTGTTTGCAGGACGCGTATGGCGAACATGTCGCCGATATTGGTGACGCCGCTGGCGGCACATTCCAAGGTATATTTTTTTTACTTTGATTTATTATTGTATAGAAATATCAAAAAAAAGTTTGTCATGTAATAGAGTAGTTGTTTAAATATAAATATTTTACCTATGTAGCAGTGTAGAAACTACATTCCCATTGTGGGTTCGATTCCCACTCGAGAAAATTATATATTAAATATTTTCATTTCCTCGCTCCAGTAATATGGCAAAGCGCGGTGTTGAGTTGCGCCATTCAACACGTAATATCTCTAGAATTCCGTGGAAAGCCTTAACACTAAGTGCCCTCACACGTTGCTACGGCAGGATACAGCGTGAAGCTAAAAATATATATTTATAGAGAAAGAGGGTGCAGGCGTCGGCGGTGTAGTGGGCATGGTGGGCGTGGGCGCGTTCCAGGTGGCGCGCGCCGCCCCCGTGCGCTCCTACGCGCTGTGCCGCCTGCTGCCCGACGCCGCCGCCCATGGTAACATATATGTCAAATGTCCCTTCTAAAATTATACTTATATATAAAATTTTTGTGACAATTCATTAATTTATTATTATTTAGAAAAATATATACAATCATAATGTAAGTTTGTAAATTGTAAATATTCGTTGATTAAGTTAAACATTTGAATATATTTCAGGAAAAGACAAAATCGATCTCTCTCAAACCCAATTCGGTGGCGAGAGTGCGCTCGACGATCTCTCCTGCGACAACACCTCCCTGTGCGAGGAGACGGGCGACGCGCCGCACACCGACCTGGCTGACATGGCTGACCTGGGGGACGTGGGGGACGCGGGGGACGCGGAGCTGGCCGACACCGATACGTACGTGCTGACAGACCGTGCGCGTTCGCGTTGCTACGTGCTGGAGGACGCGCTCGCCGGCAAACGGCACGTCATCGTGGATCCCGCGCCCCCACCCCCCGCCGCTAGCCCCCCCGCCCGCCTCATGTCCCCCGCCGCCGTGGACGCGGAAGACGGCAGCTATCTCATAATAGACCCGGCGCGCGCGCTTACGTGCACCGTGCTCGACCGTATGCTGGCGCTGGACGACGGGTTCACTCGCTTCGTGGAAAGCCGCTACCGGCCGAGCGCCGCTGCTAGCCCGATGCGCCTCGCGGTGAGCGCGGAGCTCGCGCGGTGGAGCGCCGCGCCCGCGCCCGGCGCTGTGCCCCGCCACGAGCGCGAAGTGGCGGCGGCGGAGCTCGTCGGCGAGCTGTTCGTCGATGAGGCTCTCACCGACAAAGGTATGCGTGTATACTGCTTAAAAATATATTTGATGTTATAATGCTACTAACAATTTATAAAAGTAAGCAATTTTTCATCAATTTTTTCTTATCATGTTATCAAGTAAAATATTCATCCGTAAATCGACTTTGCAGATAACCAGTTTACTGTATTGTTTTGTTTGTAGCGCTGTACCGGCAGGTGGTGGTGCTGGCGGTGCGACCATCATGACGTGTGTAGCGAATCACCTTGTACCTTATATTTATTATACGTGTAACATATATCTATCTTAAATAAATATTCATATGTGATATCTAGAGAATGCAGTTTTATTTTAGACTATAATGGAAATAAAAAAATAATTATTTCATTAAAACTTAACCAACGTCATTTTTTTATATCACTTGAAGTACTAACTTCAGTTAAATAATACTATTTCATACAATACCTACGCGTTGTGGGTATTTTATATATTGTCGAGGTATTGTTAAACATTACAGAAAAAAAAGATTTTATTAATTGAAGAATTACTTATAGGTCCCGACTGTTGATCCTATTAAAAACTATTGGGCTTATTCATTTTCTTCTTAGATTTATGCAGTCGGGGGTTTTTGTTTTATTATTATTATTTTTTTTCTCTTTTTTGTTAGGATTCATTATGGTATTGATAATCATGATATACCTTTTTGAAATCCTCGTATTGAGCTCTTGAATTTGATACCCATATTGTGGTATTCGAAATAAAAAAAAAACACTAAGTTCAATGGCATCCCACAGCCGCCATGATTATTTTTTTAACGTCACCTATCTAAGAACACTTGGGCTGTAAAACGAATCTAACGATACCTGAATCATGTAAATCCGTTCAGCGGTTCTTGAGATACGAGGCAATATATCTTACATGTATATATGTATATTACATACATATATACATATAAGATACACGCGACAATCATAACCCTTCCTTAGCAGTCGGGAATAATACCGATTGCGGATAACATATATGATATAAGACTTAATTATAAAATATATATGTATTTTTGAAGCCTATATAATTTCTAAACTTATTTTAATTATGCTTTTAATAAATATACAACATTAAGTGTAAAAATGGAAAATATTTTGATTATTTAATAAATGTATAAAATATTTATAGTACCATTCAAAACAGAAATTAAATAAAACAAAATATAAGATAGTGGACTTATTTAATGAGAATTATCATTCAAAATTTAAATAAACAATGTAAAAATAATAATAATTTATAGGAGTGGTCCTAGGTCCAAGGTCGTTTCTCCGTGTGATCTTTTTTTAAAAATTGGAACTTTCCAATAGAAAGTTTCACCAGATCTGTAAATAAATATTAGGCAAAAACTGTATTTAATGTATATTTATAAAAGTCCAAAAGAGGTTTTAATAACGATTTATATTTTCACATATTTAATTAATACAAAACTTTGAAAATGTTCTAAGTACATAATGTTGTTAAGAGGGAATTTATATGTAATATCAAAATACAATTTACCTAATAACAATATTATGTACTTAGAACCAAAATATATAATAAAGACAATTTGTTTATTGAAACAGACCTATGGAAGTGTTAAACAATAGTTTATTTTTTTTCCTTCACGCTGTATCCCGCACCAGCAGGGTAGGCAGAGCAGGCAGTGCTCCTGCGCCACGACTGACGTCTGGTGTATATATTAATATAATTATCAATTAATTAATATATGACGCGTTAAGTAAAGTATACAGGTACCAATATACACATTGTAGAAAGTAGTAACACAACGTGGAAGTGCAGCGTGGCAGCTGCGTTCAGTCTTACGAACGACACGCTCGACACCTGATACAAATAAAACAAAAATTAAATATTTAAAAAAATATGAATGTGAAATAAAAGAAAGAAAATAGAAAATAAATCCTCATTCGCCCATATAACATTGTGTGTTAAATAGTTGTCCCATCTGGATTCCAGTTTAGACTTTGTTAAAACAAACCAAAGTAAAAAATATATATTTCAAATACAAATATTCCACGACTGTGATTAATATTAACGATAGCACGTTCTACTTAAGAGTATATTTATAAAAAAAACAGCACTAAAGAGGGAACCTAGTCTCATTTATGAAAGTCCGTTTCCTGCTTTCGCCCAATTTTAGCGACTTATCGCGTTGAGTGGCAGAGCTCTCTACTAGAGTAAGGAAATGAACATAATCATTCCTTCGAGTGGGAATCGATTTCACTACCGTCACACTTACAGTCAAACGGTGCAATTAGGTATTATTAGGTATAAGTAGGTATTCATGTTTGAATCGTATCTATACAGTATATATGTATTTAAGTACGTACTAAAACAATCATTTACCGTGTTGTTAATCCAGGTAGTGTATTCACTGACTCTAGTATAAACTCCGGGGAAGCTAGGTTGTGCGCAGCTGTAGCCCCATGAGGTGACCCCCACCACCAGGACGCCTCTCAGCAGCGGGCCTCCACTGTCCCCCTGGCACGCGTCTTTACCTAACGATTTTTAATAACATAACGTTTTATGTAAAAAGAAGAAAATAGACTATAAAACTAAATAGAATTTTCTTGACTAAAAATCAATATATATATTTTTTGGATTATTTTTATTACTGATTGTGAACCGTGTAATGAAAATTAAATCAAAGGTTCTTAATAAAAAAAATGTGAGACTAAAATTTGTTATAAATAGGAAGGTAAGTATATGTCGGCGATATGCCCGNATCGATTTCACTACCGTCACACTTACAGTCAAACGGTGCAATTAGGTATTATTAGGTATAAGTAGGTATTCATGTTTGAATCGTATCTATACAGTATATATGTATTTAAGTACGTACTAAAACAATCATTTACCGTGTTGTTAATCCAGGTAGTGTATTCACTGACTCTAGTATAAACTCCGGGGAAGCTAGGTTGTGCGCAGCTGTAGCCCCATGAGGTGACCCCCACCACCAGGACGCCTCTCAGCAGCGGGCCTCCACTGTCCCCCTGGCACGCGTCTTTACCTAACGATTTTTAATAACATAACGTTTTATGTAATAAGAAGAGAATAGACTATAAAACTAAATAGAATTTACTTGACTAAAAATCAATACATATTTTTTTCGAATATTTTTATTACTGATTGTAAATTGTGTAGTGAAAATTTAATCAAAGGTTCCTCATAAAAAACTAACTAAAATTTGTTATGAATAGGTATATGTCGGTGCAGGGTCCATTTTCACGATGAAAATACACGCCGTCGTGGCGCAGGGGCACAGGCGTGCAACAGAAAATGTGACAGACTGTAGGTTCGATTCTCACTCGAGGAAACGGAATATTTAATATTTTCAATCTCTCGCTCTAGGAACGAGTTGAATTCCGCCATTTAACAAGCAATGCCTCCAAGGTTCGGCGGAAAGTGGGTTTTAATAGGAAAGTGAGTGTACACTACAGGTTCACTAGGTACCCAGGTTACCCTACCCGGCTTTGTGTAGGATAAAGCGTGAAGTTAAAAAACTATTGCCTATAAATAATATAAAAAACACACCTCCAACATTAAGCCAGCCTGCGCAGATCATTTGATCAGTGATAGGATATTCTTTCCCAAGAATTTGCCCAAGATACTGATAGTTCAATCTGCACCTGGTGTGATCCACCTTCAGCACCTCCACCTCATTAAGCACCTCCGACGCGTCTGATGAAAGCTGTAATTAGTGGATATTCAATTTATTAATGCTACGCACCAGCAATGCTGGGACGAGGTAGATATTTTTAATAGTAGGATCATGAAGCGGATTCGATTGAAGCAATAAATATTAAAATTAAATTTAGAATTATTAATAATAATTCGAGTGAATAGTGAGTAAGAGAGGCAGTTGGACACCTCAGTTAACTTCCGAGAACACAGTTTATTATACTGAAGGGAGTTCACCTAAAAAGCATAACATTTTCTCCACATTGGAATAAAACGTGAACTTAAAAAAAACTTTAACAGCGCAATGTATCCGCAAAGTACTCACGCTAGTCTTTCCCCAGCCCACCGCTATAAGAGAAGTGTTAACAGCAATCCGCGAGCCGGACGCCGCCACGTGCGCCCTCGTCACGCTGCCGGACCACTGCACCGGCGTGGTCAGCACCACCACCGCGATGTCGTGGTACGGCGACACGTACTTCGGGTGCACCACTATCTCTGATACCAAGTGTAACGATCCACCTGAAATTCAATTTTAATATACAATTTATCTGTTGATTTTACAAGATAATGTTTTATTTTGCAGTTATATGTTGCATGATTTATATAGAAGGGTAGATAGAGAGAACCTAGTGTACAATACTTCGTTTACCACACTTCACCCCCTAAAGGCGAGATAATTATGTATGACAGGCGGAATAAGACATTGCTCTTTGTCTTGAGATCACAATTTGAGTCACCTTGATGGCTTTATTGTTTCTTTCTTTTTTGTTAGATTCACGACGTATCCCGTACGTTTTGTGGTAGGCAGAGGGAACCTGGGAACCTAGTGTTAAGGCACTCCGCTACCATTTAATAAGCGGCGCCGCGCTTTGCTTTGTTACCAGTAGCTAGAAAATGACAATATTACATATTTCAGTTCCCAAGTTGAAACTGTCGCGTTTAGAGCCACACACTTGCCTGTACCACGACGGCGTCTATTCTTATTCTTTTTTAAATATTTACTATGAGCAGAACCTAACCTAACTGGACGGACTTATATATATGTATAGTCCCACCTGAGTTGAGATATGTCGCTCCAGCTCGTACCGCAAAGAGTGCAGGGCTCACAAGTTGACCCTCTCTGTAAACAGAAAAAGTGGATCAGTAACTGAAAACGTTGTGTACAGTTGCTGTTGCTGCAAAAAGAGTCCACAAAATTCATGTTTCATTGTATGGTTGAAATGTTTCTTTAAATTGCACAACAATATCTTATAGATATATAAATATAAATAAGTATTAATTATGTAGTTAAAACTGAACTTCTTGGTATATTTTTTTTTAAACGGAAGACAGTAGAACTGATATTATATGCAAGAGAAGAAGAAGAAAAGTGCATCTTACTGTGTAACGAAACAATGCGCTGCGCTCAGTACATGTCTCTCACTGATGAGCGTTCCTCCGCAATTAAGTTGATCCATATACAAGACCTGAGAACGTTTCATTAAATATATTAGCTTTTTTTAGCTTCACGCTGTATCCCGCAAATAACAGGATAGGTTGAACAAACCTGGGAATATAGTGTTACGACACTCTTGCCCACTTTCCATTGGATTTTTGAGGTGCATGTTGAGTGATGGAATTCAACACTGCACTTTCCCTCGTTATGAGGAGATGGAAATATATATTTCTATATAAGTATTTCACATATTTTAAAGTAGGAATTGAACCTTTAACCGTCGTGTTTGCTGTAGCAAATAATAAAAACACATGTACAACTAATAAATATATCAATGGTAAAATAATTTTTAAATTTTGTGAGAATATAGTCGAGACACCACCCCTGCTTATAAGGGATTAGTCGGATTACACCTACGCATAATTAAATATTTGTATTAATAATTTGATTTTTAATGGTGGTTATATCTCACTTGCACTAAAAAGGGATATTTTTCCACAGTAGTAGGGTGACCTCCAATGATGCGTGTGGCGGCATCCTGAGCAGCTTGTGCTGGTAACTGCAAAGTGTGATGCGCCTGGGCCGCTGAAAGAAGATTGTTGTTATGTTTTTAGCTTCACAGTGTATTCCGTACATAACAGAATAGGTAGAGGGAACCTGGAAACGTAGTGCTAAAACACTCCGTTTTCAATAAGAATTTTGTAGTAAGTAATTTTGTAGTTTTGCCTTTTAGAATTATATTATCCCCATTTACAATTCTGTAATCTGTTAGTAACTTTTTCGCAAGTATTATTCATAGCTCGCTCGATAACGGGTTTTTCTTTAGATATAGGTATGTTTGATTATTGCATATTATATAGGTGTCTAATAAAATTGAGGAAGTAGAAAGGTATCTAAAAAACAATAAGTTACTAGATAAGTATATTTAACTGTTTCACAATAACAATAAAATATATCTTCTTATTAAAATTTCTTTTAAATGTACTTGTAGTTTACTTATATGTAGATATACTTACTTATTGTATTTTTATTTATATTACTTTTAAACTAACTTTTAGATCTGACGCGGGGGGCGCTTGGGGGGTAACTTTTGAAATTTCTGACTAAAAACGATAGTAACAGACTTAAACTTTCAGTTGTAAATTTATATTTATTAATGACTGCAATTTATGATACAAAATGATGCGAAAAATGCGTGATCGATAATTGCAAGAAAATAATCAACTTTTTGATTTCGAGGTTCGTAACCATTGTCGCGTGCGCTTTATCTAGCACTATCATCAATTTATATTGTAGGCACGTATACATACATAAGTGGTCTTGGTCCTGGTAAGTTCTAAACTGCACATTTGACATTTCGATTTTCTTATCTTTTTCATGCGACGCCGTCTCAGCAAAATATGTCATGGAGATATTACAATTAGGACCAGTCCAATAAGTAGCACTCGGTTATCACATTTATTTCACTTATCGACGTTTCTCATACATAGGTCTTCTAAATTTTTTTTCATATTTAAAATTTTAACGTTTTCCACTTTCTCTGAATTATATGTAGAGATATTGATATAACATATGTGTTTGTTTCTTTTTCGAATGTTTAAACATTGTTTTAAAGGTAGTCCTGGTAGTCAATTATCTTAACGAGAATATTTTTTACTTAAGTACATTTTTTAATATGATGTAATTGAGCTAGTCTTGTGAAACTTGGAGATTTTTCTACACAATTACCAGTTTTTGAAATTAATTGCTAAAGTCACTGAAAGTTTTAGTTAAAATTTACTTAAATAAGTAAACTTCACTGAATCAAGTGGATAGATCGAATTACACACTATATATAATTAGAATATGAGTTAGTATTCGACTCGACTCGACTATGCAGTTAACCACTTTAAATCTGTGAGTGCAACGGGTAGCTACTTACGCGATGGGAAGTACGTAGCATTCTACCACGAAATAATGTCAAAACATTTTTGTTTGGATCCACTATTATATATAAATTTATCGTCGGCATTCAAAAAATATGGTTACGACGTTAAAAAACACAAACAGGGATTAAATTCTCAACTCAACCACGTTTTTTTATTCTCTCACAACTTATTAACGGATGTGATGAGACATACATACATTTATTTATATTAATATATATTCATCCATTTTGATACAATTTTAATGTGATTTAAATTAAAAATATAAAAGAAATAAATATATATTTTTTAAAAAAACGAGTCAAACTCACCAATAAATACAAGAAGTATTGTCGTTCGTAACATGCTGTCTGTTGGAAATCTCTTCGGAAAGTGTTTCCCCTTTATCTAATTGTCATTCGATATCTATCGATAACCAATCCTAATGCCGGTAAGTTATCTTATGATACGAATCATACTGTCAAGTGTATCAGTCGTGGAAAATTTACTTTTAATAAAATTTATTGTAACCTAATTATAGAATTATTAGTGAAATGTAGTTATTAGGCAAAAAACCTGAATGTTAGATATTTAAAATTAAACTTAGGTGTGAGTATTAATCTTGCCAATTTGTATCGTTTTATACATATGAACATTATCTATACAAATAAACTTGATTATCTAGATTCTTTTATAGCTACTATACGAATTCTGTAGATAATAATCATTGTAGTAAAACTTATTCGATAGGATGGGAGATAAATCAAATAAATAAATTGTGCCATATTTTATATTTCGTAAACAAAACATCGCAGCCATCACAACAAACTAACTAACATACAAAACTTTATCACTACTAGAGAAGATCAAAGATTCCGAACAGATCTAATGACAGTTGCGTTAGGAATGTATGCAATAGTACTTGTATTTATAAAATTTTTAATATTAAATATAGGAAAACTGTTAAAAATTAAATGATCAAAGATATGATGAACTGTACGAAAGTAGCAAAAGTTCAAAGTAGCCCTTATTTAAAGATACTTTTAAATCGTATACTTGAATAAAAAAAATATTTTTCACAATACATTATAGGTAAAGTTAGGTATAAAATTTTATATAAAATAAAACATTTTTTTAAATGTAATTTTAAGAAAAATAAGTGCCAAAGGAATGTTATCTGTGAATGGCTCCCATAGACGTGTGTTACATTAAGTACAACTGTATTAACTGTATTTAAAACTAGTCAACTAAAACATAATTTAAACTTATATCAGTATAAAAAACACTTGTAATACATTATACATTATATATATATATATATATATATATATATATATAATTAAAGAGACAACAGAATGTATAAGTTTGTTTATTTCATTTTGTATGTATAGTGTCAACAGTGGGGCTGTGGCTGTTATTTTTATAGCTTTCACATGGCACTGCATAAATGTGATAAATCACATCAAATTGTATCCTAAAACATTAAAACAAACTTAAAATATATAAAAAATAATAAAACCAAATATATCTAGTTAATATAACCCATTCGAACTTTAATTGAATGGCGTCAACAATTGAGGGTAGGTCTAATAAATACGACTCATCTTTAGAGACACAGTGACGTCATTTGTTACTTACAGTTAAAATATAAAAACTTAACCGAGATGTAAATTTTTCCCAAAACGCAATATAAAACAAAGTTATTTATTATTAACACGCGATATATCGCAGGTAGCCAGATCTTTTTAAGACAATATATCTAAATATGTATATATATTATATACAATAATAAACGTCTAAGTCCCGTATTTATAAACCACTCTCAACTTTGAGTTCGATCTTGAGATGCCGTGTTCTTACATTACATATCTCTCAAAGCGGTGGTTTATAAATACAGGCCTATATTCTAACTAAGTAGGTAACGGTTTTTGAGCTATCTCATATTGCACATTCGAAATTTTATTTAAACGGAGCCTCGAAGACATTAACTATATATAAATTAAAAAGGTATAACTTCAAATTCAAAATAAAATTTCACTAAAGCCTTAGTGTTAATCAAAGAAACAATGTAATCAGAAAAAAAAAGAAATGTCAGAAAAGACCTAGAAGAAAGTTCTAGAAGAGTAAATAAAACTACATCAACATGCTCTTTGGCCGTACCGATAAATATTTACTGCGACTGTTTTTAGATTCTTTTGTTAAAACGTTTACCATATTTAAAATATATTTGAAAAACAAAACACTAAATATTTTAAAAAATCAGATCAAAATAGGTCTTCAGTTTTACTAGTAATTAATTATATCAACATTGAAGAAATTTGTCAATATTTATGTTGTACTATAAAGTCATATTGGCTAAACAACTTACCTAAAATATTGCTTCCAATTGGCTGTCTATGATCAATGCATAGATAATAAATTTCCTAATAATATTAGTCTATCAGCTACACTTAGAGACGCCAATTTTTTAATACATTTTAATGTCAATTAAATGATAATTGCCGTTTCTGAGTGTTGCTGTATATGTTTATTTGTCATTGCAGGAGATTCCGACGTCGCTGCGATCAAAACTAACGATATCTAAACATTCTATACAATTGTATAATATGAATTACTACGTATATATCGATTAATAGAAATATTCTACCGTATAGGGACTTTATTTTAATTCTTTTAAATAGCGTTTATATTTTTTTATCTAATTTAGAATATTACGACCGCAGTGTCACGTCTTATGTGTCTTTTAAACAGTTTTTATATATAAATAAATGATTATATAATGTTGTGCGATACTCAGAGGTTCGGTTGGAAAGGCAGCAGACACACGAAAGGAATATTTCTTATACAAATTTAATAATCTTTGCACTCAACGTTGATCCTTCTTATAAGGTCAATAGAGTCCAAATTTTGGAAAAATAACTAAATATCTTTATACATATATTTTATAAATATAAAAGTGTATTGCGTCGTGTGTCTGACTGTGTGTCTATGTCCGTGTGTGTCGTTTATGGCGGCAAGTTCATTTGCAGGTTCTGTAGATACGCCGACGTTGAGTTGAGCAAGCCAATACGTTGTTTCTGTTTACGTTGTTCTGTCATCTGGAATGAAATAATAATAATTTATGCATATATTTTGTTATACTTCATATGATAAACAATATTACATTTACAGTAGAGTACTTCTTAGTCTTGCAAATAATGGGTATAATATATACACGTTTTGAGCTTCTAAAGTCATGAATTATCTTATTCTTTTTGTTAAGGGATAATAATCATCTCACCTTGAGGGACCTTGAACAATCGTACTACACGATAATAAACGGTATAATAATAAATTTAATATGTACACCTAAAGCTCTGTAGCTTTTGGTGTACATATTAAATTGTTGGTGTGGCGCAGAGGCACAAGGGTGTGACTGTAACACGACCATCCCGTCCCGTCCTCGAGGGAATTAATTATTTTCTAATATTTTATTTCTTCGCTCGCTCGAAAAATTCGGTGGAAAGTGGGGAACAAAGTGTGTTAATACTAAGTTCCTTCTACATACCCTGCTGTATGCGGGATACAGCGTGAACTGTATATTTTTTTTATTTAAAACTATAGGAGGAGATGGTGGTGGTGTACCTGGTCGCGCAGGTCGGTAAGCAGGTCGGTGAGCGCGCGCACGGAGGCCTGCGCGCGCTCGAGCTGCGCCTGCAGGTTTCGCAGCTCCAGCTCGCCGCCCTCGCCCTCGCCGCCGCCAACCAGTGACAGCGCGCGCAGCCGCGGGAACCACTCCAGGTTGTTGCTCTGCACGTACATACAATTTTTTTCATTTCAAGATGTTTATCCATATTGAATTACATGTGGTGCAGTTACGAATAGATACCAAAAACATAAAAACTTACCACTACAAAAGTACCACTAAACGTTGAACGACTACGACTCGAATTTGGAATGAGGCGTGTGCGACGGTGTCCCTTTTATAGTTTTATGTCTACGTGCGTCGTTCTTATACATATATACAAATGGCGTTTTATTTTACAATAATAATTTTATTATTTATTTAAAAAAAAAAACACTTTTTTATTTTTGGCAAAATCTCTTTTGTTTTAATTGTATTAAGATTTTATAGAGTGGTTAAAACTGTGAAATTAGCGATGACTAAAACACTATAAAAATTATGAAAAAAAAACGAACAAGCGCGAGTGGGGATCGCCCACCGAGGGTTCCGTACAAAAATTGGAGGT
The DNA here is from genome assembly GCA_036379175.1 of Heliconius cydno galanthus. Lineage (NCBI taxonomy): Eukaryota > Metazoa > Arthropoda > Insecta > Lepidoptera > Nymphalidae > Heliconius > Heliconius cydno. Next base: position 377,236 of record JAKRZM010001038.1, on the reverse strand, counting down.
CACGAGCTTTTTCTGAAATTTAAGCCTTTTCATCTGAGAGAGAGCAAGATACCATCAACTTACTAAAATTATTCATAATTTATGATATAAAAATATCAAACAGAACAATGGATACTAATTTAATACTACTTTCTAAAGAGAAATAAATAAATTTAGTTTAAATTGGTTTAAATAAATACCATCGTGGGTTCGATCTCCACTTGGAGAATAAATTATTTTAATTTCCTCATGTGGCGCATAGTTCCACAATACGCAATACGCAATCTCTAAAATTAGTTGGTGCATAGAGAACAGTGTATTTTAACACTAGGTTTACTTTAATCATGGAGTGCACGTAGCTCTCGGGGCCGGTGAACTCAGTGGGGTCCTTGACGCGCACCAGTACCATGAAGTACAGGTAGTGCCACATATTGTGCTCGCTCTTGATGTGCTCCTCGAACGAGACCGTCTTGTTGTCGAAGGCTGACCTGTTCAACCCTGTACACAACGACTGTTTATACAACAACCATATATTATTATTACTATTGATATTATTATGTATTGATTCTCACTGGGAAAGCTCAGCTCATCCTATTGTGTCATACTTTCAAAAAAAACCATATAAAATTCATACAAGAACAGATCATTAGTGTTGATTCAATCATCACTCAAGTGAACGAATTAATTTCATTACTTCGTTTTAATTGAGTGCGGGGGAACCGGTTGTCTGTACACTAAGTCCACCCTGTTAGCTAAGCTAAAAAAACATACCACATATAAAACATGTGTTCTTCAATATAAGTTCTTTTTGTTGTTTTTCGCTACGGAGGTCCGCGAAGGTGTCGATGATGACACCGAAGATGAGGTTCAGCACGATGATGATGACCACGAAGAAGAACAGCAGGTCGTACACTACGCGCGCCACAAATAATGGCTCCTGGAGGAATATGGAACAATGGAGTCTCTATTCCAAATATATATACGCGGGCGAAACCGCAAGAAGGTGACTAGTATAAAATAAAATGTATCATACTAACAAAACTAGCCGGCGCACGCAGTATATCTCCAATGCCGCCGCCATTCCTTAACCCCTGGTTCAATGTTGTCACGATGCACATTATTAAGGAGTCGCAGGATCTCTCCCGTAGGGCTCCGCCGACGGACACGAAGCGTTGTGGGCGGGAGTACTTGCTCGATAGCGGGGCCCCAGGGGTAGAAGGTGCTTCGCAAGTCCCCTCAGTGCATTCTGACCATTCGAAACGGGGGTCGTCATCATCTGTGCGTAAAGAAAAGTTTATTTGACGGTGTTTTGTTTGATTCTTGGTACAACTAACGATTAATTAATAAATAATCTTATCAAATTATTAGCTTTTCTATTTTTGATACTATGTAGACAACAGTGAAACCAAGACCATCCTTTTACCACTTTCCGCCCTTAATTGAAACATTCCATGTTGAATCGCAGGACTCCACACTTTTATCATACCATAGTGAAATAATTAAAATATTTCACTTCTCCAAGTGAAGTATCAAACCTATAACCATCGCAGTCCCATACTGAGAGGTGAGTACTGACCGTCCAACCGGTCGACGTTGACGAGGAAGTGGTCCCGGAAGAACATGTAGCCTACGATGGAGAACATGTAGACCAGCACCAGCGCCAGCACGGCCGTCAGAAGGATGGACCGCCCGTTGCGGGTTACTGATCGCATCACGTTCAGCAGCGTCTCTTCGCGGTACACTATGTCCAGTAGCTGATAATCAAACAATATATATTAATTGAAAAAAAAGGAAAACCTAAGAACACATTTTTTATATTTTTAAAGTGTTAATCCACATTTAGGAAAGAGAAATACTTTTCAGAAAACATATAAAAAATTTTAGATAGCGGGCGGGAATTTGAACCCGCGCCTTTTGGAAATCGTCCAAGCGCTCTGACAATTTAAGCCATACGTTAAGACAAATCTTACGGTCCAGGGTTCCATCAACCACCTTCCAGTTTTATGCATAGGCAACTGACTTTCATAACACGAGGTTCCATCTGTCGACCCTGATTTATGCAGGATGCAGCGTGATAACCAAATAAAGGTAAAAAAAAATCTTCACCAGAACAGAGAAGAAGAACGGATGACAGCATATGCCCAGGAAGCAGAACGCGAGGTAGACGCCGTGGTAGAGCAGCTCGGGATCCGTGATCACGTTACGCGTCGACTTGGACAGCGTGCCTTGGTTGCCCATTATGCTCACCAGATGGATGCCTTTTACTACTATCTGCGAAGGATTAATCAGAAGTAACAGAAAACCTAAAAATAAATCCATGAATCCATCTACAGCGAGGTTAGGATTAGGACTTGTAAACCACTGTACTACTGTACTACTGTACTATTGGTAGCGTAAGATAGAATAATGAAAGAATGATTGAATTATATATATAAAGAGTTACGTATAAATAAATAAACGTATAAAATATTTTTAAAAAAACAATTTAGAAAATTGAAATCAGGGAAACAAATCCTATGCTCAATTCTAAAACTAATCTTGAGATGCTATTTCAATTCATAAATTATGTATCTTATTTTTAATTCATAAATCTCATACATTAGTACGTCAAACCAAGCTATGTAAGGTATTATGAATAATTCATCACGATGGTGTTGGATCATCGAAGAGGGATCCAATCCGTTCGATCTTACTTAAACCGACAAATTTTTATGAATATTGTAATCAAATAAACCAAAACTCACAGTAAGCATCCCAAGGGTCCACAGCGTAGGCTCGGGGCCGGCTGAAAATATAAGTCTCACAATGGCGCTGGCTAGTAACGCGCGGGCGCCGGAACCTCGCGGCAGCCACGTCACCAGCGCGCCCGCCGCGCCCGACGCCAGCCACACCACCAATGACAGGTGTTGGCCTAGTTCTGGATGTAGAGTGGGATTAGTAGTGGTAGTGATAAGGATTTTGATTACAGTGGCTGTGGTGTAGGAGCATTACTAAGCGGGGCGATGAGTTCCGCCACTCAACTCAACACTAAGTTCCCCCTGTCGTTCTTGCTGTAGGCGGGATAGAATGTGACGCTGATTTATATATTTAAATATCAGTATGTTACAAAAAAATGGACTTACTTGGATTTTCTTCTTGAAAAGGATAAAAGAAAGCAACGATAACGTTGATCAAAACGGCGAAGTTGAACAATATATTACTCCACAGCGACATGTAGGACGACACCCAGAATAAAAATGGTTGGCCTGAAATAACAAATTACAACATAAAAATATTAACGATTTTTTTGACCTTCACTTACAGCAAATTTGCAAATGCAATGCATTATGTTTTTCATAAGTCTAAAATGTTCTTTTAGTTTTCATTATTTTTTTTGTTTTCATAACTGTTGTTATGTAACTTTAACTAACTTTTAGTTAGAACTTTTAAAATATCTACATACGCTCTACGAGTTTCTTATATAGCTAACATTGGTTAAATATAAATATAATTGAAAAAGTTTTGCACTTGCTTTTTTTTTCTGAATAATATAAATATAGTAAAAAATATTATAGTGTAGATAGTACACTATAAGTTATAAGTTTCCTACCAAGAATTGATTATGTTAATGACACTATACAGGAGTATGAGTGTCGTCGTAACACTAAATAGTACCTCTCAGTTTCTTCTGCCACTTCATCTCGTGGAAGAGGTTGTCGAGACGCGCGAAGAAGTCTGCTACCTTGCTGCCCTGGTCGTCGCGCTCGGCGCTCTGCAGCACACGGTGCTTGCTGTCCGCCGGCAGATACTCGCAGATCTCTGGGATCGGGAACACTATCTGTTCCATGCTGCGATCCGTGCGGACTATCTGGAGACAAAACATTCTGTTCTGTCAGCTCAACTGACTCCATACACGTGCCCGTCCGTCTCTAGTATAAGTGCGTAGTGGGAGTACCTCAATCTGCGCGGTGTGCGTGCGGTAATACTGCAGCGCGGGCGCGGCGGGCCCGGCAGGCGAGGCGCGCACCAACGCCGCCAGCTCCTTGTTGTGCGCCGCCAGCTGGTGGCACAGGATGTAGATGTTGTGGCCCACCTGCACCATCACACAAACGATTATTGTTACTAGTATATTTAAAAAATATCTTTTAGGCGGTTAGGTCACATTTTAAGACTCCTCTATATTAACCCTCATCAAATCCTTTCATTTACGCACGTTAAGTTCAATATTTAAATAATAAAACTTACTTCCTTCGGCGACACGCCCTGAACAGGCGAGTCGTCTTCTGAATCGGAATCTGCATCCATAGAGTTCTCTTGGTGGAAGGCGGAGCACGCAACATCTACCTAGAAAACAAAGAGAATATACATTTTTTATAAATATATAAGTAGTATATGTATCTGTATGTATAGTATGCCTATAAATAAAAAAAAATAACGCCGCGCTTTATCATGTTACTTTAATTGAAATCTGTAATTTAATGTTGCCTTTGGCAGGCTTTGATTGTAAGTTTGACTCTCAATCGAGAAAATATTTGCTCTTCCATCCATTTGATAAAATAGCGCAACATAAAGTTTAACCATTTAATAAATCATTTAAAATAGATAACGGGGACATGACATTTATTTTTTCTTTTAATAAAAAATAAAAAAAAGCTTGATCGTCATAGCGCAGTAGTATGTGGCGCAGCAGTAGTATTTGACTATAAGCGCGACGGTTGGGGGTTCAATCTCCACTTGGGGGAATTATTTTCATTTTCCCGCACTGGTAAAGAAAACCTGACGCTGTGTTCCGCAATCCAACACGCAATGTCCCGAAAAATGAGCAGTGCCACAAGGTTCCTTCTACCTGCTACAGTGTAAAGTATAAAAACGCACCAGCTGCTTAGGATTCATATTGTACAGAATCCTCTCAGCGTTGTTTTCCGAGTCGTTCCTGGACTCCATTATAGCGAGCAGGAGCTTGGAGGCGTTGTTCTTCAGCTCGAGGACGAGGTCCATGCGCGTCTTGCCGAGGGGGTTAATGTCGTTCAGGATCAACGCGGTTATGATGTCGAGACCGTTGCTCTCGTGTGTCGCTATACAGTTTTGGTTGTCGTGACAGGGACCTAGGTGGAATATAATAAATATTACTTAATATTTGTTTTGTATGTATGGTATGAGATTGTATTTGAAGTGATAATGAAAACATGAAGATACGAAATTCAACATTACTTTTTAAAGTGATGGTTAAAAAAAAAGACAACACGCATATTCACATTTAAATAATAAACTGTTTTATTACCCTGACAATACTCAGTAAGTGTCTCCAGAGTCTGATTAATGAGAGTCACGTTCCCTTCATTGATGTAGAGACCGAGCAAGCCGAGTCCGCCTGTGGTGGACCCGCAGATACAGTCGAGGAACATCAGGGTTTCTGACACTAAGTTGTAATTAGATTTGTTGTTTTGATTACGGAGTAGGTTCTGGAAAATATAAAAAAAAAAATAGCCTTTATTGCTGTTCTTTACAATACTATATAACTTGCCTTTTCTATAAACTAAATTGATTTTTAATAATCAATATCAATATTATCAATAATAATAATGTAATTAATTTTATTTTATTTCTTTATTTATTATTCATTTTTATTTTTTTTTATTCATCGGCAACTAGATATTTGTGTAAAACAACTTGTCTGTCGACAAAGGCCTCCTCTAAAGAGTTCCATGTTTTCCTGTCTTTTGCTAGACGGGTTCCTTGACTATCAAACACAAAAACCTTTTCTTTAATTCAAATCATTCCTGAGATTAGCACGATCATACACCCTTTTCTTCAGCTTACAATGTTATAAAAAAAGAAATGTAAATAACCTGTAGATCAGGGTTGTGGTTTTCGCATAGCAGCTGGAGGAATCGTAGTATGGGCTTCATAACCGCCACTTTCGCTGGTAGCACGTCAGCGTTGCCTGATTCACGCTTTTTCTCCGCCATTATTTCTTCTAGTACTGTCGTGCCTGTTGAGAATATAATAAAAAAAGAGATGATACGCGGGACTGGATTAGTTCCATACAGTTTGTTTAAAAAATAAAGAAAAACAGATATTTTTGTTTTAAACATATATAAAATATTGATGATTTTGCTTCTGCGTAGGAAGGAAATGTCTTCAAATTTTATTTGAAGGAAATTAATTATATATTTTTATGTAGTCGTATAAACAAAGTGTGACGTTTTGATTAACAGATTATATCGTATAAATCTGCATAAATAATAAAAATAAATATAGTTATATGATTATATTGATCTGTTAACTTGGCGCTGCGTGGGGAACGAAGTCATTTATCACTAACTTCCCTCTGCCTAAAGTGTAAACCTAAGAAAAATATAAATACCATGGGACATGGTGTGTATGTCTGAATAAGCGTGCACGGCGGACCCGCACGCGCTTGTCACCTCATCGTCCATGTCCTCACCCACCACCATCGGGCCTACTGCTACCGGTTTACCTAAATAAGAAATAAACAAATAAAAAAACTCAACTTTTGTGGCCACGCACTTACGGTGTGAATGTTTTATTGGGACTTGAGGAAATGAAATATTTAATACTTTAATTTCTTCGCTCTGGCGTGGAGGTAAAGCGCGGCGTTGAATTCCGCCACTCAACACGCAATGTCTCTAGAATTCAGTCTAATGTCTCTAGAATTCAAATTCAGGGGAACGAAGTGTCTGGAACATTAGGTTCCTAGGTTCCCTCTACCTACTCTGCTATTTGAGCAATGCAGAAGCTAATAAATGAAACGATACGTGAAGCTAATATGAAAAGTGTATAACATACGGGCAAGAAGCGGAGGAAGATGTGTTTTGAGACTTTACATACCAATGTAGTCTCAAACCCTTTTGTTGTCTCTGTAGTTACTTTCTTTGAGGAAATAAAGATTTTATTATTATGTAAGCAACGTTTCCTCTTAGCTTAGGTTTGAAATCTTATCTCTTAGCTTACTCCGTTACGCAAAAAATGGAGAGTGCGAAAAGGAGATATCGTCTATTTAGTGTAAACCTGCTAAATGTGTTTTTTATCTTTATGTACTGGTACATTTTATTGAAAGAAGGTGTGAAAGTGAATAAAACACAAAATCGTTCTTTATTTTATGTCATATAGTAGGAAATACAAACGATTTTTTGTCTCTTTTGAGAAGTTGCCCAATGGGTTGTTACAGTCTACGTGTTTTCGTCATAAAATCTGTAAAATTACAGTCTGGTTTGCCAATAAACAAATATTAAACTAGATTTTTTTAATGTGTATAATATAAAACTCATTTTGTGTAGATATAAAAAATGTGTAAAATTTTATTTGTTAACAACAATATAATATATAATATTAATATAAGATACAATAATGATATTTGAAACAGGCTACTGACCATCAGCAGTAGGTTTCTGTTTGTCAGCGGAGGAAGAACGCTTATCAGTTGCGGCGCTGGTACTACTGACTGCTAGCGATCTTATCTCCTGTTGAGCTTCACGCATTTTGTCGTAGAATACCTGAAATATGTTTAATATTTAAAAGTTTTATGGGAGTTCATCGTAAAAATATATTATCTGATTAGCCTATTTACTTTTGTAGAAAATTAGGTATTTGAATATAGCAATCTCATCTCTTGGAAACCGCCTAAGCTGTTTAACCACAAAGTAATACGTTCTCATTAAGCTATGTTGTTATTCTAACACGCTTGTTACATTTTATTTATGTTATTAAAAAGTGATAGTTTCCAAGTTGAGACCAAAAGGTGCGGATACAAATGCCGCGACGTTTAAATATTTGTAAGTTTTAAAAAAACGCCTTTTTTTCTAAGTGTCAAATAAATGATTTATATTATACCTTAATTTTTTTCCCTAAAAATGATATAAGAGTAGGGTTTACCTTTAAAAATGCTTGAGATATTTCACCATTTTGTAATTTGGTAAATATACTGTGCTGTATTATTGAGTTACCGCCTTCTAGAAGAGCAATTCCTGTGAAAATAATAAAATGTATACTTATTTTTTAACATTGTTAAAAATATAGTAAATTTTCGATAATATCGAAATGAAACTAATTATTATAGTACTGAAATTAATCAAGTTATAATTTTAACGTTTTGAATAAGTCATGTATTTAATAATCATGTACATCTCGTTGATAATGTTCATTATGGCTTATTTTTCAACTAATTGTAATTTTATTTGACCAGATAAAGCAGTGTTGAGTTTTATCATTTCATCTCACAATGATTGAAAAATAGAGAAATTTATTAATTTTCAAAGATAGTGTAGATAACATTAAAAAGACCACGAAATTAGTAAATTAGGTTAATTGGTAAATGTGATGGCTGTATGTCGATCGGATAACCCATTCACGAAAATAATTATATTCATCATTTTATTTTTTGTTATTTCCTCCATTTTGGTAAAAGAACAAAAATCAACATATTAAGAAATTAATTAATATAGAATTAAGTGTATTGACACTTTGGTACTTGATACCTTTTATACGAGAAAAAGTATGAATTTAAAAAAAAAGGAATACCAAGTTGTATAGCCTCAAGGAATATCGCCGGTCGGTTGGTGCTGTTGATGACGAGTTCCACCACCAGGTCGGAGGCGCCCTCTCGATCCAGGTGTGCCTGCACCTGCGCCAGACTCTGCCCGGTGCGGGGGAGTATCTTTGCTGTAGGATTTTTATGATTCATATGATACTTTATAGCATATGAGAAAAGAACCTTATTAGGGACACGGTTTGTCGGTTGGTCTGTGCTAACTTCAGAATAGTCGGGTGTCCACGCCAGTAATTTCGCTTACCAAAAAAATTGTCTAGATACGCCAATGGAATAAAGGTCGTAAGGTTTGTTCGTTAATATAATATACATTCATTGCTTAATTTTAAAATCTTTCTAAGGAGTTNGATACTTTATAGCATATGAGAAAAGAACCTTATTAGGGACACGGTTTGTCGGTTGGTCTGTGCTAACTTCAGAATAGTCGGGTGTCCACGCCAGTAATTTCGCTTACCAAAAAAATTGTTTAGATACGTTTGTTCGTTAATATAATATATTACTTAAAGTAAAAGGAATATGGCTTTCTATTACATTTAAAGGATATTAAAGAAACATTCATTGCTTAATTTTAAAATCTTTCTAAGGAGTTATTATTTTGTTAACATTCGTTAATTAAAAAAAATAGGTCATCAAAACCCACTTATTAATATTATTACAACATGCCACAGATAAACTAATAATACACTATATATAAATACTAATAATACTATATCCAAATAATATATTACAAGTAACTTCACACATAAATAGATGACGTTGTAGATTCTGAATAAATAAAATATAAATACACGAACGGAGTGTCTCGGACACTAGGTTCACTCTTCCCCGCTGTATACGATATGTAACACTCAAAACATACAGATATGTATAATGGTAAAAAATACCCACCTGTCTTAGTTGGTTGTGGTACTGACTGGTCAGCTGCGCATGCGCATTGTGAAAACAAATCAAATTCTAAACAAAAATCTGTTACATGGATATATATGAATATGTAAAATATTTTTTATTGTTTTTTTCAGTTTACCAAAAACAAACCTATTTATTTTTTAATTTGCAAAATAATTTTAGGGTAGCCATGATACAGATTTATTTTATTTTGTTATAGTAAAACCCCAAAAGTGCTTTTATAGTTTATTTGAATAAAGAATATTTTGAATTTGAATTTGAATTTATATAACCTTTGATTTATTCTAAATTTTATATCTAATTTAATTTGTGCATATTTATATTTATGATATATGATATATATAATTTGTGAATTTGCCATACTTAAAAATAATATAGTGTAATTTTCTAAAACTATTTGTGCTCATTTATTATAAATAAAATTTTCATTTTATTTAATTATATTAAAAGTGTACTTTATCAAATAGTTTATACTAAAACACTCTACATCATGTGAAGTACACATACATACAGATTAAATATTGCCAATCTATTATTTTCATAAGTGTCCTAAATGTGAAAAATATTATATATTAAACATTATTTAGTGGTACAACAATAATATCTATTATAAAACATATATTTAGTATGTTACCACCGGGTCCGTGTGTGACGGCGACGCTGGGCGGTGTGATGCGCGGCTCAGACTTACGGTTCACGAAGTATTGTGACAACAACTTGTTTCTTAGTTGGTTTCCCTGTAAACAATATAAAGAAGGAACGAAATATTAAGGGTAAGGTAATGCAAACAATTAAATGCCTTGTGTGGGTATTGAACTCATAGCTATCGCATTACAGTCCAACAATATCTCACAATGGCCTCAATAATATACTTTATACTTTAATTTTACATAATAGTCAATTATATTAAATTCTGTTGCTATTTCGAAAAACGAAGAATCGACAATATATAAGATAGCAGTAACCTTGTCTCCATATTCCGGATCTGTGGCCATCATCTCTCGTAGCGTCCGCAGTACTTTCACGCAAAGCTTTTCTTCCTTCTCTTCAAGAAGTTTTTCTGTGTGACGTATTAGTCTAAAACGTATAACGTAAGCATAATATTAGAAATTATTAAATACTCGCACCCAAACGTGGCTTCTCCAGATTAAACTTTTGTTATATTATTAGAAGATTATTCAAAAGTATGATATGATATAAATTGTGGTTATTTTGATTAGTAATATAGCTTATATTACTATAAAGTTTCATCCAAATTGTTTTAGTAGATTTTGTGTGAAAGTGGAAAAACATTAAAATCATAAGAAATATTATAATATTTCTTATATATAGGTGCGTCGTGTGATAATTGATAATGGTCTGTTTCTTGTTTTATTTTCATATATTTTGTACATATAGCGTAGTAATATGAATATATCATTCTACATGAACGGAAAGATAAACCAAGTAAATTTAAAGAGCTTTTTACGTATTTTAATATAGTGCTTTGTCAAACCAGATTTTGGACTAGTATGTAAATTAAAACAATCACAACCACACACTTTCTATCACAATGTCATCAATTAGATACTTTGTTTGTTTAGTACATCTACAGTACGTTCGACGAGTCGTCGCCGCCCTGCAGTTAGGTTTCCTGAACTGTTACGCATGGTTTACTCAGATATACTCTTATAATAATATCTGCGCAGCCGTCTACACCTAACTTCAGAACAGCCAAGACAGCCAGCCCGTCAACTGTACTGCAATGCCTTACCGTGATATAAATATCCCGCTAGTATCCGGATGGGTTAATTCTCCGGGACTTGTGAACAAGCGGTGCGGCTTGTATAGGATATCGACTAATAACGACTGTTCTGCTTGCAATAGTGGTCTGAGCTGCTCCTCTAGAAGCGCTACGATCTCTTGGAGACCTTCCATTACTGATCTATCATTTTGTAGGTTTGTCTATAAAGTAAAATATAGCAAAAATCTTCATTATCCACTGAATAATGCATTACAAGTATATTCATAAATAAAATAGCACAAAGGCGGCCTTATTGATAAGTGAGCGATCTCTTCCAGGCAACCGTGGGGCATAGGAGAGAATAAATTAAATAGCTTTCTATCAAGATAGTTTTATAATTTATAGAACTTATTTTATCATTCAATTTGAATAGTTTTTCAAAAGCTAAATAGCTAAATTCTACGTTATCTCGTAGAATACAGTTAACTACTTCACAACTGCGCCAATAACCAGTTTTGTTTATTTGTTTCAAAATTGTTTTGTTATTTACCTGTGAAGCCATTTTCTCTAATTTGGAAGTTTTCGATGCAAGTAACCACTTGCTCGTTTGTCGGGAGAGGGCGGCTGCCTTTTCAAATACTGTTTGTATTTTGGCTTCTAATTCCAATGGTATTGCTATACTGTGACTTTTAGCTGAAAAAAAATGCCTTAATCACAAATAAAAATAATTAACTTAGAAACTAGATTAGGAGATATCGTTGCTACTTCAAATTCTTTATAATTTTTCATGTATGGATAATACGGAAGTCCAATGCTCTCAATGGACGTCCCTTCTGTTAACAAATAGTCTTAGGCACCAAAAACTTACTAGAAAGTGTGCCGTTGCTTATTGTTTGTTTGTTTTAACTATATTGTGAACTAGGTGTCGTGGAGTAGACCGACGAATTTATTTAATCTAAATATAACACTTCAAATACATTTTAAACTTACAAATGTACTGAGCTAGTATAATATAATAATAATGCATTGATAACATTAAGGTATACAAAATCAATAAAACTACTTACCAACTTCACTCAAAGTTCGTATACATTTCTCGACGTTGAGTTTCTGCGGCGGCGTCAACCAAGGACATTGGTATATGCGGAATGTAGTCTGCAGTAGTTTCACGAAGATCGACTGGCGAGTCTACAATATATCAAAAGTATTATATAATAAAATAGTAACTCGCCGCTGTCCGTCTCGTATATATCTGTTTGCAAGATATATGAGAAAATGTATAATAAGGGATATTAATAAATGAAATAGAACCCGAGATGATGATTGACTAAGATTTTTAAAATTGTTGTCTGTTGGTTGATTTGTCTGTTTGTCTGTGCCTTTAAAATAATGATATTATTAGGTCACGAAAATAATTCAGCAAGAAAAATAATATTCATAAGTAACCTACTTACATCATGTAAGTAATCCTTGCAAGCAAAAATAAAATATTCAGTTTTATAATATTCTTAATTTATTTAACATCAGAAAAAGTTATTGAATAAATCAAATAAGTTTTATATTTCATAGCAATAATGGATGTGGTGAAAATCTTTGATTTTTATGATTATTACACATTTTTAAGTAAACTATTTAAACGGATTAATCGCGTATATTTAGTATTATACTTTATGGAAACCCACGCACACCAATAGATACCTCAATGGTGAATCTCACCACCACCCTACACAGTTATCTGCCGTTCGCAAATTTTTGTTTTACTGTTCTGTTCTTTCTAATATGGCGTTCCGAGCGTGCCAGTTGAGCACAAAATTAGTATTATTTTTGTTTTAGATAGCTTACCAAGGCAATTAAGAAATCGTTGGCGGTAGTTTGATATAATAATTATGTCAACTGACAGATGAATGCCACCTCAGTCTACCACCGCGTGTGACCACGGACTACAAAATATTCGAAACGTCCACAAATATATTATAATACTATAAATACGCGTATAATTCGGTTAAATAGTTTCATTTTATAATGAATGTGTCCTACCTACAAGTAACAAGATTTTTGTCTAAAATAAATAAAATGTGGCATGTGATATGATATAATCCACATGTTATACTAGTACGAATTATTTAATTTTAAAGTTGTTAATGACTTAGAATTGTATTTAAAATGTATTACTATTTGATTTTAATAACGTCATGTTAGCATTGCCAATGTGCATAGCGCAATGCATGCATAGCGTACACATTTCTAAACGTTGCAAACTTACCTAAGATTCTACAGAATAAGAAAATTGCTTAATTCTTTACAATAACCAAAAATATTTGTAGCTTTCTAGCCTACGACCTAGCTTACATTAAGTACCTCTTGTAGACACATCGGTCCGATCGTTATTACTAATGTTAGTATTTCATTAGTGCTCTCATCTTGTTTCACCTTGCAAGTATAAAAAAGCTAGCTTATTACGTATTATGTGATTTATTTATTTATATTTCTATATATTTACATAATATTTACCTTTTATATATATTATATATACATCATATTTACATAAAGTACATTATGCGCTTTATTTCCTTGGATCAATTAAAAATAATGATATTCGATAAACATTATTTACAAAAATTACTGTAAATCGGTTAAAATAATAGATTAATTGTCTTTTTATCATTCTGTCTTGTATGTTGTTAATGTTTTATGAATACAAATTTAATTCTGATAACTTATCGTCAGTATCTTCATTTACGGTATCATTTAGGCTTTGTAATTCAATATTATGTCATATTAAATTAACAAGACATAATATACACATATACGCACACATGCATATAAAGATAGACCGTAACTGTACGGTCGAGAAGTCGTGGCTGTGCGATATGATTTTAGAATATTTCTTATTTTATGTTGTTATCCTTCCAGTACAATGCGTAGTAGTTTAGAAAATCTAACTTCAAGGCGGGCACGACTCGTAGGTCGTAGTGTATAAATTAATGAAACGAACCAACTTCATAATAAACTTATGCATAAACCTTACCTGCACAGTAGTGCTCTGTTCTCTAAACGGAGAATTGAAGAACGTGCATATAGTTTGTACGAGCACGTCCGTCACGTAGTTGACCCACGCCTGCTTTGTGCCCGAACCCTTTGCTGGCTCTTCTGATGACGAACCTATAATATGAAACTGGACAATTTGTATTCATTTTTTTTCAAGCTTCACGGTCTTTCTCGGGAATTGCCATATAATAAACAATCCATTTTCTTAGTATTGTCACTGACAGCAGATTTAAGACAGGAAAAAAAGTGTCTGTTTTGAGCCGTTCATTCAGCAACGACTATGTACATGCATCGTGATTCGTGATAAAAAATATATACCTACCAGGGATACCAACGCCATGCGCGGGCTGGAGTATAGCAAGCATGTCATGTAAGAAGGACCGCTCGAACAGATCCCACATGTAGTTGCTAGAGTATATCTCCTTTATTTCCACTTCCGTGTCGATGTAGCAGTGGTTTAGGAAGCCTACGTACGCTTCTTTTACCTGGATGGAATGGAAAATAGCTTTAATAATTTATTATTATTTCTTTTTTTATCTAATAAATATTCGTCACATTTAATATCATAAAATGCAATTGCATCATAATGTTGGTTATATTAGATACTGCATGTTTATATAGCCAACTGATTTAGGAAAACCAACATTTAAATCGAATTCACAAATATCGCTTACATCCATGTAATAAATAACATTAAATAACATAGAAACCTCTGGTATACAATCCGGATGTGTAATCATGGCGACGATATCATCCAACGGCAATAAGCTGTGACATTTGATTTCTGTATACACGTTCTTGCCCAAAGTACAACATGTCAGCAGCTTGACTAGATCTATGTGGTAGCTGGAAATTTGAATATTGCTATTATGAAATTGTAAATTTCATTATTTTATTATATTTTATCTATATAAATGGGTAGTACATACTAGGGTAACTTGTTACTATGTTTTGCATACCATGCACAAAATGACAAATTTTAAACTTAAAAAAATCGATAATTATGAAAAAAAATATATAAGGAACATACGTTAAAGCCTCAGGCATTTCCCCACTTATTTTATACTGTCGCATCATCGTGATAAAGTAGTTGAATGATACTTTGTCATTGTAGAAGACCAGCACGTCCTCTCCCGCGTTTACCATCTAAAATGAAATATAATGAAAAATATTGAAATTAATCATTTAAATATTAAACGAAGAAAAAAACTAATTAATAGGCTAGTCGTGGCGCACAAAGTGTGACCTATAATCGTGGGTTCGATTCCCTCCCACTCGAGGTAATGAAATATTTAAGATTTTCATCTCTGGTGTCCAGGCTAAGCGAGGTGTTGAGTTCCGAATCTCAAAACGCATCTATGTCTTGAGTACGGTAATATGAAAATAATCTCAAGTAGTAATCAAACGCCCAACCATCGCTTTTACAACCAAATTGTGTCCCATTTTGCTGTTATTATTATTCATTTTTACTACCTGTATACGTATATATTTAACTTATATGACTTATAGGCAGACTAAATCAATCTAAATTACTTTAATAATTCTAAAAAAATGAGCATAAGGAGTTTAAAACCGAATTCTTGTACAAGCACCAACCAACCTCCTGCATAACTAAGTCCTGACTCCTTCTTATATGATGTCCTCCAGCTCGTACTATTGTCCTTAAAAATCGTAAATACGCGGGTCTTCGGCCCCTCGACTCTATACAATGTACGAAGTGCGCTGCAACTTTTTCATTACCCTCGTGTGCACAGAGTGATGCGTTTTCTGAGAAAATTGCACATACTGTCTGGGCTTCGCGGATCTGTGTGATAAATGTGTTGATTAAAAAAATAATTATTCTTCAAAAGTCATTTTTTAATAATATATTAACTTTTACCTGCGACTTCACTCCAGTTGTCAAATAGAAATAACTAATAGTTGTGTATGACACATTCTAAGTAGTCACGCGCTAATCTCAGGTCCTAATAGTATAAATTGATGAAAACTTTTTTTGTAGAGTAGTCCATCTGTTAAAGTTAATGTTACCTCCCGTGTTCCGGATACGTAATGTTTATATAAAACGAGTAATTATATCTATTTAACTATGGAGGCGATAGCAAGCAAAGGCTAGTATTAAATAAATATAATAAAAAAAACCTACCCCAGCATTAAGAAATAGATCCAAATGTTTATGCAATATAGCTTGGTTCTGTTGGTTTCCGTGACAGAAGTGCTGTAGGAACTCGTGCGCTAGTGCCAATAGTTCGTCCATTGCTGCGTCATCTTCGTCGTGGGGTACCTGCAGAATTAGTTGTATTAATTAGAAATAATAAAAATATTAATTAGCTTATAATATAAAAAAAGTATGTTTGAAGATAAAAAAGTGCGTTTTTTTAAGTGAAGATAATATAAAATACTTTGTATCTGGTGATTAGATATGGGATACCAAAGTATTTTAGGCAGTAGTTAGTATGTTTCTAGTATGGAAACCAAATTTTATAGCATCCAAATTTAAAAAAAAAAAATCTCTTCTTATGAAATAATAAAAACTATATAATCTTATCACAACTACAATTTCAACTGTCCGTATACGAGTACTATACCATTTCTATAAGGTCTAACACACCTGTAGCAGGTCCAATATAATATTATGTACTCCAATATTCCTCAGTAAGCGTTGTTCGTGTCTCCGTGGGCGCGAGGGCTCGCCGGCTTCGCCTGCGCCATTGTTGCCTTGAGTGCAGTATTTTATCATACGTTGCAGAATCTGTTTAAGGAATAATTTATTAGCATATACTTTATGATGGGGAAGGCAGAGATAACATATTGTTGCAACTCTCTGTTCTTCACACACCGTCTAATATTAAAGACATCGAATCAGAGCCGCACTTTGTCTTGTTACCAGAGCGAGGACATGAAAATTATTGAATAACTCGTTCTCCCTAGTGAGAATCGAACCGACCACCGTCTCGTTTGCATTCACTCGCTATGCTTGCACTTCGACGACCTTTTTAACTCTCGCATAATGGACATTATGAGAAGAAATTATCGTCTTTATGAGATACGAACTTATTCTATTGTATTTTTATTATATAAAAATATTTATTACTCTGCTGACTGAGTTCCATACCACTACAGTTGGTTTAGCCACGTTGAGTCAATAACATTATTATAAGCATTAATAATTATTAATGTCATCCAATTAAAAAAGATATTCGTAAAATTATTCGAAAAATCGTTTAATTGTTACATAAAAAAATAAATAAAACAAATTATCTGTGAGTTTACCTCTTTAATTTTCTTATATTCATTCATATGATCGTATTTAGCGGTCCTTGAGGTGTCTAATACATTGTCCAAGGAGGAGTTACGTTCTAAAACTGCCCCGCCTGGACCCACTGTACCTTTTAAATCTGGATAGAATATAAAATAAATATATGTCACCTGTTCACAAAAAGCTTAAAAATATTGTAAGCAAATTAATTACGTAATGTTATAATTTATTGGGGCTCGATTTTGAAACTAGGGTATATTTATGAATATGCAGTTCAATATATTGAGTTATTTAGGAATAGTTCTATAGGAAATCAGCGAGTATGGCGATACAAGTCAGCGAACTGACATGAAATGCGGTCCTGCATCTTATCCCTAGCAAAGGCTTTTCTTCATATGATCCCTCAATTTGTGCGGAAGCTGTAACAGATGTGCTACGCGTGGGTACGGAGAATTATATTCCATTTNGCTTTTAAATAATTTATTTACTTTATGATGGAGAAGGCAGTGATAGCCTATTGTTGCAATACTCTGTTCTTTACACACCGTCTAATTTTAAAGACATCGAATCAGAGCCGCGCTTTGTCTTGTTACCAGAGCGAGGGCATGAAAATAATTGAATAATTCCTTTTCCCTAGTGGGAATCGGACCGATAACCGTCTCGTTTGCATTCACTCGCTATGCCTGCACTTGACGACCTTTTTAACTCTCGCATAATGCACATTGAGAAAAGAAATCACCGTCTTTATGAGATACGAACTTATTCTATTGTATTTTTATTATATAAAAATATTTTGTTTCTCTGCTGACTGAGTTCCATACCACTATGAGGCAATAACATTATTATAAGTATTAATAATTATTAATGTCATCCAATGAAAAAATATATTCGTAAAATTATTCGAAAAATCATTTAATTGTGACATAAAAAAATAAATAAAACAAATTATCTGTAAGTTTACCTCTTTAATTTTCTTATATTCATTCATATGATCGTATTTAGCGGTCCTTGAAGTGTCTAATACATTGTCCAAGGAAGAGTTACGTTCTAAAACTGCCCCGCCTGGACCCACTGTACCTTTTAAATCTGGACAGAATATAAAATAAATATATGTCACCTGTTCACAAAAAGCTTAAACATATTTTAAGCAAATTAATTACATAATGTTATAATTGATTGGGGCTCGATTTTGAAATTAGTTTATGTTTATGAATATGCAGTTCAATATATTGACTTATTTAGGAATAGTTCTATAGAAATCAGCGAGTATGGCGATACAAGTCAGCGAACTGAAATGAAATGCGGTCTTTTCTTGCATCTTATCCTTGGCAATGTTTGGCTTTTCTTCAAATGACCATTCTTCAATTTGTGCGGAAGCTGTAACAGATATGCTACGCGTGGGTACGGAGAATTATATTCCATTTTCCGACGTGTCTCTGTCAAGCAAAGACCGCCCTTGGATCGGGCCTGAATGTAAACGCGCCGAAGCGCTAACTGGCTTATTTAACTTGGTCAGAAGCTCGTAATCGCAAACACAAAAGCCTATAACTGGCATCCTCTCCAAGGTGAGACAGTACTTTACACCTCACATCTTCTCACACTGTATAAAGCCGCTTAAATGTACCTATTATTATATTCAAGATCTAAATTGTAATAAATTGTAATTGTAATAAAATATCTTTATCTAAATTGTAGCCTGTCTCTAATTGTATATGTTATTCTGATGTATAAACTATTTTGCTGTATTTAAACTACACATTTACATACACTTAAAGTATACACTTTTAAATTTATAATATTCGTAGGATTTACCGCTATGATCGTCTAAGGCGCCGGCTCGACCCTTATTAAATACCCACAACTCAGATTTCTCCACACTTTGTCGTAAAACGTCCAAATCAGCCTTTATTTGTTTGTATGATTCTACGTCAGCGTCGGACACCAGCAGTTGTACCTGTAAAAAAAATATATAACTTTTTAATTTATTTTTAAAAATCTTATGTACCAGATTGTGATAAGAGTCCAAATCTATGTTTTAATATGAATGTTCAGACAAACCATGAAGACAATAAGCTTATAAATTTGTTAATACGTTTTATTAATCACAACAGTCGTATCACAAATACTATTTAAACTTTAAATTGATAATATATAGGTGCACACATCCAATATGACTTTAAGCTAATTAACATATTCAACTTTACTTAAATACATATCAACACAACAAAAAACAAACAATACCTGTTTAAAAGCCGCCAAAACCTCCTGTCTCTGACTAAAGTGTCTGAAAAGGAGCGCCAGCGCGCCCGACACCAGCGACGCGGACGCGCCCTGCGAGCACAGCTGCAACAGCACGCGCAGGACCATTCTGCCTCCACACTCGTCTAAATCTAGACCGTCCCTGGAAATTGAATCTTATTGTTAATAGGACGATTGGAGTTTGATTGTTAGAGTCGACGAGTCCTGGCCTCCCTCATGTAAGTTTTTCAGATTGTTTTCGCATTGTTTACTCAGGAAGAAACTAACGTAAAAAGTAACTAAACGAAAAATCTTAAAATTAATTCACAGCTAGCTTCAGGGTGGCCACGAGTGGTCAACCGAGTTAGTGTAAAAGCTAAATTTCGTTCCCACTTGTCGTGTGTAGGGCTTAATATTAATCAGATGTTCTATTAACAGATCTTTTATACGAAACTATTCTCCATTTGATGGAAATGTTGACAATTTTTTATCGGCCACTACAAACAATTGTGAAATTCAATTTTGTTTCGCCAGCCGTCTACAAGAGGAAAAAATAATGTCGGATCTCACAATTATCGATGTCGAAGTCGATACTGGTGATCTCCCCGCTAACTAAAATACTAGTAAGTTGAAATTAAATTTTAAAAATGCAGTCCCCAAAAGCCTGAGCATAGACTACCACAGTCTTTTGATCATTTATAATACTGCACTGATATTTGAGAATCGTTGAATGTAATATTTAAGTCGTATAATAATTAAAAAATACCATCTATTGTCACTGAATTCCTTTACTGGTACTAATTTAAAATCTTTGTGCATGTTCACTGTTATGAACAGATACGCTGACATCCGATTAATACGCGACCCTGAAAAATGGGAACGATGTCAAGACATAAGCCCAAGAAGCATTTACATGCATGCACATATATAAATATTTGTATATTATATATGATGTTTAGCAGCCCTGGATTTTTGGGGGATTTCTTTATTTATAATATTACAATCAACATGGATGTTTCGTTTTAAATTAATCATATAACACACACAACACGACACAGGTCTATACAAAGCTGAATTTGTTGCCAGTAAAAATATTCTCACGTAAAATTTTAAAATAAGTGAGTTTTTAATTTATTTCAACCTGAAATTTCCACATTCCGTTTTAGGAACACTGGCTGGAAACCAGAATATTAGTTAATACAGTAACAACCTATAGTATAGTTAGTTCAAATAATAAAACTCATTTCTACACACATATTTTTTTAAATGAATACATTTAACACAGCAAAGGAAAGGCTTTTTATTTATAGATTTAAAGCATCAATTGTTAACGAGTTAGGGTTAGGCGTTGTTTTAGTAATCCATGCTAACACCATGCATTTATGTATATCTTACTAACAAATCTACATTTTTTGGAAGACAGCTGTCAGGCACAGTTTGTATTGCTCTGAAATAATATTTATTATATTAATGTTATTATCAACACAGTTAAATATTTCAAAGAAATTTATAAGTTATATTTTAAAAGTTATTACTTATAAAAAGTATTTTGAAAAGAATTTGTAGTACAATAATATACAAAAAAAATCTTTAAATAATTAATTTTGTATTACTCTTATGCCAAATCAACAATAAAATTAACTGTGTTGATCAAGAAGAGGTTGAAGAAACTGGATAAAAGCTAGAACAAATTAAATTATTAAGTTATTAATGTAAGAAAAGTAGTAAATATAAAATTAACCCTTCTACCGTACCCGTAAGAATATGTTAGTAACAATCATATTAATAAGACAACACTACAATTAAAGTTTTTTTTTAATATCCCACAACCCGTATTAACTTTAACATATAATAATGATATAACATAAATTTAATGTATACTTTAATAATATTTAAATTAGTATGTTTTTTTTCATAAACTAAATGAAATTGATAAAATAGGTATAAGTATTTTACTATTACTAAAAGAATTGTAACAATTGAATAATTAAACGTGAAACGATAAAATACTCAGTTAAAACAAATTTGATACCTATAGATTGGAATTACAAAATTTTAACGGAATTTTCTAATCCTAAATAAATGTGTGTAAACAATAAAAATTACTTGAAAATGAATTGAAATTTTAATTAAATGTCACTATCTAAAAGTGCTATATTAAGTAAATAGTAATTCTACATTAAATACATTCAAAAGTATCTTATGGTCATGCTTAGACAATTATTTATTAGAACAGATTAAAAGGACGTAATTATTACAGATATTTAAAATTACATAAGAAATTATTCCTTTAAAGATTGGTGAATGACTAAATAAGTGAATGAACTAAATATAGCGCTCGTAACAGTTTCCAAAAGACACGGGTGCGAGTCCTGCTACATTCTCATTATATACGTTTTCTAAAAAAAATATTGTGGAATCACACTTCAAAAATGAATGATTATTTTACAATTATTATTAGTAACTTCATCTATATTTACAACTTATGTTATGTTATTACAAATCTTACCGACAACTAAATATGCCTTCAGCCTGGAGGCCGATGGCTTCCACTTCAGCTCGTCCCATGTTGTCAGCTTTGTCCGATTGCTCAAACTCCTTCTTAAATATTGAAAGAAGGCAGCTTATTCGGTAGTCCAGTCGGACGTCTAGTATGAACTGAAAAAATATTTTAAACTTAATTAAAAGACTAAATAATATTTAAAACACGGCCGCTCTTGTGCTTGTGTGGATTAAAAATAATATATTTTTAGAATTCGTATTTTGTTGGATGAGAAAAATGCATTCCTCAACGCTATTAGCTTCCTGTAGGACTGACATTTTTATGTAACTTGACGATTCTCTTATTTTCATGGTTTAAAAATGCTTGTAATAGCCTAAAGAGCCCACCACACTTGTAAAAAATGTGTGCCCACATTAATCGCTTCGCCCAACCTAGGTCAACCGTACGAGTAGTGTAGTAATTTGATTTTATTGCTATGTTAAACAAGTTATTTTAACATAAAAAGTTTTGTATGTAAAAACAAGAATTACTATGAAGCAAACACAATAAAATAATAGGAAAAATATTTAAAACACAATAAAATAATAGGTTTTTTATTGATCAGTACAAAGAGTGAAACAAATTTGAGTTGGTGAACAAACTGCAGAGAGACAAAGCCTCCCAGTGAAGTCATATAAAAAAATATTCATAACTTTATAGAAATAGTCTTCAAACATATTTCATATTACGACATTGTACAAAGATCAATCTTAATCATAAGACAACTTTCTACGAGGCTTTACATATCATCATTGTGTTTTCTTCGATATATGTAATAATTAATTGGCTTACTTGTAATATTTCAATGATCTTGAGCTTGGTCTCCATAACGAGAGGATGCTTTCGCGCCAGCGCGAGGGCTGACGGACTGCGTTGAGCGCCGCCGCCTGCCACCTGTGTTATATAATTACACATTATATGTACATGGGAAGTAAATCAAATGACGTCATTCGTGGCGCAGGGGCATAAAGTGTTACTGTAAACGTATCTGGTTGTCGATGGCACTCAAGGAAATGATAAATATATTTATTTAAATTTATATTTTCATTTCTTCGCTATGGTGTCAAGACAAAGCGCGGCGTTGAGTTTCGCCACTCAACACGCAATGCCTCCAGAATTCAGCGGAAAGTGGAGAACGGAGAGTCTTAACACTAGATTGCTGTATAAAGCGTGAAGCTGATTTACTTAAATTTTAGTTTAAATCTTTTAAAAGTAAAAATAGTCAATTTACCTATTGGTATCAATCAAAGTGAAGAATCAGTGTGGTTAAAGTAACATTAAATTAGCGGCACAAAATATTAACTCAAGGCTTTAAAAATTTAACAACAGTATTACTCAATTGAATATTATATAATTTGTATAGACGTACATTTCGTGCAACGGAACCCAGTGTGATGGACGTCATGACAGCGCCCATGTCGCCAATACTGCGGAGAACACCGCCCTCCGCTAGAATTATAAAAGAAATCTATGAAATTAAACCGTTACAAGAGCTTTTATTAGAAAACGGCTAGCAAATTATGGTCTATGTCATTTTGCACATTGCACAAAAATTTCATCTTTTCAATCAAACTTTTGTCTTAACAAACAACTTGATTACAATATCTAAATCTATTTGTAACAGGCTCCAGTTACAATTTACAGTACACATATCAGTGTACATATCTTTGATATACATAATATTTTTATAAGATTAGCTTAACTACAATATTAAAAATAATATGAATGATACTAATTATTTAGTGAAGGTGATTTTTTCAAAACAATTATATTGTAATCTGGACATTCGTTTTTTTATATTTAGAATTGATATTAGGTTTTTTATATTTAGGATTGATATTATATAACTTACGATTCTGTGCATCAGTCTCCTGAGCAGCTTGTATAAAAATATAACAATTGCTGTACATAACTTACATAACTATATTATATTAGCAATAGTGAACATGTAGAAATGTTAAATGATATCTGATTGTACATTTTGTTTTTAACGGCGGGATCGCCTAATACAAACATTATTTGCTGACAAGGATATCTCTATTACAATCGTTAGTTTTATTTCGAAGAAAGACAAATATTATCAATGAATATATTTAGCATGTATATAAAAAGAAGATAAAACAGTATGTAAATAATAAAACTCATCTTACATTCGACTTCTCCAGTAAGCGCACTGGTTTCATTTAATAGATCGATGGCGGTAACGCAGTCTAATATGCTTAATAACGTTTTTGTCAGTCTAAGGAGATCGCTAAAACTGTAATAAAAAAAAAAAAATTAAAATATAATTCATACAATTGTATAGTTGTAGTAATAACTCTAGTATTATACAGGATTACTTTAGTAACAGTCGTGTTAATTAGGAGGCGCTGAATTTTATGTCTTCAGTGGAAGATGACATCGGTATGAAATTAATAATGAGTTCCAATCCTATGTGAGGATTGAAAGTATTTTTAATTCTCGTTTTATAGTTCAAAAAAGTGCTACAAGATTACACCGCTCATTCCTCTAGTTGACTAATAAAAAGAAAATTAGCACAAAGTGAAAGATATATAATTAGTTGAGTAAAAATAACAATATTACTTACCTATAGAAACCAAAATAAATCAATTCTCTAGCCAACTTGACGACTTCGAAGGTCAGTTTATTCTGGTCATGATCACTAAAATACCAAGTCCTGGTGACGACATTGCAGAGGTAGTTCTCTACAAAACGTATAGTTGATGCGAATTGTTCTTTAACCTTCTCCCTTGTTGCGTCTGGACCGCCTTTTACACATTGGTAGCTGAAATTAATGACAATATATGTATTTATAATGTATATTTTTAATATTACTTTTGCTTTGTTGGTCCATATAAAAGAGCTTCACACTGTATCCCGCATTGCAGTTTAGGGAGAGGGGTTAGTGTTAAGACACTCTGTTCCCCATTTTCCGCCGAATTCTGGAGGCGTTGCGTGTCGAGTGGCGAAACTCAACGCCAGGAATGGTCTGCATGCATTCACACAGTTTATGTTTTTTCACATCCATTACACAATAACATATATACATACATTGTTATACAGTGATACATACTCGTGCACGTGTATGGTGCCGGCGACCTCGGCCCAGAGGCGCGCGTACTTGACGGGTGTGACGGGCTCCTGCGGGTCGCGGTCCACGTGCAGGTGCAGCATGAGGCGGCAGAACGACGCGCGCAGCTCGTGCGACAGCGACGCGTTCGACATGCACCTGGGGAAACAAATACAACAGATTTTATATATTGTATTGTACATTACCACTTTATTTGAATAGAGCTAAGTTTTCTTTATTTCACTTTTATAATATATTGTGCATATAACAAGTTGGGCAGAGTCTACAAGATCTAGAGTCAATTTTTGAGATATAGTGTTTTGAGACGCATCACTCAACGTCACCTCACGGCAAAGAAACGAAAATTATTCATTTCACCGAGACGAAACTCATCACCATTGCGTTTACAACGTTGATAGTTTGTATGATTACAAACTCAATAATTATAATTAAATTTTAAAATACATACTTAAGTATAAGATCAATATGCAGCTGTTGTGATAAACTGTTGAGTGCAAGGTACTGCCTGTTGAGGCACATGTTGGAGAACAGGTCGAGCTGGTGGCGGTAGTAGTCCAGAATGGCGGCCGCCTCGCTGCGAGGGTCTGCTAACGCTTCTGATGCCAACTCGGAGAGGACGCGGTTGCACTGCACACATATACAGACATACATGTACAGAAATACATATTTTATTAGGTAACTACACAATGTATCCCCTATAAAGGAGAGTAGATATAATCCGACACAATCTTTATGAAGATTGTAAAGATAGGCACGAGTCAAACTGTACAATCGTGCACAATTCATGAACCATCGTGTGCATAATATTCAAAAATTACACGTCCTACATCATCGTCATGCTCTACTAATCTTTAGTGTGGTGAATAGAATTTAGCGACACACTAAATTCTTGTAATTGACTAATAAAACTAAGGGTACGTCCGTCAGCAGTGCAGATTCACTTGTACGTAGGTCTCATATAAGTGAATCTGCACTGCTGCATATTTATAATTATAATATTATAATTTATAATTGCTATATAGCAATTATAAAATAATTTGTTACAAATATATATTTGTAACAAATTATTTCAATTGTAATTTACTTACTTTCTTGTTATTCCATAGAAGCATAACTTGGTCTTCTTTAGAATATTTGACGTCTGACGCGTCTAATGTACTCTCATGTTTGTACTTGGTTGACACTAGCCTAAAATACATATGTGCGTATTATTATAATATAATTTATTTACTGTAAGGACATCTTAACTGATCAGTCACATTTTTTGCAAAATTAATTTAATGATATTTGTTGCTTCTAAGTGGGAGATAATTCAAAACACAAATTATGGTGATAAATTAAACCAATACCGTAGCGTTTGGCGCTCCGTTCTCTCTGACTACCCCGCCAGGGATAAAGTGTGAAGCTATGTATGTATGTAATTAAACCAATAATGCATACCTAGTTTCAATTAGTATATCAGCATTATTAGCGCACAAAACGCTTTTGCAAATCAATTCCTGTGTGACCGCAATGGCCTTCTTGTTAGAGATGCAGAGATCACTCAAGTAGTCGAAGAAACGAGACTGCCAGGTCTTCATGTTTTTACGGACAAGGCCTGAAATATAAACAAGTCACAACCATAAATGTAACTGAACTAAAAAAAAAAGTAATTTTAATATTGTTAGTGAGGCCGTCGCGGATTAGGGGCACAATGGTGTGACTGTAACGCGACGGTTGTCGATTCAATCGCCACTCGAATCATTATTTATTAATATTTTTATTTCTTCGGTCTGGCACGAAGGCAAAAGCCAGGCCTGTTCTATTTAAACTCATTCAAATATACTCTTTTCAAACCATTCAATATTTTTAATGTTTCCTACTAATCGTTAATTCTTTCATTCATTACATTTTGTAAGTTAGATATTTTGAAATTAGCGTATGGAACGATTTGTAGTAACAAATATCGTTAATTTTATAAATTTCTTTATTATTACTACTTACCCACAAAAGTCTCTATTTCTGAAGCAGTAATATGTTTCTCCAATAGTTTTCTGTTATTGTGTAATAGCGCTGTTATAGTGTCCTCTGCAAGAATGTCATATCCGATTTGTTTTTGCATGAAGCCAAAATGTTTGGCTATGTATTCCTGAAAATTGTTAAATTATTTTTTTTTTAGTTTCACACTGTATACCAAATATAGCAGAGTAAACCTAGTGTGCTAAGACACTCCGTTCAATATACACCCAATTTTAGAAACATTGCGTGTTAAGTTCTGGACTTTCTCTTGTTAATAAAGCAACGAAATGTAAATAATTAATTCCCCCAAGTCGGAACTAAAACCGTTGCCTTTACAATGTACCGCCGCGCCACGTTGGCCTCAGATATTCAGTTTGTTTATTTTCATGCTTAGTAACATTGTATATTTAACAGATCATTATTGATCGGACCATCAGAAATATTTTAATATTCACTAAGTGATAGTAAAATCTTAAGCTATCATGTTAAGTACATATCAAACTATATATCATATAAGATGGTATGGTGCCAACCTAATTATAAACATGAAACACCTATGATAAAATCTAAGACTGAATATATTAAAGTTTTCTGCATACCTGATTTTTTCGATAATCCTGTTGACTTAATTTCAATATCCGATAACATAAACGAAATATGAATTTGTATGGAGCGTAGCGAGGGTCGTACAGTTCTTCTATCTTGAGAAATACTTCGCCCTCTGGTGATTCTTGGAAGGGACCCTAAAATATTATATAATTATTGTGGTTTAGTATTTATTGCTTATTGAACGTGTTAAGACATTTAACAATCATTATAATGTTTAGATAGAATATTTTTCTTTCCAATAGATTAAATTATACGCCAATATACTTTACCCAACGCGTTATTTTGTCAAAACAGACAATGAAAAGGATTAAAATAATTAAATTGTAATGAAAGGATTGAAATAACCTCGTGGAATATTAAATTCCACAATCAGCACAATCAGTCGAAAAAAAAAGTATAATCAATAAGAAAAACATATATATATTTTACCTGTAATATCTTAAAAAGCTGTCTCAATATATACTGTTCCCGGAGCAACTTCTGTCGGTCACGGTTGGGGTTCTCCACCACCAGGTCAAGCGCTTTAGACTTATTGGGCTCATTTTCGAAGCCCGCTATGAAGTATACTATATCTTGGAGGAGACAGGTTAATGCCCTGTGTTAAAGATACAATTTAAAATTAAAATTACCACAAATAATATTCATCCATCTATCTAAAAAATAAGGGTGTTTGTGTATAATTTGTCTAGTGTATAAACAGCTCATTCTCTGTTCCGTTCAGAGACGTATTAAATGGCGGAACTCAACGCCGGTCAGGGATTAAACTCACAACCATTTACAATTATATGATGTCTTACTAATGGTATTTATAAATAATAAATTATAAATACAAAATATACTACTAACTTCATTTCACTATGCTCTATATTTCCATGATGTAATTTAGTAGATAATGCAGACAGAACTTTGCAAGCATCGTTCGCGAAGTCCAGGTCTCGAACTTCACTCGGCGAAACTGATATAAGAGCGAAGGCTTCCTTGTCTTCCTTTACTACAGAGCATCCGACCTATTCGACATTTATAGGAATACAATATATTAATTAGTAGATGTTCCCTTTGCCTACAGTACGGTCGACGAGTTGTGGATGCCCTGAATTTATGATTTCTGAATAAGGCTTTCTAAAACATTTCTTGGCGTGTTCACTCGGAAAGAAAATATGAAATATGTAAGAGAAATCGTAAAATCAAATCTGTAAAGCGATCTACAGTTAACTTCAGGATCACCATGACAGTGCTGTACGCAGGACAAAAGATGAAGCCAAAGCAAAATAATAGCTTGTCGCTTTGGCGGTAAAGAAGCGTCGAGATAATGAACGAGTAGAATTTTTCAGCTTCACGCTTTATTTATACAATAGCAGGGTAGAGAGAGGGAATGTAGTCTGAAAACAATCTCGTTATTGTAATATCGTTGATGGTGCAACACACGCCACTCAATTTTTAGAGATTTTTTCAGTGGTGGAATTCAACAGAGTGAGAAAATAAAAATATTAAATACTTCATATCCTTGAGTCGATCTGTCGCGTTTATAATCGCAAGATTGTGACCTTACGCCGTTGCGCCGCAAGTGGCTTCAATTTATTCAATTATGAATAAATAATGTTCTATTCATTATTGTTAAAATAGACTTTTCTGTTTACCTTAGACATAACTGGCTTCTCTTCTTCCTTATCTATAGGTATTGATGTGGAGTGAACCCACGTGTGCGTACACAAGTGTTGTAACCTTTGGAAATACAATTTAGTATTATATGTATATGCATTTTTTATTATTTTAAGATAAATATGTAAAAGCTAAAGTATTATAAGTTTCTAATATACCTTAATTAACCCTTAAATAAAGTGTACTTGTGTATAATTAAATTGTTATAAATTATACTTGTGTATAATTTATTAAAACTGAATGCCTCGGGGGGCCTCGTCTATCGTTACGGAAAAATCAGAACTATAAATGCATAATTTATATACCTAACATAACTGCTCTGAGGCACAGGCGCGTCCGAGTGGGTCATCTTGGTGGGGTCCAGCTCGAACAGCGTGGCTATCTCCGAGGAGTGTGGCACGGAAACCAGCTGGTACGCCGGCTCAGAACCCTCGACGTCGCATTCGGGTGTTCCTTCACTGGTGAAAAAGGAGATGTTTTATCAATTAAAGATAAGTTAATATAACACATCTATGTAATATAATACATATTATTTGTGTGTATTTTCAAGTATTTATTATATTTACACGATACTAAAACACTTTCTTTTAACACTGATTCTTCAGGATTATCTCTGTAACAGTTAAAACTGAATGTTATGTGACTTCCACTGTAATATAGAAGAGGTTATGGAGTTATACAAATATGGGCTACTTTAAAAATACTAAAATAAAATGCTAATAATTAATCAATATATGAACTTACATCTGTTTGGTACAAGCTTCAGCAGCTAAATAATGTCCGGTGGCGAGGTGTTTGAAGCGGAATATCGAGTTCCAGTGACCGGCGCCGCCTCGACACGGGTCGTGTTGTACTACCTGTTTTTAAATAATGTATTTGAAATGCATCGATTAAAAAATAGTATTTTCCCAAAATGTGTTTTATAATAACTTAATTTTTTAGTTTCGTAGCAGGATTGTGGTAAGATTCTTTCTTTGCTCTCTGCTTCCAGCTTAAAAACATTATGTGGCATATGTAACGCCCGAATTATATTAATTTTTCTAACTAAAAACTAACCTCAATTTCCCATAAAGCCTTGCTACTTGTAGCAGCAGTAGCGCTCGACCGTCCCGTGGTCCTCAAGAAGACGTGCTGCCTTCGTCTATATTCATCCATTGTGAGGAACTTCTCCTGCTCGGCGTGGAACAGCCTCACCACGTCCCCGCCTTTCAGCATCTCCTCCTGGTTCTCCTTATGCTCCAGGAAGAGGGTCACCTTCCAGGATGTGGAGGCATTCACTACGTTTACCTGGTTACGAATAATATGTATACTTTAAGACAATTTTATTGTAAAACGGCTATCTATATTTTAAAATAGTTTTTAAATGTGAAATAATATATTTTTTTAAGCATTTTAAATATTTTATTTTATTTGAAATATGGACAGTATTTTTTTATGTTTAGTACTAAAAACAATTTAAACAAAAAAAAATGTAATTTCGTGTTACTTTAATGGTAAACCGCTTAAACGGCTAAAAATTAACAATGTTATATGGATGTTCGATTTATGTTTTTAAACGTAAGAGATGTACAGATAGTAAATACATGTTATTTTTGATTCGTGCGTGTTTCAATTCTTAGTTTTTTAGTTTTAATTCTTAGTTTTTTTATCTCTAAATCTCACCTCCATACATCCGACGTTATCAAGTAGTTCGTGATTAGAAGATACGTGCAACACTTGTTGTCCAGCATTCACGGGATTCAGGATTACTTTATCCCCAACCACCACGTTTTCCCCTTGAAATGATTAGAATAAACATTTACTATTTTTTTACTGAACTCTATTGATAGTTAAATTTATATTTGGAATTGTTTCAGATTCATTTAAAAATATATATTATGTATGATGGGTTGCCTTGTAAGTTTAGGGAATTTACCGTCGTGCCGTTTAAGATTATGAAAATAAGTAGGCATTAAAATTACAATATTATTTTTATTTGAATTACATTGTTGTTGAACCTTCATTCAAACTCCGCCATTATGATAATAATAATAAAAAATAAAAATAGCTTTATTCTCATATTTTTTTAACAAGTTGAGTCGCTGAGACTTCCCAATGAGTAATCAAGGATACTTGTATTGGGAATGACTCGCTTCTCCGTTTGATTGATAAAAACAACAACATCAAAACAAATCTATAATCAATATCTAGAAAAATAATAATAATGAAGAATTAAAATAAAAACAATATAATATATAACAATAAATATCGTACCAGTCGACCGCAATTTGTAGAAGGGTATTACATAGAACCACGAGCCCTCATTTCCATTGGCGTCCAGGTGCACTCGCATCGCGTTCTTTTCTAACAACGCGGGCAACCTCTTGTTTACCTGTAAGGAACAAAAAAATATGTTTATTTAGCTTGTATCAATTTAAAGATACAATTTAGTAAAAAAAAACCTTTTCACTTTCCATACATTTACAGACATTATTAGCGGGGCGGAAAGCACCACCTTTTTTGTATTTTAATTGGCGCAGGAAAAATGTATATTGTTTATTCTGTATAAACTGACTGTGCCTTACAGGTTGAAAGACAAAATGAAAATGGGGGTTTTTTCTAACTATATTTACCCAGTAAAGGATTAGGCGAAATTTTAACAGATATGGATCATTTCAATATTTATTTACTAAACAAGAAACACCATGTTGTCAGAACAATTATTTTGTACAATTGTAAAAAAACCACCGTAACATAATACTTACAGTTAAATATTTGTTAGATTTAACGTGCAGTAGTTGTACGACACTGCCGTACTGCACTACTGTACCTAAAAGTTTTTTGTTCTCCATCTCGTTCTGCTTTTTTTCAATCTCAGCGGCATGCTGTAATGAAAAAGTTATTGTTTTAAAAGTAGCGTGTTCGTACAAGCCAGTTTGTATTTTTACGTAAATACACATTATTTAACATTCTATTCAGTATATTTTTTGGCTAAAATATAGCAAGATATTGCTAATTACTTTGTATCGTATGAAATAAACATTTTATATGTTCATTCTATCTACTAATAATTTTATAAATTATATCACGCCCTGGGAATAAAAAATGCTCGCTCCAGTCTATTTTAAAGGTATTATTGTCACAAATAAGAAATGTGTATTTGTGTATAATTGAATTAAAAAAAACGTCACGCTGACTTTTATGACGCTCAAAAAAGAGAAGCATTTAACTTTTTATTTTGAATTAAATTACTAGAATTAGACCCCGACTTTATATCTAGTGTTATTAACGCTAAACGCTATGCGAGTATACTCATCAATTAACACCCATAGCGTTTAGTTTAGTTTAATTAGAATTTCCCAAAGTTCTAATTAAATAATAAGCAAAAGGTATAAAATAAAGGAAGCCATCACCAAATGTTCCTTCCCTCTCCCTCAAAAACGCGGACGACGCGACAAGATAAAAAAATCCTTTGTATTATTTGAAACGGGACGACGTTAAATAATACTTTCATCTGAAGTCATTTATAAAGCGTGGCACAGATTAATGTCTTTTATAAACTCGAGATGAAAGAAATTAAGGGGACAATTTAGTACAACAGGCGCATCGATCAACTGAAATGGATCATTATTTATTTTTATGAGGTTTCAAGCATGTGGAACAAACAGTACTTTATTTTAGTAAGACAAAAAAATCAGCTTCACGCTGTATCCCCCATAGACGTAGACAGAAGGAACCTAGTGCTAAGACATTTCGTTCCCCACTTTCGAGACATTGCGGTGGTTGCCTGGTGCCAGAACGAAGAAATGAATATATTAATAATAAATATTCCTCCGAGTGGGGTTTGTCTGTGCGTTTGTGCACGCAAATCTCTCTAAACCGATTTCAATGTTTGCTTTAGTTTCTTCTACTTGTTAGCTAATCGGGTTAGGCAGCGCTCCTTTTATTGAAACTGCATATAGGGTAAAATATTTCAGACCAAAAACCAAAAACTGAAGAAATTTATCAAGGTACCTCAACAGTTTGGACGTAGGATTTTTTTTCATTTCACGATTTTTATCCATACGTGTATTTCGTGTGACGCACACGTACGTGTCCGACGTTGCCGCTTTGACAGGTAAGTGTGTGCGTGTGTGTTATACTTTACAAATGGTGTTTTATTTTAAATTATAATATAGATAATTTTATTATTTATTTTGTTTGAAAAAATAACTTTTTTATTTTTGGGAATTACTTTTTTTCAGAATTATATTAGACTTTTAAAGAGTAGTTGAAACTGTGGTTTAATTTAAAGTGGTGCTGACAATTCCATCCTGTATAAAAAACTTATATCAATATACAATATTCTCTTCGACAAAACGAAATTAATTTATAAATATTATACATGAGTAAACATATATAGACTTTAAACCAAAGTAAGTTAAAATTAATTACAGGATTTTGGCTCAATAAAGTTTGCTTTGCGTCTTTTTTGTCGGTCTAGTTTAAACAATGTATCGTTGTTCCGGCATCTTATTTGCGATGAATGTTTCTATAAATATCGGAAAGATAGGAACGTAGCGATGAATAGTTACAATTTGACAACCCTGCAAAATTATGGAAATGCAAAAAAGATAAAATAAAGAAAGAAGAATAATTTATTTAAACAATTACGTACAGATACTATATTTTTACATTGGAGTTGAAAATATTTCGAATAGTATCGAAAAATAAAGAACTCACAGAGCTATCTTAATATAATTTCCTCAAAACGTTCCATATTTTTTCCTATTTTTATCGAATGAATGAAATAGATTGACGTCAAAAGACTGACGAGCACGTTTGCGAAGAGGAATTGGCATTTGATACAGTTTTCTCTATTTTGTATTGATTCGGGTCAACATATATTAATTGTGTCAGTGAAAGATAAAATAACCTATATCTATTGTTAAGAGCCTTCGCTTCCATTAAGACATTTCTTTTCCCCCATTTCCGCCAAAATATCGAGACATTGCGTGTTAACTCAACGCCGCGCTTTGCCACTTTACCAGAGCGAGGAAATAAAAATATCAAATATTTCATTCCGCCGAGTAGGAATCCAACTTCCAACGGACGAGTGTAAAGTCGCACATATTAAAGTTATTTTACGAGGGCTTGTACAATTAACTTGCGATATTATATTTTATTTATACAAATTATGTTTATATTTTAAAGTCCATCATAAACATCTACTTCTATTTTAGTTTCATTTTTACACAAAAATTTGTAAGACGACAACATTCATAGTATTTTAAAACCTTTATTCATCGTTCTTTAGACTAAAGATGTGGAGATTTCGTAAATGCAGCAAGACGTCACATTTAGTATAAATATAAGAATATCGTTTAGTGTTAATGGATAAATTCTTAACATTTTAGCGTCTCGCAAATGTATTGTGACGTGGATTTATATCACGCTTCGTAAGAACATATTTTTTGATGTTGTATTGTTATTACTAGGCGTTTTTTTATTCCTTGGTGGGGCAGGTGAAGAGAACCTAGTGTCAAGATACTGTGTTTTCAGTAGAAAGTATTCCGGCCGAAACTAATTTTTGTATTGAATGGCGGAACTCAACGCGGCGTTTTGTTTTGCCAAAGCGGGGAAATGAAAATTATTCATTGCTTCGGGTGGGAATCGAACCCATAACTTGTGTGTATATAGACAAATCGTCAAATCATCAAATCTCCATTATATTTAATGTTAAAATACTTATTCAGGAACGGAAGTGTCTTAATAAAGCGCGGAGTCGGTGAAGTTAGTTGTTTCCTGGTTCCCTTGCTATATCCGCTATATGCGAAATACAAAGTGAAGCTTAAAGAAAAAACTTTAGCTAAGTCAGGCATTAATTTACTATATTTGGCATGNCTTAACATTTTAGCGTCTCGCAAATGTATTGTGACGTGGATTTATATCACGCTTCGTAAGAACATATTTTTTGATGTTGTATTGTTATTACTAGGCGTTTTTTTATTCCTTGGTGGGGCAGGTGAAGAGAACCTAGTGTCAAGATACTGTGTTTTCAGTAGAAAGTATTCCGGCCGAAACTAATTTTTGTATTGAATGGCGGAACTCAACGCGGCGTTTTGTTTTGCCAAAGCGGGGAAATGAAAATTATTCATTGCTTCGGGTGGGAATCGAACCCATAACTTGTGTGTATATAGACAAATCGTCAATACGTTTCTTCATTATATTCAATGTTAAAATAATTATTTAGGAACG
Organism: Heliconius cydno galanthus; assembly: GCA_036379175.1. Lineage (NCBI taxonomy): Eukaryota > Metazoa > Arthropoda > Insecta > Lepidoptera > Nymphalidae > Heliconius > Heliconius cydno. The sequence continues at coordinate 341,423 of JAKRZM010001038.1, read as the reverse complement.
GAAGTGTCTTAATAAAGCGCGGAGTGGGTGAAGTTAGCACTAGATTTCCAGGTTCGCTTCCAGGTAGGCTTTGATTTACTCGAAAAGGACGTATTGATGCAATTATAATTTGATTATATCACGAGATGGATATCTATTTATCTATAAAAAAAAACTGTATTTTCTATTTCAAATTGTTATGTTTTCAAGGGTAGGTATATGACAAAACCCAAACCGTTTGTTCGTATTCGACGTTGAAATGCGAGAGTGGTTACATTATTAACAATTTCGAGGGTCTATTGTCCGCGGAAAACATACATGCCGAACTTTGAAACCAAAGAGTCAGAGAAAATGGCGCTCACAGGATGTTTAATATGTTAAAACATCAATGTGTCATCAATTTAGCCATAAATTAAATTAATTACCAATATTTAATTAATACTCTAAGTTTTTCTTCTATTTCGTATTTATGAAAGAAAAGCAGAGAAAACACAGTGAAAATAAAACTTCACGCTTTATCCCATATATCTAATTAATGTTTTTAATGAACTTACGTGCAATCGCTTCAACAGTCCGGTGTCCGTATCAGCACTAGCGTTAGCGGATTGCTTGGCTGTATTCCAGAATTGCTTTTGAGCGGAATAGCGGTTCATAGGGCAAATCTTAAACAGGCAATCTGGAAATCAAATGCTTTAATTTGTTAACATATTGAATATTTTTGTATATTTTAGGTGATATAGTTTAGTTTGCAGGTGTACAAGGTTACGAACTGCCAATTTAATTTAAATTTACGTGTTTTTGAATAGTAATAATAAAAAAAACTTATTAACTATTTTCTAAAATAGTTCTATTACTTTATCTTAATAATTTATGTATGGTATAAAGTAATCCCACTTACCCCTGAACTTTTTGGGCGGATCAGACAGGTCGCCCGCCTCCGGGCAAACGACGCACCTGTCATCTACCAACCTGTATAAAACATAATGCAGTATGTAGACGTAATGTTTTAAATGATTTATTTATTTTCATATTTTATCTATTTTAATTAGCTTATACTAAGAGTTAATAAAATATCGTTGAATTAAATTCATAAACTTATGTGTGGTTTGAACGCACAATCAAAAAGTGGAGTAGCTAATAATTTATAGAATTGTTTCTACACTGACCCAGATTTCTGTCTATTAATATAGTATTACAATATTAAGACTACTTGTTGATTTTTTAAATGAATGTAATTCTAATTTGTACCAATATAATAAAATGTCACAAACATTTGAATAGTATTACAAAATTTCAACATTTCCCGAATGTCGAAACAGGTCACGAATGCTTTTAGCCCTGCGGATACAGTCAAGCCAGTAAAGGGATTATATTTAATTATTCCAAGGAAATAGGGCTTGAAACATTGCTACAGAGTACACGTACAGATATAACGATGATCAAAGGGGTCTATGGAACAGCTTAATTCAGTAATGAGAGTATTTAGAATTATGTTATTTTTTTAACAATCTTCACTCGTTTCTTACCGGGTACGCGAGACAGGCAAAGACATTTAAAATAAGCCTCAATATACAGGTAGTAATATATTATAATAAATTTTCTCACCCTAAGGTACTGAGGAATCCTGCCACAGAGCCCTCCGCATAGAGGGACACGATGTCCCCCAGATGCAAGAAACTGTCGCCCATCTTGCCTCTTTTTCCTTACCCCCACCATGCAACGACACCTGTAAAAATATGTACGTAAATACGAAGTACTATTGAAAATTGCAATTAGAAGATCATTTGATCATTTTTGTAACAAACTTTGTTTTTTTTTTCAGCTTCAAGCAGTATCCCGCACAAAGCGGGGCAGGCAGAGGGAATCCAGTGATCAAGACACTCAGTTCCCCAGTTTCCATTAATATTAACATGCTGAATGGCGGAATGCTACGCCACGCTTTTTCTTTTTACCAGAGCTGAGAAATTAAAATAGTTCTTTTCTTCAAGTTGAATCAAACCCGCATTCCGCTAATCCGTTACGACGGCCACGAATTGATATTAATATAAAAAAATCTAAAGAGAATATAAAGCTCATATAAATAATATTCGTTTTTTCTGGTTATTGGATGATTGTATTTGGATGCTTGTTTTATTGCATCGTTTAGTAAGTGTCGGCAAGCTGTAGGTACTTATAATGAAAGCAGTTTCCAAGATTGGCTCAGTGTTGAGACAAATCGGTCCACACTTACGTTTATTCGAAATTATGATGAGGCAATTTTTTTAAAAGGTATAAACATCTTTGAAACACATAAAAAAATAACTAATTAAATACATTTTTTTATGAATGCCGGATACAAAAATTCTTCGAAACACGCGAATATCATTTATAGTCTAAATAATGAGACTTGTTCTTTGTACCGTAAAGACTATAATAGCGTACAGACTGTTGAGATATTTCATTAGTTTTGTTTGGACGAGTCTGTCAACATTGAGTGTGGCTCCCGTTTAATGTACGCCGAAACGTGCTGTTTTCGTTTGGTGATTGTTCACCGTTTGAAGAACAGACCGTTTTCAAGGTGACAATTTTCCTGATAGAAGCTTTTAATGTCTTATCTTCACCCTGAGTATGCCATATCTTTGATATTCAATTACAATGGTGTTATTCAATTTAATATTTATAACTATATTTATACAAAACTTGGTACCTTATAAGACGGCGATGGCTTCGTGGGTGTAATAGGCTTTTACAGGTTCCTCAATTTTTGGTTAGGACAATATATTTATTGATTATATTACATAATATAAATTATTTATCTATCTATATAGATTATCGGGAAACGAGATTGAGTGGGGGGAGGGACTGGATAAAACGACATTTTTCTTTCACGGCCATAATTCTAAATAAACAATGGCGACGGCGAATGGGGCGACGCGACGGTTAGTTAACACGGATAGAAAAGGTTAGAAAAGTAGTCGGTTATAATTATGTTATGTTACATACTTACAATCTTCGCTACGGAGACGAGGACCTTCACCTCAGTGTCTCAATATTTCGAATAATCGAAAAACTAACTGGTTTACTATTACGTTAATTCGTCCGGTTTTTTTTTATTTCAGCTTCATAATGTAACCCGCAAAAAGTAGGGAAGATACAGGAGAACATGAAATGTCAAGACATTCTGCTCTCCAGTTTCCACCAGAATTTGAGACATAAACATTTTTTTTAGTAAAACAACATTTGAGCCCAAATGCCAGTATATTTAATAAGATAATATTTCAAGTCCAGATAAAACAAAAAAGCGAGGTCATGAGAGCTTTCAAGTTGAAATTTTCGTGCCTAAGTGGTACGAAAAAATACAATACAAAAAATAACTTAGTTATTATTGTTTAATATATACGTAACTCATAACAAACTTTGATGTGCCTGTAGAAATATAAGTTCCTCTTGGCTATACATTCATTATAGGAGGTGCGTACGAGAGCTGGTATTGTTTTCTAGAATTATCATTAATCGGGCAATTATTATAATTAGAAGTTTATTTGAATGAGGTTTTATAGCGTCAGGTCTCATTAGTTTAAAATAAGCCATGAAATATGCACTTTTTAGTTTTGCTTTAATTTATGTAATATGAACAAGTTGTCTAAAATGGAAAAAATATTTTAAGAATATTCACTTAATTAACACCTCTAATATATTTCGTTTCATGGGTCTAATTAGGTTAATCAACTGTTTTTATTTAGATTTTCCAAAAGTTTTGATAACTTATAAAATTATAATTAAACATAATGATAAAAAAACCTCATTAGTATGATAACAGACCCCTAAAAGTTAGTTTATTATGTATTTTCAAGAAATATTATAAATACATATACCTATACGAAACACAGAAAAAATATCTGCATGATTTTTTTATCGTTTCTATTTAAATGTTTAAACTATTTAATTAAGATGGTAGACTCTTTATCAACATTAATCTATACTTCAGCTGTAATGCATATGACAAGTAGTAAATGAGTTACATTATATTCATATATATAATAACCTCTTCCGTTACTATATGACTAAAAGACAACGCACAGACAAAACTTATATCGCCGGCTTTATAAACTTGAAATTAGCTCTACCGGCATGGGTAGGCTAGGGAGTGTAGAGGAGTACTGAAAGGACTTTGTACGGGGCTAGGTAAAAACAGGATTTTCCATTTAACGTTGCAGAGTCCATTTATATATTAATAGAGACTCAACGCGGCTTCGCGTCTAAGGAAACCTGTAAGAAAATGTGTACAAAGTTTCATCATAAACGGTTGAGTAATGTTGCCGTGAAACCGTAACAAACAAAGATGACTACACAGTAAACTTACCCAGTGTTCAGAATCACGTCATCCCTAATATAGTTCAACGAGCTTCATCAGCAGTTTAAGCATGTCGCACACGAAGTAGAACATGTGCAGGAGCAGCTTGTAGAACGCGCGTCTCAAGTCTATGAGATAGCACGCGATCAACAACGCGACGACACACGCACAGTAACATAACAACTTGCGATTTTTACTTATAATCATCTGGAATGAGACCCTTCATGCTTGGTATCGAGTTTTTTAAAATGAGGAAATGAATAATATATTTGTTTCTAATCTTTATATTAGAAACATATGTTTTACGTTCTTGACAATAATGAACTACGACTTTACGACTTAAAAATGTCGGGTGGTTTCCACAGTTAATCCAGTAGAAGCCGCTAAGTCGACCCAAGTTTGAATGAATGTATGAATTATGCAGGTTCGCCGACGGGATACGTACGTCTGAACGCCCGTGATATGTGTCGACCCGAAGATAATCTTGACATTAAACATTGGGAATGGATTTATAGGATTCTTTATGTCTTTGACATATGGCTTCTTACATTTGGCCAAAAATAGATTTTTAAGGAAAATAAAGAATAATTTTAGTTTCGGGTTACATTTTAACTGTTTACATGAGTTGAGGCAAGGTCAATACGACAATATGAAGACTGTTTAAAAGACATTTAAAACTTTAACGTGTGAGGTGACATATAAAAATGAAGATGCGAAAACATGAAATGAATACACACCCTCGGCGTTAATTTATGCAACCATTATTACATAATTCATTTTAATTATATTATATTATTTCAATAAATTGTAAAAATTGGAAAGAAACAAAAATTAGAAGAAGATAATTAAATATTGAACAAATTTATAATATGTGCGTAGCCAGCTAACCGGCCATTGGACAACAAGTATTATCTGACACTAACTTTCCCGCACGTTAGATACGAACAATCGATATGTGAAGTGGATGCGTGTAAGCCTAATCAGGCGAGCACACGCTAAATATATAGAGAGCTCCTCTGGACCGTGTCCCTCCTTTCAAAGCCTACTGACCCATTTTCTTTGATACCTCAGTATAGATTTATAAAGGTTAATAATAATTATTTTTAAAACCCCTTATAAGATAATTAAGAATGATCTTGACAGCTAATTTGTCTTCATCAAATCTTATATGGATATTCTAAATCGAGTTTTATGATAGTTCTGGTAGTAATATGCATTGGAATAATAGCAGGTTCTTTATCTATATTGCGATTCTAAGTAATATTAATTTAATTAATAAATGTTATTAAGATGTATTTCGTAGGTTATCTAATATACCAATAGGAGATAATAATCTATCAGTGCCAGATGCAAATAAAACCTTGTTTTTAATGATATTTGAAATTATGGAACTTGTAATCGTATGATATTTGCGTAAATGTATTTATTTATGTTTTATGTACTATACTTTCACTTTAGGAACTTGAAAATATGTTTATATATCTAACCATACCATTTTAATGTTGGATGACGGTAGTTTAATCAAAGGTCTACCTTTATATAAATATACATAATAATTTAATACCGTATAGGTACTATGTATTAGTTATTCATATTTAATTAACTTTAATAATTTATTTTTTAATTTTATAAGTAATTTTTACCGCGCTCATAATTTTTAGAAATATAACTTTATAAACGACCACTTTCATCAATTTAATATCACTTCCACTTTTTCCCCACTGGGAAGTCAACCGCAAACTGAATTTTTCCTTTGGTTTCCACACAAATGAAACTGTGCCTAGAATGAATGATGGCTGGACCAGCCTTGTTTTTGTTTAACATGTTTATTTTGCGTTTTTCTCTTTTATGTCCGAGTGTCGTTGGTTACAAGTGTGTAAACAGTGCGCCCACACGTCAACTAATAGACCATTTGAGCTCTTCGTGATGGTTTAAAATTGTAATCCGATTTGGTTCTTTGCTATTACTCATTGCAGCTCAACTGCAGTAAGTATAATGTATTTTAATTATAATAATAATACTTAAATACTATTATCGATTAATACGCCTTAATAGCTTTAATTAACTATAACAAAATTTTAAGATCTTACGACGTCATGGCAGTTTAGATTGCGATAGTGGGTTGAATTTTTTTTTAGCTTCATGCTGTATTCCGCATACAGCAGGGTAGGCGGACGGTACCTGGGAACCTAGTGTGCAGATACTTCTGTTCCCATTAGGACACTTCCGTTCTCCACTTTTCACTTAATTGTCGAAATATTGCAAGTTTAGTGAACTGAAATGAATGAAAATAGTAAATATGTCATTCACCGAATGGTAATCCAACCCACTACCGTCACGTATACTGTCGCACGCTTGTGTTGAAATTTTATTTGCTATATTTTAAAATTTATAATAGATATAGATCAATCTGGATTAAATAAAAATTCATCTTTCGATTAAATAGCTGAGAAAATAAAAAAAAATTAAGAATATCAATGAAGTTAATTACACAAATTCTATTTATAGATACAGAAACGGCAGAAGTAAAACAAATTATGTATGCATAAAGAAACAAAATGAGTAATCATTAAATAAATTAAAATAACTGTAATGGTGAAGGAAACGTACATACGTCGCCAATTATATAAAGTGGTTCCGAACACTCGGACGATAGAACCTTTCATAGGTAGACACTTAAGCACTCTGACATGTTATTAAATTATTGATACGTAGTGTTAAATTGGTTAATTTTCTTTTTATTCTGTCAAACCTTCCGAATAAGTTACTTAATTTTTGGTTTTACTCATTACTAAAACTAGGAAAATGCGAAAATATTTATAAATAGTATATAAATAAATGCGAAAATAAGTAAATATGGACCTAAATCCTTAAATACAAGTAGGGTAAGTAAGTACCTTTTATAAAATAGTATCACGATCTATTTTTGCTTATTTCTCGAGTGCGACCTGTCGTAACCTTACGCGGACGTGTGGACAATGATAATAACATCCGTCTGTCAGCACGTCTAGATGTACTTATCTTTATATGAGAGACTAAATAATTATTTCCGTTTTATATTTATTTTTCTATTTCATATGATATCTTTATCTTTCATCACATTTCTGATTTTGTTATCTTTTGCGGGATAGGTGGATGGGTATTTAGTCGTAGGAAAACCCGTTTTTTAACCGACTTCTGTAAGACAA
>JAKRZM010001038.1:285868-333470 GCA_036379175.1 Heliconius cydno galanthus | reverse complement strand
CAGCTAGATGGGGTGACGATATTCGCAAAGTAGCGGGCAGCGGCTGGATGCGAAGAGCTGAAGATCGAGCTCAGTGGCGTGCCATTGGAGAGGCCTATGTCCAGCAGTGGACGAGGACAGGCTGATGATGATGATGATGATGATGATGATGAATAGTAGCACTATGAATACCACTACAAATAATTATTTTATACGGTTAATCGTTTTGGGTTATTTTTTTTCTATATCCTATCTTTTAGGCTAGCACAGTGAAGCTAGTGGCAAGACACTCCGTTTCCCACGTCCGCCCAATTTTTCGAGCCATTGCATGTTAAGTGGCAGAGCTCAACGCCACGGTCTTTCTTATTAGAGAAGGAAATTAAAATAATTACTTTTCCGGGGTATTAACACGTAACCATCGCGATGACACTCAGGGACTATTCTATAGTGTTCTACCTATATATAATTACTTATTCTTAAAGGTGTGGCAAATAAACATTTTATGTATATCTCTTAGTTACAATTTAAGCGAGACTATGATGATATAATACAAATTATAAGCCAATCACCATTTTTCCTAAAAAAAAGTACTTTCACCGCATGTCATTTGACATTTTAAAGATATTATTAAAACTTGTTGGATCAATTACCTATAGTTTACACGTCTTGAACACACCTGCGCATTTATAGATTGTAATTTCAATTACAATAACTGTATCAGATGTCGTCGGTTCAATCTCCTATTAAAAAAGATTTGTTTTTAATAAATATCGTTTTATAGTCTGTATACATATTTATCAGATGCTATATCTGTGATCACCATACGCTCTGCTGGACAGAGCTAGAAACATTCGAAACGAATCGAAACATTTTATAGTTCGAAATTATTTAAGTATTGTATATAGTTATACAAATACATCGTGGCTCAGTAGAACATAACGTAATGTAAGATCCATGGTTGTGGATTTGACTCTCTTCAGCTCATTCGTTCTGGTAAGATTAAGGGCAGTGTTAATTTCAGCCATTACGTTTGTACTACACGCAATGTCTCAAATTCGGGCCGAAAATCTTAAAAAGACTAATTAATTTTTGTATAAAAAAATATGAAAGTTTCTAAGAAAGAAGAAGAAAGAAGATTTGATGATTTCTAAGAAAGAAGAGTTTCTTAATAAGAAAGTTTCAGTCACAGAACTAATATATCATATTTAAGTTATTTATAAATTATAGCTAACGTATAACGGACATGGCAGGTGTAGAATTATGCCGTAGCGTATTGTAATATTGGTTAATCCAATAGAATAATTATGCTCAATGTTAGAACGCGCCATTATAGTGCCTACAAAACAACTTGAATAAGAAAGAAAATATTAGTCGTCGCCTTCGTTGATTATACACATTACTTTGATTTCTTATTTCTACTTGACAACTTTGGAACGTTGCTTCTTCTTACTATAAATATTAAAAAAATATATAAAAATAAAAAAAAAAATGGTAATACAATTTTTATACAAGTAAGGGATACTAATTTATGCCTGGGTGTTTCCCCGGCAACATTAGCATTGACATGTTGTTTATTTGTTGTTATTTTCACTATTATTTTTGAATTATGGACCTTATTAGATAGTTCAAATGTTTTCTACATTAATTTGAATTTTCTAAACATAACAACATAGTCATCTAAGTAATAGGTTTTCATTTGAGTATTACGTGTAACTACAAATATCCATACAAGAGACGATAGAGACCCTGACAATAGCAGATAATACGGTCGCACAATAGTTTCCTTGGTGCACGCTCGAAGGTCTACTTGTCCAACTAAGATCGTATTACAACATGAGTTCGTCTTGCAGCTATTTTGTATTTACACGAAAGATGAACCGTTTTACGTAAATATATAATTTATAAATAAACACTGGCAAAAAAATATATATTATTAGGTGTATATTTTTAAGTTAATTCAAAAAAATGTTTTCTAAATTTTATCATGACGTAAAACATAAACAAATTATAATTGATATATTTTAGACAAACTTTCGCTTTACCAGTTCTTGTTGATGTTATCGTAATTCATATTCATAGCAAATATTTCCAATAGCCAAAAAAATAATTTTATTTTGAGTCAATCTGTTGTAGAATAGTATTTTAATTTTTTTTAAGGAAAAAACTAGGTAAACGAACGGGTCAGTGGTAAGTGATCACCGCCGCTCACGATGTATAACACCAGAGAAGCTACCGGTGTGTTGCAGGTGGAAAAGAAGTAAGTGTTAAGCCATTTCATTTCCCACTTTCCCAATTTTCGTGACAGTGTACAAGTAGGTAGAACTCACCGTCGCGCTTTATTTTATTACGAGAGCGATGAAATGAAAATAATCCATTCGGTGGAAATCGACCATCGCGTTAACAGTAGACCTAGGCTTTGCTTACATGTCTTTAGTTAAATTTTTGGTCAATCGATGCCATAACCCTTTATATGCACATATATTTTAACAAACTCTCGAACAGGAAAACACATAGAAAATACAACACGTGAATATATCTTTATTATTAAACGATGAGAGAAAATTATTGACAAGGTCACGTGGATGTCGCGCTATCGGTATTCGGTAGAGTATCAATATAGTAGTAGTAGTTGGAATTAATTGTTCGTAGACATCGCCCAATCATCACATCTATGATCGATGACATATTGAAAAGTGATCGACACTCGCGACTGTTTGCGTGGACTTTGATAGAATAAAAAACCCCGTTTCTTTTCTGTTGCCGCTATAAATACGAGTAATGCTCTCTCAGTGCTGCACTCCCCAAGGAACCTACCTACATACTAAATTCCAATTTTCTAAGTCCAGTAGCTTCGGCTGTGCGTTGTCTGTCAGTTATTCAGTAACAGAATATAATTAGATATTGTACACAGATTAAGGAAGTCACATTATAAATTAATCTATTATTTGAATTAAACTAAGTTACATTCTAAAATAAGTAAAATATAAAATTGTATATTAGTCCGCAACTGTAGGTTATTTGAAATATTATGTACATATAATAAATAGAAATAATTCTTGTTAATATAAATCTGTTTCCAATACGTTTTAAAATAGTTTATGCACTTTTATTTATTTTAACTTAGGTCTATTTGTACTAGATAAATATAGTTAGAATAATAATATTGTCACTAAGCTCTTCATATTTCTAATAATATGAAGGTAATTGATTTTTTATTGTAATAATAAAATGATTCCTTATATAACATCATAATAAACGCTTATAAATAAATAATAGCTACTTATTTTGCTATATTAAAACTAGTTTTCGTTCAAAACTTCGTTTTCGTGGACTTTATTACGTAAATTATACAATCGCGTCCTTTTTCCCGTTCCCGTAGCAATTTTGTAAAATCCTCGCTTAGTGCTGTCCTACACTCCCTAAGATCGATATTATGCCTAATTTCAGGTTTTTTCGCCGCGCGTCAGTAAGAGTTTTTATAGCTTCACGCTGTATCCTGCTAATAACAGGGTAGACAGAGGGAACCTGGAAACCTAGTGTTGAGATATTCCTTTCCCATTAAGACACTTCTGTTCCCTATTGTCCTCTGAAATCTACAGACATTGCATGTTGTGTGGCGGAACTCTATTCCGAAGAGTTTTACATAACAAAATAAACACACAGCAAATATTATATTTTCAATATTCTGTTTGTCCGTTCCGAAGAAACTGAATTAATTTGTTTATCAAACAAAAAATATCAACTTGACTAAAATTAGATAAACAAGTAAATAACTTGCAAAAAAGCGCGAGGATCTGTAATTCTGTACCTACACCCTAATGAGCAATTATTTTTTAAGTATGAATATAAATATTATTCAACATTTACACAATAATAAAACAATTGGTTTAATCGAATAAATAATAACATTGAAATATCGATACGTAAACACAACATGTATTTATCAAATAACATCGAATATGTCGTGACTATGTAATGTAAACTGGCAGCACTAGTTAGCCGGAGCAATTAATTAGTGCGAGCGCAGTGCACACACTCTTGCCAGTTAGTACAATTAACGAGACGAACAATGATTGAAACATTGTGAAGTTTTGATACAAACTCATTTATATTCATTATTTCGTTAATTATATGCGTAAATAACTAATATTTTGAGATAAGCATCTATTTTAATTAATTACTGAATGTTATTTGTGTGTAGGAATATATACTGTGGGCTAGATGTCATTAAAATTATTTTATATTGTAAACACGATGGTAGGGGGTTTGATACTCATTTGGGAAATGAACTGTTTTTATTTCTTTGCTCAAAGCAAAGATAAGCACTGCAAGACAATGAACAGCATTCAGCTGTTTGTTTAGAAACATTGTTTATTTTGGAGGCGAAATTTAAGCAGCAACATTGGCCAAATGTGGAACGGTTCACACTAGCAGTTCATACTATTTTAGGATAAAATCAATAGGCATAGATTTTTTTCCCTCATTACTTTATGTAATATGTAATTACTAATTATGTTAAAAAATTTTGAAAAGCATTGTACCTATACTACATTTAATTTTGTATTTAAAATCATTCAAAAGATTTAAGTTAAAAAATTAAACATAGAGAACTTGATAAATATACTTTACTTAGTGACTCAACAAGAAATTTATACATAAATCACAGACATTGGTGTGGAATTCATAAACATTGCAATGTAAGTAAGAGTTAAAATATTTCAGGAATTTCCACTGTTTTACAGATAAATAAATTTAATTTTTATATAGTAACTTAACAAATTTGACATAGGTTTTGTGTAGGGCTGCCATCCATATAGGATTTCCCAGTTAAGTCCTAATTTAAAGGATATCCATCAACCCTAGGGAAGGAGTTTTAAGTGTCCATTGACATTTTTGTCAGTTATCAGAATTACAAGTTATATGTCAGTATACAGTTTATTTTCTTATTTGGAGAATCATAGCTATGTTCTTGTGGATTTGATCCTCATTCGAGGAAATTAAATATTTCAATATACATTTCCATTTCTTTCCTCTTTTTTCTTTGGTGTCGAGGCAACTAATTATAAAATAATAACTTCATAATTGAAAAAAAATAGTTATATTAAAAAATATATTTTTTTGCTAATAACAGATATTTTTGAGACTATGTAACTTATAAATGTGTAACAAGCTGAATATTATAATATTCAACATTTTCAACTTCATGCTACGTTTAGCAACAGTACCCACGTTCTAGTTTTTTCCAGTTCAGTATCAATACACTCAGTTCTCCACTTTCTGCCCCAATTTAAGAGGTTGGATGTTGACTGGAGGGCTCAACTCTACCATTTGCCTTGTAAGTGCAGGTAATGTATAATGTCCAGAGTGTTGCGGAGTCAGAGTTAGTCCCATTACCCATCCCATTTCAAAAATAATGAAATGTTGCAAATAATGATGTAATTTAGGCATACAGGCAAATAATTATGAAATTTAGGCATATAGGTTAAGTATGTTATTTAAGTAACTAATGGGTTTTTACATAACTTAACCAACAAACAATTTATAGTTTAAGATGTTATTTTTTAAACTTTAGGAAACACATTGACTTATATGAGGAATTTATACAAAAACTTAAAACTATCCTCATATTTGAATTGATAGAAGAATATAGAATCAATACATAGAAATTATTATTACTATTTAATTGTGAATATTTTTTAAATTTTACTTCTTATTATACTTAAGAGTTATTAAATAAAGGGTTAAGTTTGTGAAGTAGTAATGAAGCATTACTTAAAGTACCTATATTGGTAATTAGCAATATTAAAATTAAAAAATAAATTATAGCTCAAAATAACTTTTTAATAATTTGTGAGCCTAATTCTCACCACATTAAGAAATATTTCTATAAGAACTGAAAAAGAAGTGTAAGGCACCTACATAAAAAAATATTTGAAGGTAGAATTACAACATAACCTCAAAGTATTTGGTAAAATACCCTATGATTATGCGAAATAATATAAGATGGACAAATATGTTTAAAGTACAGGAAAATTGATATAAATTGAATATAAAGTGTATCTCGAGGGTTTTTTTAAATATATTATATGCTACTGCTATTAGCCGATTCTGATAGGAATATATAATAGAAGTTTAGTTAAATCTCCAAACCGGTCTTTATTACAAAATAAATAACTGAAACATTTACTTACGTCGCGTATCAATGTCATTGATAATAACAAAAAACTTTCAAGGTAGCACCTACATAATATTTCTCATCTCGGCAACAACCTGTCGCCTTGATCATTTTTGAAATAATAAATGAAAATATAGTTCCAATAAGAATATAATTATAATATACAGCAGCTGAGAGAACCGTCGTTTGACATGAGTAAATGAATAAACATTTGGCTTACCCTTATCACACGCCTCGAGCACACATATAATGATAATTCATAATCACAACAACATCAGTGTATAATAATTAAGCGTATTAACAGCGATGATTCGAGAAAAACATGTAAACTTAAAGTTAAAAGACACAAGAATCATCCGACACGCTCCCTTCTCGCTGGAAGGCGCGCCACTGCACGGGGATACCATGCGCAAATTAATTTTTACCTAAAATAAACGTTACCAGGCAAATTATTTTCAAATATCTTTAATACAGACTCACAAATAATAAATATTTTAATTTAAGTAACAATATTATTCAGTTCAATATATAAGCTGAGATGATAATTTTTTACAGTCCTTACAATATTTTGCGCAGGGCAATGAATATGTTCTACGACAAGATTTTTCTCGGACACTGTGTATTAGAGCCGAATTACATTTTATGGGCTTCTTTGAGAGACGTAAGCGACATTCCGATTCTGAAGTTATGAATGCTAACATTACCGGCATTTTATCGCCACATAATTCCTTCATTGCGTTGAAATTTATTCGAGTTGATTTTGTTTTATTTAGAATTCTACGCCGTCTCGTGGTTTTAGGTTTCTTTATGCTTAGTTCATAGTTTTTCTGCTTAGTCTTGTTGTTTTTTATTTGTGTCTGTAATGTACTCCTTGAATTTAATCCTTGAGATTGAGATATTGTTCTTGAGTTTCTGTTTCCCATGCTGTTATTTTATTAAAAAGAAACAATCAGATTTTATAAACGAAAATAAACACAAGAAAATTTAGTTAAAAGAAATACATAGTTTTGACGTTATCACTTGATAGATTTATGTAAATAGGAATTGACGTAAACAAGAGGAATAAAACAACACGCTGAAACAATTAGCCAGTATAATGACATATTAGAATATACTATTACCAACTTTTAATATTCAGAACATGCTGTATAAATATACTTATGTTTAAAATAAGTCCTTGCAGGCATAAATAATCTATAAGTTAGGAAAATATTGTTATTTATGTATTAGTACCATATTTCATATAACTGTATTTGTATTGGCCTGTGGCCTCTATAGTGTTGGTGATCAATAAATTCAAAGATCTAAAAATTTATTTATTAACTGAATTGAATAATTTTGATATAAATAGAATATGATGTTAGTTAGTAATTAGATTGAACGGTAGGTGTAGGTACCCGCTGAATTTCATAAATGCAATGTTAAAGAGAGTTATTTACATAATTTTTTGGCACGCTCGAAACGCCATAAACTAATAATTGAACTGAACTACATTTTTCATATTTATTATTTTTATATACAGTCGAATTGCTAACTTCCTTTTCTTACAGAAGTTTTGTAATGGTAAATACTACATGAAAAAAATGTACTGGAATATTGTTCCTCTTAATAAGATCTACAAAAAAGTCCGCGATGGNAATAGAATATGATGTTAGTTAGTAATTAGATTGAACGGTAGGTGTAGGTACCCGCTGAATTTCATAAATGCAATGTTAAAGAGAGTTATTTACATAATTTTTTGGCACGCTCGAAACGCCATAAACTAATAATTGAACTGAACTACATTTTTTATATTTATTATTTTTATATACAGTCGAATTGCTAACTTCCTTTTCTTACAGAAGTTTTTTCTTACAGGAAAATATTTTAAAATCTCAGAAGAGTTATTTATTGTAAATATACCTTTTATACAAAATGTTTCTTAGAAGAATCTTTATTTTGATTACTTTAGCAAAATTAGAAGTAAAGTTTAAGTTATGCCATTTTCACTTTAAAGTTGTACATTACATACGTTAAGTCAAATAAAAATATACAACTATATTCTCAACAACAATGCAACATAGTCGTCACTTTTTAAATTTATAATTTAGAGAAACACAACCTACCACTAAAAAAAAATACTTTCTATAAAAATGTTTTAAAAAATTGCCTTTTTATTTTATCAATAGATTAACTTATATTAGTAGATAAAATATACGTGCTTGATTGTTGCTAGAAGTTATCTCAGTAAGCTTTGTAAAGCTTATACAGCGTGCTCACAAATACATTTAGCTTTTGTTTCTTTAGGGTGCTATCTTCAATTTCTATATAAGCACTATGATTATGTAATAATTGTTTGTTCGTTGTATTTTTTGTATTAGTACATAGCGAAAATATTGTTTATTCTTCATATTGGAATCTAATAAAATTTCAATATTCTTAACGTGCTGTATAGCAATAGAAATTGGCAAAAAATTCAGATATGACTTTATCAATCTTTAAAATGAAAATCAATACATAGGTAGGTATAGGTGTAATGTGTAGGTATATAAGCTCTGTGTTAGTTAGGTAAATTGTCTTAACATTGTAGTGTAAGTAGTTACAACCATGGCTTCCAAATTACTCTGCTTGGCTTTCGCACTCTTCTGCGCTGGTAAGATCTAAATTCTAAAATATTGTAATTACTCAAAACATTTATTTGTAAATTACCTATACAAATATTTTTTACATTTTTAGTGTTATTCTATATTTAGGAACGTCTATGTTCCATAAAACGCTTAATTAGACAGAGCGCTTGGACAAAAGGTGCGGGTTCAAATCTCACTACGTTCAAACTTTTATGTTTTCTAATAAGTAATTATTTATCTATACAAAATTGAAAATTATGATTGACGATGATATGATTTAAAAATATTTTAATAAAGTGAACAAATTAAAATTATAAAAAAAATTGTTTACAGTATCTGCAGCACCAGAAAGTCGTATCGTTGGCGGCACACCAACCACCATCCAGGAGTTTCCCTACATCGTCGCGTTCATTTACGAATATCCAGCTTCACAATTTGTGCTTCAAAGATGCGTGGGATCTCTTGTCTCTTCGTGGCATGTCTTGACCACAGCTTACTGTTTCACGTAAGTTTAAGTATCCTTAAATACATTTATTTATTATTTTGAGGCCAGTCTGCTACTATAAACGTAAATAGATTGTGGGTTTGTCCTTCGTTTCCTCGAGAAAATGAAATATTTTAATTTATTCGCTCTGGTTACGAGGCAAAGCGCGTTGAGTTTCGCCAGTCACCAAGCAATGCTTCCAGAATTCAGCGAAAACTGAGGAATTGGAGTTAATACACTCCGACGACCTACCATGCTATAAAAAACTTAATATTTAAATTAATATTTTTGACGGCTGATTTTGTTTCAATTGGATCATAAAGCGAGGGGGCTAATTGAAAATGTCATACATATTTAAATATTACCAATTATCGATTAGAAGATTTCCTATATCATCACTTATTTTTAATAAAACTTGTAAGCTTTTCATACTTTTCTACTGTTAGACTAAAAAAATTTAAATTAAAAAGTTTATTTCATCATGTTTTTTTTTTATTTTTCGGGAATGATGGTTCATTTTCATAAATTATGTTTCATTAATTAAATATATTAAGAAACATTGGATGCTGGATACGGACACCTAAGACTACATAAGTCTACCTATCCATCCATTAAAACGTGTCGTTTTAGAACCCATCATGGATTCTCATACATGTTTACCTGTGGCCAGTTTATCAAATTTTAGTTAAGCGTAAAAATAAATTGAGTGTGTAAAATAAACGGTAATAATGAAATTTAAAAATAACTTTAATTGTTTGTTATCGCATTATATAATTTCGATTAAATAATCGGAAACAATTGATCGGTCACGTATGTGATAAAATATATATGGGTTAATTATCTATTGATCATCAATTATTGTTGGGTAGTACTGATGCTGCTATTATAAGAAGGTCACATTAATATTTTGTATTGATATTAATATTTAATTATGACTTTTAATAAATAGATAGAGAAGAAGTTCATGATGTTATCCAAGATTACTTGTTTTATTGAACTTTGTGAGTTGATGTTCTTGAAAATAGCTGTACTTTGCTCTACTGGGATTGGTCTATTACTATCAACAGATATATTGTTGTCAATAAATTTGATATAGTGCTAGTAGACTGAAGTGGCGCGCTGCCGTGCAGTGGTTGCCATTGCCATAGGATTATAATTATCTAGAAATTATATTTCAAGATAATTATAATCCTATTCACATCCACATCTATCTATCCAATATTGGCAAAGGTCAGAGTGCGCACATTTCAGGGGAGCTATTTTAGATAATATGTGGATACGAGCTGGTTCAACAAACAGTATGAGCGGTGGCACCGTGGTCCGCATCGCAAACGTCATCAAACACCCCAACTACGTAGAGTCCCCGCGGTCGGCAGACATCGCTGTGGTTATCACGAAAGAAGCTTTAAGGATTACCGATTCTATTAATGTCCTGTTTATTCCCCCATCTGGAATCAACTTACCTGATGGCATGGAAACTAAAATTGTTAGTTGGGGATTTGAAAATGTAAGTTCTTTTTAAGAAAAAATAAATAAATTTATTCACTAATAAATAGTTGTAGATTTACAAGAAAATAGACTGAAAAAAATAGTCCCTAGATTATTGCGTCGGTTCTTCTTATATCTGAAGCATTAACTCTACTAAAAGGGTTTAAAGGGTAAATTATGTCACGTTCGAAAAATTAAACTCTTTTTTTTTAATAAACTATAAAGCAATAGAAAATATAATTATGAGACACTGAAAGTGCCCTAGATATTATAAAGTTTATAATATTATTGGATATTTTATATGTGTTAATACCTTTTAATATTCTTTTGTCTTATTCATTTTATCTGTGAAAATATTAATTTAGTACACTTTTTTATATTAGTTATGTTTTATAGTTGTCACCAAGTGGCCAACTCGAAATTTTGAAGACAATCAGATTAAATAAATTACCTTTTGCTGAATGTCAGAGCAGATTCGCGGATGTTGTAGATGTTGCTATAGATCAGGGTAAGTTACATAAATTAAGACAAAATAATTTATACATAATTTAAGAGAAAATGAACAACTTAAATACGTTGAGACACTATTATTTATATATTAATATGTGAAGCAAAAACAACTGTTTGCGAAAACTGTGCCGACGAATGTGCTAATATTTAAAAAAACGTAAAATTAATAAAATAAATATAGCACACACTGGTATATTTCACATTTCGTATCATACCACCACTTCAAAACATCCACATAAATATTTCTCCGTGTGTCGCAACTCTACCCTTATTGAAATTATTACTGATAGAAAAGAATTACCAAAAAATAGTAACTGAATAGTAACTTCTTTTTGTTGTCACTAGACGCGGGACAACACACAAAATTCCAGGATAATTTCGTATTTCAACATGAAATTTTAAAAAATTATGCGAAAAGTGCGTAATTTTGAAAATATTACCTCACCACACTCACATTAAACAATTTATCTTCCAGCCATGCTCTGCGCAGGCGCACCCGGTAGAAGCATTTGCTTAGGAGACTCTGGTGCTCCTATGGTCACTGGCAGCGTGCTGATAGGTCTTTCCTCATACTATGAAAACTGTACTGACGAATACCCTGATGTTTTCACTAGAATCGATTCATATACTGATTGGATTATCGAAGTTGCTACTGCTCCAGGACGTTCTTCATCACCAATTAAAATTGCTGATGTGTAAATAATCAATTTGCGAAAATCGATGTATTATAATGCATTTGTAATATTATAAGTTAAGCTTTAAATACATAAAATATATTCCACATTCTCGATTCATGATTAGGTTTAATTAATGGATTCGGCGGAGAATGTAATGAAACAAGAATTTATTATCAAAATATATTTATTTACTTAGTAAAATCTGTTTTATAAGTCCCATCCATATTCCTTTCTGAATGAACTGCACAACGTTTTTTTGTTCTAATTTTGTGTAATACAACTGTTTCATTTCTTGTAAAATGGGAGATAAATTTTAAACTAAGGCTTGCATGAGGCTCAAAAATGTAACACTTATTAAACATCATTTAACATATTGTACTCTCTATTACATAAATATAAAATAAAATATTCTCTAGCTTCACGCTGTATCTCGCGTAGCAGGGTACGCGAAGGGAACGTGGGAACCCAGTGTTAATTGATTATTCAACATACATATTACTTTCCACAACAGATTTCATTCTATACATTTATTTCCTTTTTTAAAAAATTAAATTCTATAAAATTTAAGCAGTAATAAAATACATATCATATATCTTTAAAAGTGTTACTGAGATTATCGTTTAAATTCATATATATACAAATTGTATATATGGAATGGATAAAAATACTTTAGCTACCTTATTATTTCAATATTTAATATACAGACATACAAACATTAATAAAATATCAATTTTCTTTATTTTAACCGCTCTTTTGTATGGATATACATTTTTTGGGCTAGACGGGACATACAACCATTGGGTAAGGCAAGACAGTGTTGAAGGCACGAATATTGCTTCTTATAAAATAACTAACAACTTAAATTACATCTACGTACAATTCACTACTCCCTTCTTTCGGTGGTCCCACTTTAACTATACACACCCCTAATCGTTCAGTGCGTGAACTTAAGATAAGGCATAACTTATACTATCAATTCTTTTAATTGTATATTTTAATGTGTAATGAGTCTTATTGTATTACATACATATGTTTATTACACAAAATATTACATATATATTAATAATTTTCAACATATATATAATAATAATAAAGTAAAGTAAGTACATAAAAAAGTACACAGATTACGTGATAATATTTTTAGTCAATTTATCATCATATAAGGCTTTAAAAGTGTTTATAAATTCTTGCAAAGAGCCTAAATATGTATTTTATTAACATATTCATTACATTGTTATATTAAGCTAATATTTACAACATTATATCAAAAAACCTTGTTTCCAAAGAGATTCTATATTATTAAAAACATGAAACACAATTGAATGTAGTGTTGCCAGTATATATAATAAAATATTTCAAGTACACATTTCAAGTGACTTTTACATTACTTTGGACGGCAATTGTGGGAAGAAAACGTAATAACGTAACAAGCAACTACAAATAACTAAAATTCTATTCTATTTCAACTATAAATTCTTAAAATATAAAAATTTGATATTCAATTAAAGCTATTGGATTGCCTATACTAATTTAATATAGTAAGTACCTGTAAAACATCTTCATGAAGACTGAGCGGTGTTAACTAAGTAGATTGTGGTTTGAGATTGTGATTTGTATGACCTGAGAAATAAAAAATAAATTTTAAAAGTTTATTGTTCTTTTTAGCCTACATATTGTAGCAGGATAGCATTTCGCTTTATTATATTAGTATAGATTGGCCATTGATCAAAGCTATTTTCTAAAGTTGAGTTAGGAATAGATATTAGTCATAAAATATTTTTTTTTAATGGAAAAAAGACAAGGCAAATCGGCGTACGGGTTACCTGATCGTAAGTGACCACCGCCGCCCACGACCCGTGTAACATCAGAGGATCGTCACGTCACTAACGCGTGACGCGCGTCAGTCGACGTGACGGCAAGCGTGTAGCAATACGTGTGGCAAGGGTGCGGCAGACTGCGGAAGGGCTGTCCGTTGATGGCGAGGATAGTGTCACAACATACCTTGTCCCTCATGCTGCGGACGCGTCACGTCACGTCACTCAAGACGCGCGTCAGGCGGCGTGACTGTGAGCGTGACGGCGGCACCCGAGCGCTTGATGAGCGCGACGACGTCGGGGTGCGGCAGACTGCGGACGGGCTGCCCGTTGATGGCGAGGATGGTGTCGCCCACGTGGAGACGGCCACAGCGCGCTGCGGGCGAGTTCGGGATCAGTTGTCCTAGAAAAATTTACTACTAATTTAGAAACTAGTGTCAATACATTTTAATACTAGTACATACACGCTCTGAATACTAGAGGACGTACTTTTATTAGTACCCACACAGTTATAGCTCACAAGAGTAATACCCTGATTCAGTTTTTTGCAGATTGATTTTGAAACTACATGTATTTTAATTGTGACTTTCTTATTGCCTCTAGCTTTTCAACAATAAATCATGTTTCTTAATTACTAATTTTAATTGACTGTTTGAATAAGATTTACACAATGCTGGTAAGAAAACAGTATAGCAAAAGTATTTACACTGAGCAAACTATTATTTTGTGTTTCTTTCAGAAATTTGGTTATTTTTGATGAAATTTTCAAACACTGCTACAAAAAAAGACTTCTGTGTGTTAAACAGTAGTAACATTGTTTCGTTAACCTTTCATTCAAAAAGTTTATTTAATACCACTTATGGAGACACACAGACACACATCTTTATATAAATAGCATAACACTTACCAATAGTACTAGTAGCTTTATTAGTAGAGGATATTACTACGAAGCCGAAGCCCTCTCCCTCGTTTCTTGTTACCGTCACGTCATAGGGTGTTGAAGACCAACCCGCCTGTGTATCATAATGGACACCGTACCTGAAAACATTGAAGGTAAAAAAATATAGAAGGATATTTTTTTAAATAAAAATTTTTGATTGTAGCTTTAAATTACACTGATTTGTAATATTTGCAATTTCTCGACGTACGTAATAAAGTGAATTATTGAAATTTGCCACTAAGCTTCTGTAATTGTTTAATTACAGAAGTGGTAGTTACCTTTTGCTCTATGGCTGGATTTTAATACCCTCTGTTCAGAGAGTACAAAAAATTATATATCACTCCATTCTCCATTTTACTTTATTATACAACATTAACTTGAATATAACCAAAACAAATGATACTTTTCAGATGAAGCAGATTTGTTATTAGAAGAACAAAATCAGCACGAACGATAAAATTAAAATTATGCAATCTTATGTACATGTTAATTTAAAATAAGCCTTAATGTCAAATACATATGGTACAAAATGAGACGAACATGGGTAAAGCGTTGGGCGGGTAGAGCGGCGCCGGGTGCAGTATGTTGTATGATGTAGTCGGCATGTGGTGGATTGGTTCCGTCCTATATGATGAATGAGGTGTTAATGTTAGAAGAGATACAGTCGAATGTGTTATTTATATGGGTAGTTAAATTTCATACAAAATTGTTTATAAACAGCCAAAAAAGTGGAAACCTTTAAAAACAAGCTTCCATTTTTAAATTCTAAACCTAGGATATGTTTGTTTATGAATATTTAAAACTAAAAAATATTAATTTTGAGTAAAATATATTGCGATTTTAATATTATTATTTAATTAACTAAATGTAATGATCTATGTAGCTAGTTAGCCTACCCTGATAAATGCATTAAATATACATATGATACAAAAAAAATTCCATTCAATACTTGTTGAGACCGACAAATAAACTTTAGTTTTTTACTCTAGTTTAGATAAGTACAGAAGTATTAATTTAGCAAAATGATGATTAGAATATTATGACTTCAAGTTAAGTTATATTAAATATTAATCTATTCCACTCAACCATTTACAGTACGGTCGAAGAGTCGTGGTGACCCTCATTCACTCGTGAGTAAAATAAGTAGGAATAACCCTAAAATCAAATCTGCGCAGCCATCTTCATCAACTTCAGGGCAGTCACGACTCGTGAAAGATATTGTACATTTTTTATACAATTAAAGTTGTATTGTTGTAAATGTGTAAAACAAAATATTATTATTCAAATTATCCTAATATATCTACAATAAATTTCTCATATAATATATATAAATAATTAAGTAAATAGTTACGGCAATAGAGGTTGATGCGGGTGCGATGCTGGCATGGGGGGTAGACCAAGCGACTGAATATCAGCTCGGTTGTGCCTCACGCCAAGTGTTACCTGGTTAAATAAATTGTTATAAATTGTTGGTGTTAAATAATTGTTATATAAAAATTTAGAATGAAGAACTATTACGATTATATTTTGTTTGCCAGTTCTTTGGCGACCTTTTCATTTTTGACACACTTTTTCCAACTTGATTTATCTTGATTCTCTAGCTAAAGCTGATTATATTTTAAATGAAGTTCTTAAAATGAATTAATCATATAAATGTAGTTTTGTACATTTTTAAATACTCAATATTTTGAACTTTTGTAGACCTTGTAGAAAACTAATAAACTGATATTAACATTTCATAATAACTCTAAAATATATAGACCACGTGACCATAGTGAACAAAAAACAAACTTTAATAAAAACAACACTAACCCTGCCTCTCGTGGCCGCTTGACACATAAAGGCAACGGCTCGCGCGTGAGTGGCACCCACTAGCGACACGCCGTCTACTGACGTTAGGAGGTCACCCGGACGAAGGAAACCGTCAGCCGGACCACCTGGGAATAGGTTACAGTATTCTTGCTTTAGGGTATTGTATCCTTAGTTTATAATATAGTATCCTTACTTTAGAATATAGTATCTTTAGTTTAGGATATAGTATCTTAGTTCAGTATTATATAATAATTTACGATAATATTATACAAATAATTCCACCGAATTGAAGACGGATCCATTTACATACATTACAAGCAGAAGAGAGGTAGAGGGAGACCTCGGTTGACCTTCGAGAACACAGTATCGAAGATACTGGAGGAAGGTCACGTTAAAAGCGTGAAGACCTCCCGGAGGGCATGTATGAAGAGGTTGATAGAGGACGAGGCGAAAGAGGTATGCAAGGACCTCAGCGTTTGGTGCTTAGTTTTCTCTGACTATCCCGCTAGGGATACAGAGTGAGGCTAGATTAGATTAGATTATAAAAGCAATACAAACATACCAGGTACGACATGTCCCACGGCAACTCGACTGCCATCTTCAGTACCACCCACTATACGGAACCCGAATCCGGCTGAGCTCCTTAATAACGTGACTCGAACGTCTGCTTCTGGGTCACTTGATGTTGGTCTTTCTACCTGTGTAGCAATAAGATAAGAATGTAAGGTAAAAATATTTAAAACGACCTTTTTGTAATAATATTATCCAATGAGACTTACTTTCCCCCACTTTCCACAAAATTCTGGACGAATTGCGTGTTGAGTGGCGGAACTAAACGATATATCTCGTTAACAGAGTAAGGAAATGAAAATATTCAATATTCCTTGCGTGGGAATCAACCTATCGGGTTTACATTTGCACACTTGTGTCCCTGCGTTACGAGTGGTGTTTGACAAAGGAGATGAGTACTATTTTTTCTATAACTTAATAAGCAACCTTAAAGACATATAGAAAAAAAATATCCAAGTGAAACATCACAAATTCTTTTACATCCACCTCGTTGAAAGGTTCAACCGTTCATAGCAAAATCACACCTTTCAGCATTTTGTACTTCACTTATATTGCATATTTAAAATTAAACCAATAAATTAGTATGAATACGGTCATCAAAGTAAGCGCACGTGTCCATATTATTATCCTTTATCCTATATTATATCAATAATTCGTTTTAAAATTAATAGTGTATTAGTTATACGGATATAAATATGGTAAAAAATATATATTAAAAGCACTCCATATTAAATTTGAATACTCTATAGATAAGTAACTTGTCATATTTACTTCACCTGTGGATAGTTAGCGACGTATAGACCAGGTTGAGGGTCGCCCTCGTAGGGGGAGTGCACTGGAGAATGTATGTGTCTGGGCGGGGACGGCTCACGTAATCTGTATACAAAATATATTTAAGTATATTTTTATACAATAAAACAATATCTGTACTATATATATAATAATAGGATGAAATTGTAACTGATCGCTAATCTGTACTTAGGCGATAAGTGAGAATATCTTGTATTGGGGTTATCTAGCAATGTGATAGAACCCAAAGCAGTGATTTTTAATACTTTTGGTCTTCCAGAAAAGGCCTACCTGATTTACATGAGGTTTTCACTATAGCATTTTTACAAAATTTCATCCAACAGTTAGTGTTTGGTTTATTTAAATTGGCTCATAAATAAAAAAAAGTTACAACATAACTTATTTAATTCGCTGAAACCTTTGGCTGAAACTATTGTTATTGGAACACAGTAATAATTCAGATTAAATAAATAATAGTGCGTTTCAATCGGGCGAAGTCGCGAGTGGGTCGCTAGTCTATAATAAATATTATGGACTTAACATTACAGGTTCTGCAATTATAGTACCATAAATATATTTTTCATCTATCTGAATAATTTTACGTTTGATTTTATTCCACATCAAAGTACATACTAAAAATTAAAACATATTAAAACTTTTGATTTCACCATTATATTAATATAGTATTCCTTTTTTTTAATATTTAAGTATATAAAGTGTGTTTTTTAAAATTTATTGAAGTAAATACAATCAATAAGAAACAAATACGACAAAAGAGTGATTTTTTAAAATAAAATAAGCACTAAATGTTTTACTACTGAGCCATTTCTAATATCTAGGTAGCCCTTTTTAAGGTACACACACAATACACATACACACATTCACATTTTACTTACTTAGTATAAATAACTATTGTGATAGGTTTGTACGTCTTCAGAGAGCTTTAAACATTTTTTTAAAAATATTACAAATTTTTATGCAATGGTTATATTAACTTAGTATAACTTTAATTTTTTTAATGAATATGAATGAATAGTTTAAATGCTTACAGTATTCTTTGAGCGTCAATGTCTGTCAATACAGGCACTATGATTTAATTTGATTTATTTACTACTTCCATATAAAGGAGCAGCTTCTCAATTTGACTGTATTTTTTATGGATCTCAGTATCAAAATCTAATAATTTTATTCAAAATAAGAACTTATACGCTTAATTTTAATTTAAAATTATTAAATCACACCTGAGAAGTATCAACGCAAGAAAATCAGCATTTTAGTTTACATCTTTACAATTATTAATTTAATTATCAAAGTTGTTATTCAATATATTATAAATTATATCACATACTAATTGGAAAAGTCCCAAAATAATGAAATGAATTTATATGAGGAATCTTAATGGGCTAAGTCAATTACAATATAGTGCGGTGCTTATTCCGCTATTAATCTATTAACTAATCTAGGGTGTTGTTTCGCAGAGGCACAGGCTTGTGACGTCAAATGCGACAGTTGTGGGTTCGATGCCCATACGTCGGAATACAATATTAATTGTTTTTATTTCCGTATTTAATAGCGCGGCATTAAGTTTCGAAACTCAACATACAATGTCTCTAGAACTCAGCGGAAAGAGGGTAGCGAAGTGTCTTAACTATTCAGAGAGGTGTCAACTAAATTACTTATTATCAGGTTAATAACATTTATAAATGTTAGGTATTTAATATTTAATTAATACCTGAGAGGTGATCCTTTAATCCTGCTATTAGAGGAGTTATTAGAAGGAGATTGACTTTGTAGGCGAGTTGAAGGTGAATTATTTAAAAGTCTGTCCGTTGCACTGTTGTTCGATGGAGAGTGGCTTCTCATACGACCTACAAAATAATGAGTTACTTTAAAAAGAAAATAAATTAGTTTTTTTTATGTCAGGCCATTTTTTTTATGTAATTCGTCCAGTCCAGTCAACGTCCAATCGTCTCGTAGAGGCTCAAGTGTCTAACTGTCAATAAATAAATATAAGAAAAAAAAATACCCGTAGAATTTGAAGGTGAATGCGGTCTTATTCTACTTGTAGAGGGCGATTGTCTTGAAAGTCCACCCACAGCAGCTGTGCTTGGAGAATGAAGCATGCCATCTTCTGGAAAACCTGAGTAATATAAATTTATAAAAACTTAATTAAGAATTTTAATAATTAAATTTCATGTTTTTATTAGTAAGCTTTTTATAACATAAAAGTAAACTCTTAGAGGAATTAATTATCTTTTTTTTTTCTTTCCTCCTCCAATCCATTGTTACCTATTCTGTTTATAAACTCAGTTTTATTTCCACTCCATTTTTGCTTATTTTCATCTCACTTTTAGTTTACTTTCAGTCCAATTTCGTACATTACCTGAGTTTCGTACATTATTAATGTAATAGACGTAAATGATCTCATGAATGGATGTAACTGATCACTATTTGTTAATGTATTAAGATTAACTAAACTAAAATATAAATAAAATACCAAAATATACTGTCAACTTACCACCGTTATCGCTACTATCAGCTACACTTGCATTACCCCTCCAATAGGCAGCGTTCATATCAACATGTACAGTGGGAGTGGGGACTTCTCCCCAATTGTTATTCCACCTTTCCCCCTCCCACCCGTTATTATCTATCCTACCATCTATCCTGCCTATATATTCTGTGTTATTTCCATCCCACTTTTGGTTACTTTCGGTCCAATTTCGCACATTATTTGAGTTGTCAAGCCATGGTTGCTGCCATTGGTTATCTTGATTCCAGGTTACAGGAAGGGTTAGTCTGGCCCCAGGTGTACTGCTTCTCCGCCTTCTTTCCATTATTGTTTCTCTGTTTTCTCTATTTTCTCTGTTTTTGTGTTCTGGTACTGCGTAGGTTGCTTCTACTATAGAGTTATGTTTGTTAATGAAGTGAATTATGGAAGATATGAGACAATAATCCAGATTTTACTATATTTGATTATTTTCAAATAGTACAAATATGAATGCGCTTATGACTGTATTTCTAACATATTACCTATGACCGATATTTAACATTAAATTGCTTCAAATAACTGCAATTGTACACTAATAAATTTACAAAATAAAAACGACTACTCCAATACTACAATTAAAAAAAAATAGATTTTTTACATAAGCTATAACTAATACTAACCGGAATCCATTTCGTTTTGTCGATCTCGTACGTTGTTTTCTGTACTGTGTGTGGGCATCGACCGTAGTTGTTCTGCAGTTGGCGTTTTACTTCTTCCCAATTGACTATTGGTTGCTGCAGCTAAGCAAAATAAAAAATAAACATATACTGCATCCCGTATATAGCAGGGTAAGCAGAAGGAACATGGTGTTTTCTTGTTGGAGCGAATAAACTAAAATAATTCTTTCATTCACCTTCAGTGGGAATCGGATTGTTGTTTTTAGTTAGCTCTGTCGTTGCGCCAAGAGGATTTTAATTACACTATAGTAGAAGTAAACAGTTCCAAGCTGTATCCCACACCCTTATGCCTTTACGCCACGACTGGCCTCAAAAAGTACAGTACTGTGACAATCAATGACAATTGGAAAATTAAAGCCAGTTGTGGTGCAGAAAAATTAAATATTTATTATTCTCATTTCTTCGCTCTGGTGATAAGGCAAAGCACGGCGCGCGGCAGCAAAAATCTAGGCTCCCTCTGCTTACATTGCTACACCGGATACAACGTATAGTTGAAAAAAAAAACAATATTTTTTTCTTTATTAAATTTTATTTTATCAATATCACACGTTACTATAATGCAAAGAAAATTTTATAAAACTTACTAGTAGTCGGTTGTACGCGGGTAGCGGACCTACTTCTCGGTGCTCTCGCTATAGTATTTCTGCGCCACACCCGTAGAGTAGTTTCAGACATCGCTGGACAGTCTTTTAACACCTGTAATTAAATTATATTAGTAATATTATTTTTATTTAATCTATATTAATATAAAATATTATCTAAAAAGTTTGTTGGATTGAACACACTCATCTCAAGAATTGAATTTAAAAGTTAGTTCTTATTGGATAGTCTGTTTATCAAGGAGAATAGTCTGCTGTTAGCTAACTAGGAAAAATAAATTTAGTATTAATTTACTAGTAGTTTATGAATTTTAAATTTTAAAGTTTCCAAAATCTTTATTGTTATTTATGTTATTAATTTTTTTATAACTTACTTGAACAACATGTTGATGTGGTGCATGTCTAACATCTGTGTCTCCTATTTGTAACAGAAGATCTCCTTCACACAAGCCAGCACATCTACTACGATCTAATACCTTAAATCAAATAATAGAATCTAGTAATTGATTTTTTTCTTTCCTAAATGTGGAATAACTTTATCAATGTTAGTAATTAATTTCAAATTACCTTTTTCACTTTCTGTCCGTGTACACTATCAGCAATAGTGAAACCAAAGCCTGCAGCTCCTCTTCTCAATATAAGAGTCAACTCCCTTCCAGGCTCACTTGCGGTATTGTCACTATTTCGTGAGGCACGTGGATGTTCTAGAAATAATATAATAAGATATGTAGTGAATTAAGAAAAAGAGATGCTATAAACAATCGTATGTTACAATATCCAAAAGCAAAACACAGAACTTTAGACATTCCATGATAAGAGGCGGATACTTTCTTCCTTTCTTTACAGACATCTTGTTGGCATTTGGTTGGACTTACGCACTGGTAATGTTAAGTTCGTCCTTCCTTTTTTGTCGCAATGTGCAGCTTTGGTGTATAATAGTAACTTATTTTTTACTTTCAAGGTTTATTCAGGTAGACAGAGATGCTAATTTCTAGATAATCTCTTTTTCTACTGACTGCCTCAATTCGAGACATAGCATATTGAGTGGCAAAAAACTCCCTACTTTGTTTTAACATGGTGAGCAAAAGAAAATAATTCATTTCCTCAAGTGAATATCGAACCCACAATAGTTGCGTTCAAACTGAGACACGGCGCCATATATTTGTGTCAGTACTCCTTGTCAAAAAATCTTACCCGCAGCTAAACTCAGTAAATGATCAGCAGACGGACATCTTGGAGGGACTTGGTTGTTCTCACTGGTTGTTGCTAGTTCATCCAGATCAAAGGACCTGGACATCAACCGTCTTTGTGTTGGACTGTGCGGTGTTGGTGTATCTGGTTCATCTTGCCCTTGGGTGTCCGTGTTTGGCGAGTCAAGATTGAATCTATTGGGGAAAAGAGGTGTGCTAAGTAAGAATATTTTAAAATTTAATTTAGCTAATAGTTAGTCCGATATTTTGGAAATTGAAGAAAGTAAATTGATATAATTTATTTATGCATGAATACAATGAAAATAAAACAAACACTAAATGTTAAGGGAAGTTTGCCAAAATACAATTGTGAAAACTGCATTAAAATTGTTCAATCATGTTTGCCACCAATAATACATTTTCTTATATATCACTTAAGTACAGACAGCCATCAGTAACATTTTAATTATATGTGCAGATTACATACTTTATGACAATGTATTAATAATTTGAACATAAAAAAAATTACCGAAAAGGACAGTGATATTAAACATGGTATGCATAATGTTAAATATTTTTTTATTCTTTCATATAGTAAATAAAAATTTGCCTCGTAGTAAATAAAAATATACCTCGTTCTCAAAGCTCTAGTAAGTTGCTGCAAAGCGACTGCCCCGGGTGTAGGCGGTGATGTAGTATCTACTGCTAAAGTACTTAAAACTCTTGTGTTTGGATCTTCTGAATCGAAGGATAGTGGGTAACCTGTTGATAAAAACAGATTTTTGTTCTTAACTTCATTTTGTATTACGCATATAGCAGAGCAGGCAGAAATAAAGTAGTGCTAAGGCACTCCGTTCCGCACACAATACTTGAGTCATTGCATGTTCAGTGAATGAAAATTTCTATTGTTTCCACCAATAGGAAACAAGCTCTCAATCGTCATGATTATGGTTTGATGATGTGGCGTTGCGTTATGACGGCTTTATTTCTATTATTAAAGAAAAGTTTTAAATTTTATACTAAAATTAGACAAATCTCCCTCAATTGTTAAGCTGCCTTATAAAAATATAAAGTATATACACACCTCGTACAAAATGCAGCGTAGCTTCAGTACCAGGTGCAATAGATTGAAATATTTGGGCTATCTGGGCGTGGGATAAACCACGCACTTCTTTATTACCCACTCCCACTATAACATCGCCGGGACGAAGAAAACCTGAAATGTAAGAAAATATAAATGGGTCAACTTTTGTAGTAAATAAAAAAAGAAGCTTCCCACCTTTTTCCGCACGATCGCAACTCGAAGAAAGGATTAAATTTAAGATATATTTTCATTTCCCCGCTCTGGTAGACAAAATGCGATGTTGAGTTTCTCCATTTCGCACGCAATGGCCTGAAAAGTCAGAGAGTGTGTGGAAGGAAGTGTCTTAACACTAGGGTCATTTTGCCTACCCTGCTAAATGCGGGATACAGCATGAGGCTTAAAACAATATAACTATAATAATAACATTAATTCTTTATTGCACAAATAGAAAAAAAAACCACTTCATTTAAAGATACACAGATGTGGAATAGCTATAATTACCGTCAATCCATGCAGGGCTGTGAGGCACTATACTACGAATTTGTAGAAAACCATCTGTCTCTGGTACACCTTCTGTACCTATTAGAGTGAACCCTAAACCCTATAACAAAAGAATGTTACGGTTTTATTTTTCACTTAGTTAATATACTGATAATGAGGCAAAGCGCAGTGTTGAGTTTCGCTACAACACACAATGTCTCGAGAATGTGTCAACAAAGTGTCTTAACCCTAAGTTCCCAGGTTATCTCTGCTTACTCTGTTATGTGCGGGATACAGCAAAAAAAAAAGCTAAAAAATTACTTTTATTAAAGAAATGTTAAAGACCATAAAAAGAAAAAAATATATCTATAAATTAAAGATTATAAATTTAGCCTCTTTAATAATAATAATTTCAGTCTTAAACACAGTCAAAAGTAAAATAATTTCTCACTTGGGTACTTTTTGTTAAATTCACTGTAAAAGGTTCTCCTCTTAATTTGCCAGCAGGTGGTGGCCCATTCGTTTGGTTGTTATTTCCATTCTCAGTAGCCATTTTCTCAGCTAAATCAAATATAAGATAATGTTAAATAGTTCTTAAATATATTTAGTCATTAATAAAAGGTATATTTACATTTAAATAACTTTTCCAATTATAAAGCATCAAATGTTAATAAATTTAAAAGTGAAAAATTAGAAGAAAAAAGAAAAATGGAAACCATTCAAACAGTTTAGCTACCATATGTTTTTATCAAGCTATGTCAAAATTGTTATATGCTTGTTACAACTTATTTATGTCTCTGTATGGGTCTCCTTGAATGAAATTTATACATTCTCACTTTAAAAATGTTTTAAATTGTAGAATTATTTTACAAACACATTTTACTTCCTTCATACCTCTTAATCTCCGAGCTTGTAGCACAGGATTTTCATACTGAGTTCGTCTATTTATATGATCGACATAATATGAACCATATCTTTCATCAGTGACCCTCTCCCACCCATATGGCAGTTCATCTTCTCCACATTCACCAAGGGAATGCTTTCTAACTCTAGCTAGTCTTGGGTCAAGCCAGTGTGATGTACCGGTGTTGTAGCTGATAAAAATAGAGAATATGGGTTTTTATTATTATATTTATACAAGCTGCAACATGCAATTTTCTGTGTGGAATTTTTATAAAAATTTTGGAACTTTTCAAGATGTTGTGTGTTGAATGGAGGAACTCAAGGTAGTGCTGTCTTGTTAGCAGGAAATGAAAATAATTCATTATCTGGAGTGATAAATTAATCCACCACCATTGTGTTTACAGTCGGAAACTGTACCATTGCTCCGCTACAGCCTAATACAAAATTATTTAATATAAAATTACAAATGATTTTATATATTATTTGTAATTGAGTTATGAAAAAAGGTAATTGTGTAATATTCAGATTATATTTATTATATTATGCAATTTAAAATAATAAAAATATTTAAATGAGTGCACATATTGAACAGCGCTGTAGTTTCAAGTTTCAACCTTAACCCACTAACCTAATAGATCATCATAACCAAATTTAATTACACATGCAAATACAACAACAGTATTAATTTTGATATAACTTCAAGAGTTCTTTTTTCACTATAATATGCTGTATCCCAAACACAGTATGGTAGGCAGAGGGAACCGAGTGTTAAGACATCTTGTTCCCAGTTATCTAAAGAGTTCTCAAGGCATTGCCTGTTGAGTAGTGGAACTCAGCCCCGAGTTTTGCCTCAACTAAAGAGTAAAAAAAAATATGAAAATATTTCACTCCCACATGTTATTCAAACAATTTTAATTCCACACATATTTATTCTTTACATAGAATAATATCACCACCTTTTGTCTCTACTCTTGTTACCGTAGCACATAAACATTTTTATAACAAATTATAATTAAAACATTAAAAAATTCAGAACACAAGGTGCACAACAAAAGTCCATACAATGTGAGTTTTCTTTCTTAAAATATATTTATTTTTAGATCAACTGTTTACTTTAATATATGAATATACACAATGTGTTCTGCTTTGCATCATTTAACACTGTACAATTTTCTACTGATTGAATTGGTAATTATGTACAAATTAATTTTTTCTCTAAATATCATTTTCACTTTTCACACAACATGAAGCAATATATTATAAACAACACTAATAATTCATATTATGTAAATGTATTTTTTACTTAACTTTATGAATTAAAATACTTACTCTATAAAATATCTTTCTCCAGTGGGTGTAAAAGCCTCTTCCCACATTGGTGGTAGAGGGCCAAGATTATAGTCATTTTCATTTTCTCTTTTATGATTGGCATCACCAACTCTTACACCAACTACTGATCCTCCAACAGTCCCTGCAGTTCCAGAACTATGAGTGGATATCCCAGCTGAAGACAGTCTATCAGAATCTGCTGAGCTCTGAGCCATTGCTTTACACTACACTATATTAGCCAAACACATTATAAAACAAAAACCACTGTGATCACTATACTTAAGAACAAACAACTTATCAACTTATCATTATTATTAGCAACTCTTCCACATTCCTGGTGACTTATTCATCGGCATTACAGGTATTCCATAAAAACAAAACAATAGCGCCAAGCCACTGACCATCTATGAGTCATTTTGTGTTCTGATGCCTCTCCTGTCAGGTATATATTTATGAATTTTTACACAACAAACACTTCCACGTAGCTATCGTAACTGGATTTACATTAATTTGCAGCTTACTTGTGTTATAGGTATAGATACTTAGCTCCCTACGCTATGTATTGCCTTAATTAACGCCCGATGTGGCTGCATTATGCACTGCAGGTGCATCGTAATCGTAACGAATTATTATATCGGAAAAATCACATATTTCACGTTGCCGTCATGATTGTAACGGTATGTTAGATAACATATATTGAAAGCCAATGCTTCAACATGCTAATTAGATAACAAGTTCACTTTCTCACATAAACAGGTAAATTCTTAGCTTTTTGAAAGTAGGTGCAACAAGTTGATGTTTAATTGAATCGTTGTGAGTAGGTCGTTAGGCCTGGCATGTGGCAGTGTTGCCACTATAAAAAACCCTACAAATATGTAAAATCAATATACGGCCTAATAAAAATATATCAAAAATAAATTAAAGTGTCATTTAAATGCACTTATATACGTTTTATGTATAAATAAATAATCAAAACGTAATGTTTGTAAAGTAGAATTTATATTCTGCATCAAATATATATTTTTTATTATTACATTTCGTTATACAGTTTCACACGTTAACTTTATACCGCGATAAGAAGACGTTCTTAGCGCGGTATAAAGCAGGGTAGGCAGAGGGAACCCAGTGTTAAGACTCTCCAACCCTCTCTTTCCGCCGAATTTTAGAGGCATTGCGTGTTGGGTAGCGGAACTCAACGTCGCGCTTTGTCTTGCTCACAGAGCGAAGAAATGAAAATATTTATAAGTAATCATTTATTCCCCGAGTGGGAGTCATGCCCACAATCGTCACGTTTACAACATATTTGTGCTGCACTTGCAGTGCGCCACGATGGCTTCAATTTGTTAACTAGAGAATAGATGTAAAAATATTTACGTTTGTTCTTGATTTCCATAGTCCTGGTGTATCGTTGAGTAATTATTCTGAGTAGGTTTGTGTGACGAACAATTTGTTATAACTGAAGACAGTAATGTGTACAACGTAGGACAAAAAAATGAAAACGAAGAAACGGTATTCCACATCAACATTACGTCCAGGAGATATCAAAAGAAAGTAAAGTTCCAAATTAAATTATTTACTTAATGATAATTATATTTAAAAAAGAAACCATATTAAGGAAATATGGACAATAGTATTTTGGCATCGAGGTTTCTTAATAAATAAAACTGCTTAGAATACTTACACCATAAGCTTTTAAACAGTAAATTTAATTTAATAGCATACGAATTTGTTGTCACATTTTGTATGCCAAGAGCTATTAATCTTATAAATTATTATATACTATCCATATTACTTATTTATACTTCTGAATTTAAATTTTAAATGAAGCGACCAAAACTTAAAAAAAATAAATTGAGAATTAAACCAGCTTCCCGCTATTTCCCGCACGCAGCAGGGTAAACCAAGGGAATCTAGTGTTAAGACACTCCGTTCCCCATTTTCCGCCGAGTTCTGTTGGGGAATGGACTATTAACTGTTGACCTCATCAACGCTTAATATCAGTATCTGTATAATTTAATTTCACAGTAAATAACATTATATTTCAAAATCTTTATAAGGAGTATCGACCATTTAAAAACCTAGTAATTACTAAGTTTTGAATTAGTTAAAATGACTAACTAGGTTCTAAAGTGGTTACGAGGGGATGAGTGGTGCACATACAAGGTTTCGACATCGTACAGTCGTGTCGCTGATGACTCCTCATTACGACTATGACAGCGCAGTGAAAAATGTTTGACTGTATATGAGATAAATTAAGATAATAAAAAAACCAGGGGAATGATTATTACCATACTGTGGATTGAACTGAGTGTGTCTCTAACTTCTCTTTGTTTTTCTGCAGAACAAAACAGCTCAATAAATCAATAAATAAATAAATAAATTAATAATTATTAAAAAAATAATTGGTTTCTACAATTAATATAATTTACAGTATTTTTTATTTTCAGGCATTTTTCATGTTTAGAGCGTCATCAGCGCGGTAGAAAGGGACTCTACCTAAGGATAAATTACGCGTCTTCATCACTCGGGATATTGTAAAAAAAACTAAGAATAATTTATGCGTCTGGTCCGCCTTTGAAGGGTTCTTTTAAACTTAGTGTGTACGTAAATAAACGTATACATATAATATATCTACTAGTAAGCCCAGCTCAAGTTCATTGTATCATAATTCGAGGCAAGTGTAAAATGATTGCAAGATTTACTCGTTCCAAAATACACTACAGTCATTTTCCTCCGAGCCACCTAAAATTTACTTTAAAGCATGGAAGTGTGTTTAGTCACGTATGTTCTCTGGCTCTGGTAACACCATCTGAGCTACATTTTATAGCGGATAATAATAAAAAAATTGTTACAATCGATATTGGATTACTAAACGCTTGGATATTCGCGCGCTTTCCCGCAAGTTCCCACCAACGAATCTACTTTTGTAAATTCAAAGTAAGTGCCATAAAAGAAAATTACAATATATTTTTAAGATTCTATTTTTGTTGAATAAAAAAATTATTACATAAAATATATTACACAATAATAAGTTGAGAATAAAGCTTCAACTAGTGCTCTATCAAAAGGATAACGTGAAAACGACAAGGCTCCATGATAAATAGTTGGTACACGTTCAAAACACCGATTATTACGTAGAAAACATTAAATCGATCTTGGCAGAACAGCTGGATTTATATAAGTAACGATTAAAGTAAATATAGTTTAGGTTCAAGCTGTGTCGAGAATGTCAACACATGATGTAATCGGTAGTGAAACCCTGCTATTTTAGTGTTTGTCCGGAATCCGTTATTATAAAAGTACCTAACACTCGTGGTTCCACGTTCTACACGTAGGTTGAATTATTAATAATCTGTGATCACGGGCTACCCACCGTAAAATGTATGAAATGTCGGTATTTTAAAAATATATTTTCAAAATCAAAAATATATGCGATTAATCCGGTTGTTATATATTTCAATTGAATTATGTATAAATAGCGAAAGCGAACGATTCCATTAAGTAAAGTCTGGCCCCACTAATATCAAATAGAAGATAAAGAATATATTTGCATAAAGTTACGTGTTTATTTTTAATATTTTCAAATTCAAAATTCTTATTTTGATATTAGTATTTCGAAAAGTTGGAATTTTTTTTGTAGATAATATGTAGGTTAATTTTTTTGTTAGTTCTGGAGTGGACACTCAACTATTATGGAATGGACACAAACCATTCTATCCATCCTATTCTTACGCCTATGGGTAGACCTAGCAATTCTCGTATCGGATGTGGAGACGAGGTTTAGTGCTTAGTCACCGGTAGCAAGGCAGACGAAAGTAGATAGTTCTGCCAAAAATCCATAAGCTTCACGATGAATGGTTACTAAAAAGTAATGTACAACACAAATCTTTCACGTCTCGTGATGTCGTGATATATTGGTGATATCATAAAAATACTTTCGATTTTATCTCTTCTCTTTAACTCTTCTATTATTGTCTATGTAATATTATTTGAGTACATATATTAAGTAGGTGGAAACTGAATCGTCGTCGTCGTCGTGGTGTGTCTCTTTCCGCTGAGTCACTTGTAAAAATTATGACACCACCTATTTAATATAGTTTTATATAAAGACAACCGTCCCCAGCCGTCCGTCGTGACAGGCTTACAATGGAAACGTTCGTACTTTCCACGTTCCCTCTGCCTACCCTGTTATGTGCGGGATAGAGCGTGAAGCAAGCAAAGAGAAAAAATAAACCTATATATGTATTAAAGTCTTTCGTGGAAAATTCCTACAGTAAGGAGAAGAAACAGGATTTTCCTTTTTACGAGCACGATTAGTTTTTAATACCTATATAGGTGCAAGAAATAAAAGTATTTTTGTTGCATTACACTATTGAAATAATTGTATAAACGATACACATAAAATCAAAACATGAACCCATTGCAAGTGAATTGAACAAGGGGTTAACTCCTCCGTATCATTGATTTAAAAATGTGCGCCGGTTTTAGATTTTCTATTTTGATAAAAACATATAAAAACTATGCATTCAAAAATCAATCAACACAAGAACACAAGAACAAGAAGCACTGAAATGTCGCATTTAGACACGCTTATTAATAGAATAGCCTTAATGTAAATCATTAAAATGGTTTCCTATGTTATCCACCTATTAATTATGGTACTTTATATGTAACGTAAGTAATAGGTGTGTTTGAAATATTGATGTACTTTGGATACAATGTTAATGATTTATACGCTTTAATTATTAATAATTGTTAACATGAATAATAATCATGTATTTCTCTATTTATATGAAATCTTAGTGCGGTGGAATTTTGTCTCACCGTAAACACGATGGTTTTATGTTCGATTTCGACTTGGGTGAATGAATTGTCTTTTATTTCCTGCTCTGGAGTTCCACCAGAGTTCTGGACGAAGTAGAGCATAGAGTTTCATCAGTCAACTCGTGATGTCTCAATTTCAGGCTTCAAATGATTCTTCATCTAATGTACATGAAGAAGTAATTGTTATTTTTTTACTAGCCATTTCACTTCACTTTTTATTCTTTTTATGTTCAAGCCATTAGGCTTGTATTAACAAATATATTGATGATTAATTAATAAATAAAATTGGAAAATTGCAGCTTACCTATAAACACATTCAAAAAAAGCTTTTAAAATACTTACAATAGTCAATTTGAATACCTAAAGAATAACTTGAATGTAAAAAATGAAATATAAAATAATTGAATTTGAATACAGCATTTACGCATTTATTCAATGAGAAGCTAAGTTAATATACATAATTGTATAAGCAAAAATAGATTGAACTAATTTTCATTAATAGCAAGGTGCCGTTATCTAACTTAAATGATAATGGTATTAATGATAATTCTAATTACTAGGTACTAATAAATATTTTTTTGATTTAACAAGTATTTCAAGTTAACTTTATATAAAAATAAATAATAACGATAAAACACATCTTAGATACAGTTAAAATGGCACAGGAACTGTTTCACTATCACCAATATTCCGGGAAACATTTGTGTGCGTCCTCCTGTCCCGCTTCCAGCGCTAATTAATTATTTAGCGGCGTGACACTAAAACGTAAATATAGATATCACAAGATATTCACAATTAGACAACGATGTTCAAAATTTTTAAAATTGATGATTATATATTTTTATAAAAAATTTTAAAAATTATTATTTTGAGTTCTATTACATTGATGAATGCACCCAATTTTTTTACCAGTTTTTTTTTCATATATCTTCCATATACAGACACCGATCAGTTACGATTTTATTATAAATATTTTGATTTTATTAGAAAATACAAATTTTCAAATAAAAAAAACATCATCTAGGTCATCGGTTCCTCTCCACTTTGAGAGGAAGAACTTTTGTATAGAAGTATAGTTATTGTTCATTTATTAAAATTGAAACTAACAACCAAAGAATAATCTCTTAGAAGATTAGTTTGAGTACGAATAGGTTTAATTTATAAATAAGCTATTTTGATCTTGACTAAATATTTAATCATTTATATGTTTATTTACATTTGTAGATTAATTTCTGTAATTTAATGGCAGGCGAATCTAGCAGTAAACGCGACAGGTATTGGGTTTGTTTTAAGGTCTAATTTGAAATATAGCGTGTAGAGTGGCAGAAGTCAACACCACACTTTAGTTTTCAGAGCGTTATTAACCCTAAATGGGTATAGAACCCACAACCACAACTCTTCGAGCCAGTCACTGCCCCACGTGACCACGATGCCATAATAATAATTCATTTTCTAATAAAGCAATCCTCGTCTTGATCACAAAGAACTTAAAATAGTAAGAGCAGTCACACACGGCGGTCTATTAAATTCACAGCACTAAATAATACTGGACGACGTTTATTGGATTCGCCTTAAGTACAGCTCTGACTTCCTTAGTGCGATATGTTGTTCAGTAATTAGAGCAGCGCATACGGCAGGGTAGGCAGAGGGAACCTAGTGTTAAGACATTCCGTTTTTGTTTTTCCGCCGAATTTCGGAGACATTGCGAGTTGAGTGTCGGACCTCAACGGTGCGCTTTGCCTCGGCACCAGCGCGAAAGAAATAAATAAATGGATCATTTCCTCGAGTGGCAATCGAATCCACAACCTGTCGCCTTCGCAGTCACACTTCCTGCCTCTGCAACACGACTAGCCTTAGCTATAGATTTATTAAGTTATCGATAATTTCAAATATAAGTTGCATATGCAATATTTATTACAATAATAAACTGGAAAAATTATCCCTAGATTCTCTCCACTCCCCCCCACACGTTTCTCTCACTCAACGCACAATACCTCGAAATATCAGCGGAAAGTGGGGAACGGAGTATCTTATTTAGGTTCCCTCTGCCTACCCCACAATATGCGGGACTATACTTTCATTTTTTTCTTCACGCTGTACGTGAAGATAACAGATAATATTAATAGTATTCATTAGAGCAAGTGTCAGAACAAGATAGAAAACAAATAAAACACTATAGCATTTAATACGTTGGCCTATTAAGAGGATCAGTCACCGCGTGTCACGTTGCTCTCGCGATATAAAAGTATAAATAGCCGCCCACCGTCCGAGTTATTAATTAATGATACGAAAATCTTAAAGGAACGAGATATTTTTACATCATATTAAAATGCGTGATGTCTACATTTTTTTTTGGATACCAGCTGTTGGGTGATGTTTATAAAAGTAATCTTGGAAATCTATCGTAGAGGCCGTCGTGGCGCTGCGGTGCAGTTTCTGATTGTGAACGTGACGGTTGTGGGTTGGATTTCTGCACCGGGAAGGAAAAAATAAAAAAAATTAAATACAAATATTAATATGATAATCTAACCGTTACTCGTACATTGGCTTATCAGATTATAGGTAGGTACTATGGGCTTAATCTTTTCTTTATATAACACAGTGTAGAGTTGGGTTACATTGGTAGTATGTTCCTAATAAAATATTATGAAATAGAAAAAAAATAAATTTAAATTATTAAATTCAAATAGAATATGAATCCGTCTTGGAATAATGGCACCACGTGTGAAATTAACTAATATTGAATATTAAACGATTATTTTTTCCTCCGCCTGTTAACAAGGTAAAGCGCGGTGTTGAGTTCCGCCACTCAACACGCAACAACTCGAAAACTGGGCTCACAGTAGTAACGAAAGCAGCAGGTATATTTTAATTTTAATGTAAAAAAATGGTTTTCTGTCAAAATTTGTCATAAACAGAACGGACATTAGTGCAAATATAAATAAAAAAAATAATGTGTCAGCGTTCCGTTGTTTACAGAAGAAAATGTATATAATGTATTAAAAAATTGAAAATAAATTCTCGTAATTCCTCATTCAGGGCACAAAATGGCGGATACCGATTAATCACTGCGTAATGCGTTAAAATAACAGTTAATTAACTCTAAATATATTACAGAGACTGATGTATGTATGCGATCTATATTATAAAAGTAATATAAAATCGTTTTTAAGCTCCACGAGACATGCCAAGATTTTTGCATGCCTTAGCTGACATCCACATACTACCCACCGCACTGATTGAATGGAGATATATATATTCTTTTATTTTAATATCTTTACGTGACTTAAGGAGTGCTTAGTGATAATTTATTCTATTTTATGTTTTTGTCTAGCACATTACACCTTATATTCTAACTTAGTTGTTGTTAAGTTATAGGTCAGGTTAAGTATTAGAATAAAATCCAGTCCATCCAAAAAGGAACCGCGCACGAAGGCATAATCTGTGCATAAAATTTTAACTACCTTTATAGGTGACGACGAGAAATTCTCTGGAAATTCCTACAGAAATGATAAAAATCGGAATTTTTCATAATACGTCCTAAAGTACACGCAAAGAATAATGTGAATGACGACTAGTATTATATAAAATGAATAATCTAATATAAGATAAGGATAAAATTAATCGTTTTTCATCAGCCTATAGCCGTCTACTGCTGAACGTAGGCCTCCCTCGTCAAGCGCCAACCAAAATTAATCTTAGAAACTTTAAAATAGCTCCGGAACTATTTCATTATTAAGAACTATACAGTATATAGTTATATACACCTTCGAATCCACGCCAACAAAGTTGTGTGCGGGAACTAGCTAGTATATATTACAATAGTTTGTACTATAAATGTAATTGATCATTAACTGTTGAAACATAGATATGTTCAAAATAAAAGATATGTTTCATTTGGCACGGCATCTGGTGCGACTTGAGTTACGATAGATATAACAGTCTCAATTTATATAGTAGATATATTTAATTTTTTTTTTTTAGCTTTGGTATCGAGGCAAAGTGTGGCGTTGTGTTCCGCCACTCATCCCGCAATGCCTCGGTATCTTATCTATTCTAATATTATAAAGCAGAAGAGTTTGTTTGGTTGAACGTGCTTTCCTGAAAAACTAAGGGTCCGACTGGTAGTCTATTAATCGAGATGGTATATAGGTTATATTACACTACGTCATATTTCAAGCTTATGTCGGGCGCTTAGAACGTGTGTCACACAGAACTCAATTTTTTTGTCATTTCACCACGCTGATGAAGCAGTAGGTAAAAGTTAGTCCTATAAATATCTTATAAAACGAGTATAAATTTTTCATCACAGTCAGTCAGTCTAATTGCCTACGATGAAATATGCGTCGAGCTTTTAGCTGAAGCTCTTTAGAGTGGTTTACATGTTGGTACTTTCGCGTGAGTGGTTTGTGTGAAAAGGAATGTCTCTGAAAAAGAATAACATTAAATAAATAAATTAAATAAGTTCTGAATTAATTATTAAATTTCATACTAGCGTTTACAATTGCTTCAAGCAACTTGTACGTTTTCTGTGTCATACACAACCCTTAGTTTTTCCATTTGACCATGGAGTCACAAACTAGGGGAAGTATCTCCTACAATGTGAATACAATTCTAATAAATTTAGAAAACAATATATAAAAAATAAATAAATATTAAATTTGGGATAATTCAGATTGGAAAAGATCAACCCCCACTATGCTCTAATACTTCGCAATAAAACGTACTTACTAGAGCTCTTAGATGAATGGCAGATGTTCAATAATATAATTTATAGCTATCTGTTTCCGATTAGCGTGACATTAATTAAAATAGTAGAGTAATAAAAGTAGCTAGGAGGATGTTTGGTTTTCTATTTAAATAATAAAGCGAGATATTAAATAATATTTAAACATACCAGGGGTAATGAAAATAAAACTAATTATAATTAATAATAAAGGTAATGGATATAGTAAAAATATTAATTTATATTTCTACATCGCCAAGTCATTACTTTTCTAAGCTTCAAATTACCTTAGAAAAAAGTTCTTGATTCTTGATTCCCTTGAACCCTTAAAAGTAATCTGTATAAAAGTGTGTTTATCTATCTTTCCCACCAAAAATAAGATCAAAGACAAAAGATATATCCATAATATATAGAAAACCATAAAATGTAAATAAATATCAGGACTTACATCACAAATCGCATTAATATCCGTCTCAGCAAAAGCAAATATTTAGTCTACTAGACTTCTATTGAAGATATAATAATTATTATTCCTGTATTTGTATCTACATCGTGGATTATACAAAGTTTAATTTGTTTATTTAATACACGATTATATTAATATCCTGTTAGTGGCATTAAATTTTATTGGTCTATTGGTCTTATACTGTGGTAATTTAAATTTTATAATTAAAAAAAATTTAAATTGTTGGTAATAAAAAGATTACTTAAATTCAAAAAGTCTAAAGTCAAGAGTGTTTAGCAGTTTTTATACTAAACTAGCGGCCCGCTCGCGGTTACACCCGCGTGTACTACGTTATTATTAATTACTGTCTCCATGACTACGTCCTAGTGACGTCTATGCAAAATTTGAGACTCTTAGCATTTGTAGTAGCGAAGTTTCATACAAACTTTCGACCCCAAAAACAACCCCTTAGAAGTCGAATATTGCAAATTCCCGTCTTAGCGAGCACCTACGTCCTATAAGTAACTCCTATGCAAAATTTTAGATTCCTAGCACTTGTAGTGTCTGAGATTTCGTGATGAGTGAGTGACCTTTCGATTTTATATATATAGATTACATTTTATAGCTTCACGCCGCATAGAAATGTAGGCAGAGGGAACCTGGGAACCTGGTGTCAAGACACT
This sequence comes from Heliconius cydno galanthus, assembly GCA_036379175.1. Taxonomy (NCBI): domain Eukaryota; kingdom Metazoa; phylum Arthropoda; class Insecta; order Lepidoptera; family Nymphalidae; genus Heliconius; species Heliconius cydno. The sequence goes on along the minus strand of JAKRZM010001038.1, from coordinate 296,135 downwards.
CTGATCCTATGCTTTTGCTTTGCATCGTTACCAGAGCGGCATAGTTCCCCTAAGTGGGATCAAGCTCACAACCGTCTTGTTTATAGTCACACGCTTGTACTGTGTTCTCGTGGGGCAGCGGTGCCACGACAGTTTTAACTTTTTAATTTACAATTAAAAAATAAATAAATTTGGTAATAAACTTAAGCTACACACAGTGTACATATTATAATATTTCAATTTTGTGGGACATTGTTATTAAAACATGTAAACCAGTCCCCAAGCCAGGCTTCACCTGGAAAATATCTCAATACGCCTATGCGTAAGAAACGGACGAGAAAATAAGAAAAATAAACAAATATTTATTACCATACATACATGCTACAGATTAAAAATCGTCTAAATCAGTATAATTTAGATTTTCTTCACAGCTTCAACATGTAGCGTAGAACGTTGGATTTGTAATTTGATTGTTGCTGCCTGAGACCGATTATTTCGAGACATTAAGAGAGGCAATTCTGTACCGAGCAAAAAAATATTAGAATAGTGTTTACGTACAAACGTAAATGTTATGATGAAGATTATATGTTTTTAAAATACTTGGCAGTATGTATCCGAGAGACGCTGAAATAGAGCTTTTGGAAATTGATGATTTTTGATGTTTGAACGTAATGGTCGTGGATTCAAATATTAGTAGGGTTAAATTTATATTTTTTTATAGGTACCTTTAGGTCATGCTTTTCTTGAAGGATGGTAACAGCTGATGAACAGAGTGAACTATCGATAGGTTCTCTTTTCTTATCGTCTAGACTCTACTAATACTAAATATAGTATTTAATTTAAAATAAAAATTTAAACTATACATAATAATGTAGAGGGTAATGTAGGGGGTAGGTATATGTATAGCAATGCTCCGGGAAACATTTGATATATTAGTAGGGATTAGAATTGTGATACAATGTAGTGAGCCAGCTTAGATCATGTCGCCTACACCTATACCTCAAAATTATGACATCAATATATCGTAGACTAAATAGAATTAAGTATTAATAATATTATCTGTCAGTTTTACGCTATATCTAGCAAATGTAAGGGGGTACCTAGTGTTAAAACACTCTGTCTTCTCACTTTAAGACCAATTTTCGAGATTTTGCTTCTGAGTAGGTGGTTTTTATCTTGTTACTAGATCGAGATAAATGGAAAACTTTAATATTAATAATAATATTTAACAACGAACTCTACTGTATATTGCCGGTTACAGTACACATAATATTTACTTTTATAGCTTGTATAGAGTTAATTTTCTATTTCTATTTTCTCAACAAATATAACATAGGCCCAGCATCTGTACTTTAACTATCGTGTTCGTATACTTCATACGTTCACACCACTTTGATCATCGTCAATCTGTTGATACTCCGGTAATAATAATATTTACAATTGCCGATTTTTTTTTCATCCCGCATATAGTATGGTTGGTATGTAAAACTTAGAGTTAAGATCCGTTTTCTATATTCGGATTCGAGACATTACGACAACGGGAGTAATACAACACCGCGGTTTGTCTTGTTACCAGAGTGCAGGAATGAAAATAATACATTCTTCTGAGTGGGAATCGAATCCACAATCCTCGCGTTTACAGTCAGAGGCTGTAGCGCTGTACCACAATGGCTTGATGGTTTTATATTGGAATTAAATAGTATAAAAATGTAATAAATTATATTAATATTAAAATGAAAACTACATATTTTCTTTATGTAAATTTGGCCTCGTTACGAGAATGATTCATTTTGTTTGATTCGTCGTTCGTTGTCAGATTCAAGGGTTAAGTCTAAATGTAAATTCAGCTACGAAGATATCAAAACACTCAATCACCATTTAATGTATTTGCAACATTTCTTTATATCCGCCTATTGAAACTAAATTATAGGTCTATAACTTCGTTGTCTTTATCGCAACTGACAAACAACGTAAGGACGGAGTTACGCGTTTGAGAACGCTGTAACGTAACATGTATGAGTAAACTCCTCGGGATATATAGGGGAGCATTGAAAGAGGATTTATGGTAATTCCTACGGGAACTGGAAATAAAAAACATTATTTTACGTTTTATAAATATAGCAAATGATATTGCTGGAGCCTCCTAGTTTAAAATAAAATAATGTAGTATTGAGACACTAAGTTCCCATTAAGACACTTCCTTCCACATGTCCTGGAGACATTGCATATTGAGTGGCGAAATTCAACACTGCGCCTCGTTACCAGAGTGAGAAAATGAAAATTTGCAATATTCCGATGCACCAAATGGGAAACGAACACCCAACTTCTGCCACCACCGGCCCCACATAATTTATATGTGTAAATTAATTATAATTAAACAAAAGAGCAAACGAAACTCAGCGACCCCATAAACTGACTGTAACATCCAATTTCGAAGCGTTATATTTATAGCGAGATTGTGAACACATCACATAGGTACGTATATTTGAGGCGGTTATTACACACGGTATAGACGTTAGCTTAGCGTAGCCTAGCTTAGTGTAGTGTTGTGTTGTGTTACGCGGTAAGTCAACATTTGACGTTTTGTTTTTTTTTTTATTTTACTATACGTGACTTTAGGGCTTAGGTTCTTGATTTGATGTGATGTGTTTTTTTTTGTTTTTTTTTTAATTATTTTTTAATTTGTTTTGTCTATTCTTTTGATATATGTTTAATTTATTTTAATGTAATTTTCATAATGATTAAAATTGATAAATTTTATCTTAAATAGCATAAGTTTTATAATATTAGAAAATTTATATATTTAAAATAATCATACAAGCATTATGATATTTTTCATAATATTCATATTAATCATAACTCAGTATATTATAATAAAAAAATAAATAAATATTTCTTCTAGAAGATACCAGTAGTATTTCTATTTTCTTGATTGTAACACGATATCACTTACCGATTGTCTACTAAAATAGTTCAAAGACAAACAATATTCGTCAGTTTATGTTTATATTAATTTATAAACAAAACTTTAGGTCGTAAGTTTAGTGTAAACTATATATTAAATATAAATTTAGTGATTCACCCTTGTCGGTTTCAAATAATTATGATTTCATACATCGTAATATGAACACGTTACCAATTATGTTCTTTTCGCGATTTGACGCAAAGATCTTAATTTATTTATTTCTTTTAAAGTATATGACTTGTTAATTTCATATTTTTAGTTTGTTTTAAAAACATAAAAAATAATTTAATTTAAAAGTATACATAATTCGTTTTTTTTTGTAATTTCACGCTGAATTCGCACATAACAGGGTAGGCAGAGGGAACCTAGTGATAAACACAACCTTTCCATTAATTAATATATTTCTGTTCCCAACATTCCGCCGAATTCTTGAGGCATTGCGTGCTGAGTGACGAAGCTCTATGTATATAAGGCCATCTATGACTCGCTTTTACATTACAAGAGCAAGGAAATAACAATATTAAATATTTCATTTTCCCGAGTGGGGACCGAACCTACAACCGTCGCGTTTACAGTCACACCCTTCTGCCATCGGGCTTCATTTAGCATCAATGCAAAGGACCTACTCCTTTCTCCACCTAGATAGTGTAGAACTGAGAGATGAGAATCACTAAATTATTTTACTATTATTCCGTAATATGTCATAGATTCATAAATATAAAGAATACTAATTCATATATATAACAAAAAAAAATCTATATCTATATAAATATTTAAAGATTTTTATTACATATTCTTATAATAGAAATGTTTATCTTAATTTTAATTAATCAATCTATTTTTTATGACATTTAACATACTCCAAAGTCATAAAATATTATCTTGAAAGTGAAGAATGAATTGTCTCACGGGTGGTAGACTCCCGACAGAGAGAGAGTATGTCATACCTGTCAAGTGCTATTTCTGGTTAGGCGATGCGCGGCCAGTGAAATTATAAAATATATTAAAGTAGTAATAAGTTACAAAATTGAGAACATTGTGTACGGTTAAAAATATATTTATCAGGAGAATTAATCATCGCGGTGCATCTCCACAGCGTCTGGCTTTAACATGACGATTATGGGTTCGATTTCCACCCGGAAGAATGAGTTATGTTAAGTTTCTGGTACTGGCAACAGGACAAAGAGCGGCGTTTAGTTTCACCACTCAACACGATCTGCATGTTCCAAAATTAGGTTGAACTTAGGAAACGGAGTGCCTTAATAATAAATTCTCTTTGCTATGCTTTTATTTTCGTGATACAGCGTTCTTCGACTTTGTTGACGTGTACATATAATTCCTATCATCAGATTTCTGTTTATCATATCATTATCATAGAACACTAGGTACATACAAAATTTCACGTTAAAAGTTTTAACACTTCAATGCTATATATCAGTATTTTTTTATACAGTATGTACCTACTATAAAAAAAATTAGATTATTTGTGACGCAAGGGGACAAGTGTTTAACTGTCAACGCGCGACAGGTTGCGGGTTCGATCCTTATTAGAGTAAATTAAATATTTAATAATTTTTGATTTCCCCACCCAACATGCAATGCCTCCAGAATTCGGCAGAACCTGAGAATCGTAGTGTCTTAACATTATGGTCCCTCTGCCAAGTCGGCTACATGAGGAATCCAGCAAAGAAAATAAATAATACTGTTACAATACTTAATTTGTGTGTTTTAGTTACAGTTTTTCCTCTTATTTTTTAAGCAATTTGACAATTTGTAAAAATGTTTTGTCAACGTAATAACAAAGAATTTTTACCGCCGTTGTAGAGCTGTCACCGGCACGGGCGTGCCTGTCGACGGGTGATTAATATAGGCATTTTACAGCTCTTTAGCATAACATTTATTAATGTAATAATAATATTACATATTTAGAGAAAAGCATTATTTAAGAAAAAAAATTATACCTTTATTTTCGTTTTAATTGCAACACCTATACTAAAATATTTTTTAAAATTCTTAAGACATTTTCTGAATTTGTTTGCAATTTATTGTTGGAGCTAGGGAGTAGCTAGAGAAAATCTAGCTACAATACAATACATTAAATAAAATAGACTTTGTGAATTCAAGCATCTTTGAATCAAAGGAATAAAAATCGAATTAAAATCAGCAATAAAAAATAATTAGTCTTTTCAATATAGCTAAAATTTAAAAAGTTATCATTTAAAATACTAGTACTTATTCTATACCAAATTCCACTCAATGATATAATATATGACTTCATTATTCTTTTTGTCCCACTAAGTCGTGACATTGCGTTTTAGATAACCAGCGAACTCAGTTCCACAGCCTGTCTTTGTCCGATCTGTTGATGTGAATTGTTTTATATTTAAAAATGTAAAACTATATGAAGAACTACTATTTAAAAAAGCATACGAAAAAAATGTATAAAGTAATTTGATTAGTTTGGAATTAGATACTGTATGCATTTTCTTCTAAATACATCAATAGAGACGTCAAAAAAGTTAGTTATTAAGACACTGCACAGGTAAAAAATTGCTGATGAATTTAGCCTAAATTAAATGTTTAGCCTTAAATGTTTAAGAAGTGAAGAAGTGGAGAAGTTATGGACAGTTTCTTGGCTATTATTGAGTATGAAATATATCGTACATCGTATTAAACGTATTCTACGTATGACGGGAAGTGTCATACAACATGCGAACTAAAAAACGTAATGGAGTCGAGGACTNTATAAAAAAAATAGAGACTATTTGTGACGCAAGGGCACAAGTGTGTAACTGCGCGCGACAGGTTGCGGGTTCAATCGTTATTAGAGTAAATTAAATATTTAATAATTTTATTAGAGTAAATTAAATATTTAATAATTTTTGATTTCCCCACCCAACATGCAATGCCTCCAGAATTCGGCAGAACCTGAGGATCGTAGTGTCTTAACATTATGGTCCCTCTGCCAAGTCGGCTACATGAGGAATCCAGCAAAGAAAATAAATAATATTGTTACAACACTTAATTTGTGTGTTTTAGCTACACTTTTTTCTTTTATTTTTTAAGCAATTTGACAATTTGTAAAAATGTTTTGTCAACGTAATAACAAAGAATTTTTACCGCTGTTGTAGAGCTGTCACCGGGACGGGCGTGCCTGTCGACGGGTGATTAATATTGGCATTTAAAAGCTCTTTAGCATAGCATTTATGAATGTAATAATAATATTATTTAGAAAAAGCATTATTTAAGAAAAAAATGATTCCTTTATTTTCATTTAAATTGCAAAACCTATACTAAAACATTTTTTTTATTGTTGGATAGCTGGAGAGAATCTAGATACAATATAATATTTTAAATCAAATAGGCTTTGTGAATTCAAGCATTTTTGAATCATAGGAATAATAATTAAAAAACAATTGGTCTTTTCAATATACCTTGTACTTGTACCAAATAATAACATAGTAAGTTTTGTAATATTAACAAAACTTACTTGTAATATTAACAAAACTTACTATGTTATTATTTGAAATAATAGTAATTATTCTGCACCAAATTCCGCTCAATATATATGAGTTTAATATTGTTTTTTTCCTACCAAGTAGCGATGTTGCGTATTAGCGAATAGAAGAACTCAGTTCTGCAGCCTGTTTTTGTCTTGTTCTGTTTTAAGCTGGTACTTTGAATTAATTTATATTTAATAATCATATTGAATTATTTTATATTCATTTATAAGATCACCGGTTGAATTTAAAAAAATGTGTCAATCAATAACTATTTTTTTACTTAGGAAGATAAAGTTAAAAAAAAAAGATAAAGTTAAAAAAAAAATATTATCGTAAAACTATTTCAAAGAAGCATGCAAAAAAATTGTTTAAAATAATTTGATTAGCTTGGAATTCTAATATACAATGCAAGCATTTTCTTTTAAATACACTATAATATAGACATCGAAAACGTCACTTGAGACAGGCAGTGCAGGGTTAAAAAAAATATCTAAGAAGTGGAGAAGTCGTGGACATTCTATTTCATGGTTATATTGTTGAGTATGAAATATATCGTACATCGTATTTCTGTTCTGTTCTGTTCTTTCTATTATGGCGTTCCGAGCGTGCTACATCGTATTTAACATATTCTACGTATGACGTGAAGTGTCATACAACATGCGAGCTAAAAAACGTAATGGAGTCGAGGACTAACAGACGAACGTAGAAATAATTTGTCGTTTGTCATTGGACTCATAAATCTTTGAAATTTTGTGGACATTTTTATTTTGGAACGTATTTTTTAAAATATTTTCTTATATTAATCACTGTCGCAGCAGTTAGATGGAATATAACGTTTATGTTTTCGAATAGTATTCGGAGAATACTGACTTTAAGTTTATTTTCAATGTTGAGTTCTGTCTTTCATCAGGCAATATCTGATTAGTTGGGCGGAAATAAGGGAAAGAAGTGACTTAACATTAGGTTCCCTCTGCCTAGCATGCTATGTGCGTGATAGGTTAACGCTGTATCCCGCTCAAGCAGAGTACAAGGAAAGGAACAAAACAACAAAAAACAAACGCGCTTATATACGAACTACTTTTCCCGAGATATTGAAAGTTTCTTCTTGTTAATACAAAAACAAATACTCTAATTATTGAGAAAAACTTTAATCTTTATTATATCATTTTAATACTTTTTAATATGACCCACTGTACCCGCGGTCATTTAGTACTTAGAATGTGACATGTGTCATATATAACTCTTATTTATTTTCATTTAACAACGGGGATAATGCCGCATGTAAAAGTTAGTGTTATTAATATAATAAATGTGAAAGTTTGTGAAGATGAATGTCTGTTCCACTTTCACGCAAAAATTACTGAACGGTGTGAATGAAACTTTACAATGTAATTAGAATGACACATAGGCTACAAAGTGTAAAATGTAGAGATGTAATAATGTGGCTATAAGCGGGCGAAGCCGCTAGTCATTCATAAATGTAAAAACAGCTTTATTTTAATGAGAATTCCTTAGTACAAACACGCGCGGATGTCGACACTCGCTGAAGTCTAGAAGCGGCGCACGAAACAAATGAATGTGTATTAATATCGCGTGAAAACGTTTTGTATTACTTTTGACGTTTATTTTATGCGTTCATTCTTTTCTGTTGAAAATATGCTTAAAGAAACAATTAGTAGGTGCTTATTATGTGTCAAAATAAATTTGATAAAAAACAGTCGTTTTGAAACGAAAAATCTGTCGTTGTGCTGATTTTATACAAATACACCTTTTACTTATTTTTGAATTTTAAGTAGATAGTCGAAATAGGAGGGGCTGGGTCGTCAGCGGCAACCCCAGAATAATCTTGGCCCTCCTCAGAAATTTTACTAACAGAAAATAATCTTAAATCTTTACTCGAACAAATCTGTACACATAAAGTCCCTTTCTCCAGATAATATCTCTAGATACACCGATGTATAGTAGTTACTCCCCACACCGTTGTTGGTTGGTTGAAATAACATATTCCCTCGAGTGTAAATAGAGCTTATAACTTTCACGCTTACAGTCAGATGCTGTGGCTGTGCTCATTAAAATTTAAAAATAAGTAGGTATATTCCACCACTAACGGATTTTTACTTATATAATAATCGCCAAAATCAAAGATATTTTTTTAATTTCTATAATTTTTTTATTTTTTTGAGTATTCAATATTCATTTCACCAAATACATCTCGAATCGAATACGTCTCGAATCCGAGCGGAAAGCCGTTTTCTCCTTGAAGGCGTGGATAACCTTGACCCAAGGCTAAAAAGACGACCTCCTTATCAAGGGCTCCGTATCGAGGACACACAAAGCTTGTGACCTCAAAATGCTAAAGGAAGTTCAAGGATACACGTGTCCCCGTTACACGTTTGAAGGTTGAAAGTCTTGGATTGAGGCCTTTCCTTGAACTTAAGGAAGGTCAATGAAACATTTTTTTCTAGCTTTGTGCTTTTTCCAATATCGCAGGTTAGATAAAAAATACTTAGTGTTAAAACACTACATTCTCCATATTCCGCCCTAAGTTTCGAAACACGCGCGCCTACCGGGGCGGATTTTTTTATTATTACACTACATTGAAGAATTAAACACTTCGTATGTTAATCGTTCTCTATTTCTGAACAGCATACACGCATATAATAAAAAGTTGACACAATAAGTTAATTACTAGAGAGGCGGTGGTCAATCACAATCAATCACAGGCAGGCGCTGCGCCAACGCACCTGTTGCACTTGCCTAGTAGAATATATACGGTTTTTCATACTTTTATTTAATTTCCACTCTATATTTTTGGTATACTTTCTTGTTCTATTTAAAAAAAAGATGGTGGTGGGATAATGGTGATAAAAGGTAACTTCTGTTGAGGCTGTCATGCTGTAGCAGCACAGCGTCTGACTGTAAATACTACTCGGGGTCGATTCCCATTCGGGGGAATTAATTATTTTTATCGTTTTGATCTGGTAACAAGACAGTGCGGTGTTGAGAAAATCCCAAAAATTGGGCGAAAAGTGGGAAGCGGTATCTTAACACTAGTTTTTTTATGAATACTTCTATTATATACTTTCTCACTATCTATAATTTTCTATGAATTTTCTATGAACTTATGCAGACTAGTGTTAAGCTAACTAAGGTTTTTTATTAAATATAAAGTATGGTTTAGAAAATAATATTTTTACTTTTTCGCCATTTTTGTTTCCACGCGTTATCTACCACAGAAGGAAAATGAAGTATAATAGTCTAAATGTAAAATCACAGGAAAAACGGAGCTTCTAATGAACGCAATCAAAAGTTACGTGTTTTATAGGGCACTTCCCGTGGACCTAGAGTTATGAAATTTGGCATAAAAGGAGATATTATACAAACAAAGAATATGAAAAGTGATTTTTTCTACGTATTGTATAAAAAAAAATTGCTAACACTCCTGCAGCCTTCACTCCCTAATACTTAATCTGAGAGTCTCTAGGGTGACCGGTGAGCCTAAGGGAACCTCAATGGGGCGTCCAATGTTCAAGCTATTTTCATCAAATTGCCTGACATTTTTATTAGATTGTTGCAAGTACATAATATTTGGCTAGGTTTTGACATTCTGATAAATCGGTTCATACTGAAGAGTATATTATTATAAAGGAAAACGTATGTTTCGACAATTCTCGCCAATTATTGCAAGTTTATTGATAATTAAAATACATTATTTGTGATTAATGATATTGGGTCGCATTGGTGGTGTCTAGCGCGCAGCGTCCAGGTGCACGGTAATAAAGTAGACACGAGGTTATATTAGTTTAATTCATGAAATATT
>JAKRZM010001038.1:266735-284777 GCA_036379175.1 Heliconius cydno galanthus | reverse complement strand
GTTTTTGGGGTCGAAAGTTTGTATGAAACTTCGTTACTACAAATGCTAGGAGTCTCAAATTTTGCATAGACGTCACTAGGACGTAGTCATGGAGACAGAAATTAATAATAACATAGTTCACGCGGGTGAAACCGCGAGCGGGCCGCTAGTAATTATATAAATACACACTTATATTGAATAAATCGTTTTTAAGAAACATAATTGGGTGAATTTCTTTAACTTAGAAATCAAAAGTTAGTAGGTATTTAGTTTTTTCGACATTATTTTTGTAATTATAAAAATAAATTAATTTATAATTTTTAATATAATATGTACTTTTTTATGAACGCCTCAGAACGGGATATACAGATAACCCGACAAAAAGACGAGTGTAGGCATGCCGATAATTAAACAGCGGCTACAGCTATAGTTTAATAATATAACAGAACTTTCCTGAAGAGGAGAGGAAAAGCTCTAACAGAAGGTAGCAGTAGCGCCATCTAGTAAAAAATTGAAATCTTAAGAAAAATCGATATATAACGCCATCTGTTGCTCAATACACGCAACGACCTAGACTTAAACCTACACTGAAAAAGAAAATCGCATCGTTATATTTCAGAGATATTTATGTTTGCGGCGAACAGTATGAACTTGGGGTGTCCCAAAATAGTACCACTTTGACATATGTACGGTGGGAACATGTAGCATTTTTTTATTTCAAATGTCGTCGTTTAGCGAATTTTATTACGCGAAATAATATATAGTGCGCCTGTAAATGGTTTTCAATATGGATTCCGGGTAAATATTAGTTAACAATCCATCTACGCTTGCACGCACTGAAAATAAATATATTTTTTTATTGTTTTTGTTGATTATAACCTTTATGTTTCGTGTTTTCGCTTATATATTTTTTAATGAAACGTTACAATTATATTTATGATATTAAGCCAAGTGATTGCTTACTAAAAGTGACTGTATTTGTATGTAGGATGATAGTTCAGTTAATAGCTGCCACCTCTCATTAGGGATATGTATACATATTTTTATTCGATATCAACAAGATTAATCAATAATACTGCGTAAATTAAATCTATAAAATTATTTTTATATTGTTAAGAGCGACCCATAATAATATTTAATTTATAGATATTGTATTAAAATAATAATATTAGATTTTGGAAATATATTTTTTTGTTATAAAATAACTTTTATATTTTTTTTACTTTTAATTGTTTCGAAATTCTATTATAATAGGTATGTTTCTTAAAGCTTTTCTTTATTTGTTGTTTATAATTTTATTTTCTGTCGACTTCTGGACGTCTTGCGTATTGAGTGGTTGAATTCGACACCTTGTTTTGTCTTGTTACCATACTGAAGAAATAAAAATAATTAATGAAAATTCGCGGGACGATTCTCACTAATATGTATTATTATTTATAGCAACGACGACTTAAAACTAAATCATTATTATTTTTTTTTCATTATTTATGCCAGTCATTCAGTAACGTAAGAGTTTTACATATAGAAATTTTCTAATATATATTTTGTTTATTATAGAGGAAGCGGCAAGAGGCTGGGTGAAGGCGGCGATCCACGTTGGTACATCGACTCCGCCTACGCATCGTCTCTAAAGGTTTCGCTGCGGCTTCCTACCAGGCAGTTCCTTGAAGGTAAGTCTGCATAAAGCAAGAATTACATACAAATAATATTAATATTGTAGAATATAAGTAACAAAACGAGATGTTTAAATGTAGGTATTATTGTCTAATGATTTTTAGAATATTTCAGAGAAAAGTTAAAAAGTCATTTGGTGTAAGAAATAAAAAAAGGTTTGAATAATAAATAATTAGAGTGCTTACATTTTATCTATATGTGTTTTAAAATAGATTAACTAAATGCAAGATGTTGATAATACGATTGAAAAGATAATGATTAATATAATGGCGTTATTTAACTATTCAAATAAATTAAATTTACTTACAAAAAATATAAAAAAAGGAGTATTTTCTGATTATTTATGTAAACTGTAAACTAGCTTAGATTAAGATTGACTTTTACAGAATACTGTCAACCACGGCTACGTCTGAGTGATCTGACAAAATTCGTCATGGGTACGTCTAGTTTTGCCCCAAAACGAGTCCCCTGAAATGCATTACCCTTAATTAAATTAGTTTTATACATGTGAATGTACCCTATAACATTTAATATCCAAAGAGCAAATAAAAATAATTTATAAATATGCCTTCTCCATATAATTGTTTAAGCATCATGTTTGAATTCTATTGCATATTTAGAAACCTAATTATTATTTTTACAATAAACGTACAAATAGATATTGAAATGTATTTGAGCAGCGCCATCTATTACGAGCTTTGAAACTTTTTAGTAAACAGTAGTGGTGTAGAAGTTTAACGTATTTATCATAGATGGTGCCACTGAATTAACTTTTAGTAAAATAAAAGCTCTATTTAAAGCTCCTTGACATTGTGTAAAATTTTAATGATTTTAATATAATGTTTATAAATACATGCATAAAGATATTTAATATTAGTATTTACAATCAAATTTTAATAATTCTTCTACTATTCTGTTCTTTCTACGTATTTTCTCATAACCGCTAATTAATTATTAGTAGAGTACAATAATGTAAACAATATAAATAATATTGTAATAGCTAATCTTAATGACGTCAATAAGTGTTTGACATTAATATAAATACTTTTTCATTTCACTCAATGGACGTCACTGAGTGTGGCCATTATTATAAGATGTGAGCCTAAAGCTAGAGGTAGGAAATATACACTATCTAAATCTAAAATCTGGATATTGATAGTAGGCAAATTTAATAATTTATATAGCATATTATAAATTCCAGTATTCATTGAGAAAATTTTTAAATAACTAGAAAATTTCGATCGGATAAGCTCGCATAGTTGTATGACGCATTCATATGTTTTATGTGGACAGGTGGTGGAATTTTATATATGTAATTTATTTTTTTAGAATATATATTTTTGTAACCCTTATGGCGTAGATTATGTACGCGGATTATTTATAAACCAAGGCTGTACATATTTAAAGTATGTATAATAAGAATTAAATATTATTTCTTTTTTACGACATCTATTAAGTAAATATATTATTTCAGTTCGTTGCTATGTTGAATATTTTATATAAAATATTTGTCATTTTAATTGGATGGCTTATACGTTTAAGACATGTCGTGAGCTGCGTGCAAGCATTTTTTTTAAATTGCTGTAAATATAGGTTATTAAATTAGCTTCACGCTTTATCCATTTTATTATTATGCCATGGTAGGCAGAGGGCACCAAGTGTTACCACATCGTTATTCATTATCTGCCCACCTTTCAAGCATGCGCTGCTTGGGCCAAATGACGGGATGTCACTGGAGTGCTAATGTATAATAATGCAAAACCGGCCGGTTCTAATATACGAGTACGTAAAGGATGCTGGTCAGCACTATCTCTGACAATCAGGAGCTTCATGTCATGGACATGAAGATGCTGAAGAACACGATCTGACGTCACGAACGAAACACGAACGTCGGAATTAAGAAAAGCAAGTATTTGAGTGTGGATTGGGTTCCCACTCGCGAACCGGGAATAAAATTATATTCTTTAGTCAATTTCATAAAAATAATATAAAGCTTACAAAAACTTTAACTTTGGAAAGTGTGAGTAATAATTTAATAAATAATTGTATCATTAGTCATATGACATTGATGAAGCGGTGTTATGCTATGGGCTAACGCCAAGTGTATGAATTCCATACACCGCGAATATTATGTAAATTTGAATGAACTGGTAAAAGATGAATATATCAGATTGTGGAAAACATGATACAAAGTCGGTGTTAGATCAAACGAAAACTGGAAAATACTGATAGTGGCGATAGATGAGGGCAAATTAATGAAATATATGAAGTATTTAGGGGGTGGGATGGTTCAACTGTGTTATCGTACACACACACACACACACACATAAATTACTTATTACTTCAAATTCAAAATATTCTTTATTCAAATAAACTTATAATAAGCACTTTTGAATCGTCGAATGAACATATGAACAAAAAGCTACCACCGGTTCGGAAGGCAGTTCTGCTGAGAAGAGCCGGCAAGAAACTCAACAGTTGCTCTTTTCAAAATCAATNCTGTTGAAATAAAATATTTAATAAAGATTAAGCCAAAAATAAAACTTTCACAATGATAAAAAAAAACAACTAGCATGTAACATGGCCGAATCAGTTACCAATAACGCATCATAAAGCTTTAATTCAATTCAAGAAAATAAAAAAAAATACATGTTACATAGATATTAGTGCCAAATGGTGCTGGTGGTGGGCGACGGCTCCAGACGGGACCGGTTGACTCACGCTGTTATAATAAGAAAATATTTACATACTTTCTGTCTTCGTGTACAACGTCATTTTAATTATATTTCAGAAATTCTAAGAAGAAATGTAGTTTCATATACAAGTATACTAGTCGTCGCCCACATTTGTTTGTGTTTAAGGCCACAAAATGGGGAAGGCCCGTCTTTTCCCATTCTTGTAGGAATTTTGAAAAATCCCCTCTCACATCCTAACCTACCATTGCCTGTAGTTTCGTCTGTGCGTTATCCTTCAGTTACTCAATAAAGAAAGATACAATCCTAAAGGTATATGTAGGTAAAAAAATAAGTAAATTAAGTACTACGATTATATTTCTAAATCTATAGTAATTGGAAGTAAAGAGCCGAAAATCGAGCTCAGAGAGCAAATCCTGCAGAGGACGAAATAATTCTGATGATTTTTCTTAGCTTGACAATGACTTTTCTTCGCTTTAATATCGCCGCGCTTCCCTTCCCTTCCCCTCCTTCCCTTCCCTTCCCGTCTAGAGAGATGATATGAAAACAATTCCCTGCCCTTAGTGGAAATCGAAGTTACTACAATTGTGTTCACTGCCAACAGTGCCGCTGCCTGACGGCCTGACCTGTTATTTTCTAAAAACTAATAGAAAGAATAGACTACCGAAAAAGCGTGAATATAAAATACAATATAGCTGACATTTTTATTACTGACAGAAACGAGTAAATAAACGACTTCTATTCAAGAGTATTTTACATTGTGTTTTTAAATGATGTATCTCTTACACATTCACCGCGACGGCTCATTTAATACGCCACTTCCTTCGCTCGTAATTCTTGTAAATTATGAAATATTGAGATTTTGTTAGAACGTTTTGTTATAGAAATGAAGAATTTTGTGAAAAATAATTCATGTGGAACTATTTTTATTGTAGTGTAAAAATATTTTTTGAATTATATGTATTAAAATGGTTGCGGCTATCGTCGCACAGAGACTGTAAATGATTGTGGGATTCATAGGGTTGAAGTAGGGACTTGGGGTAATGGATCACTTCAACTTCTTCTGGCAAGATAAAGCTCGCCATTGAGTTCCACTATTCAACTCATTATTGCTTGAATTTGATCGACAAGTGAAGAACGGAAGGTCTTGACACTTAGTTCTCTCTGCTTAACCTTCAATTTGCTGAATAAAATCTTAAATTGAAAACAAGTGATTTAAATTACTGTGGGGTACTTGATACTGCCTTCAGATTAGATTTTTCCAGTAGCTCCCTTCGCAGTCCTTTTCTCCAGCTATTTCTAGAGGTAGTTTAAAAGGTAATTAATTATCAATATTACTATTTATAAACTTAGTTGTATGAAAGGAAAATCATTGGGATGGATCCGAAAATGCAAACTATAAACCTACGTATATTAACTTGTATTTAATATACTTGTATGTATATTGAATTTGGCTTTCATGCCACATCAATTAAGTTTTCAAGGAGTATACTATAGGGTCTGATTTGATATTTTTCGGAATTAACGACAAAGGTTACTTAAAAAATATATTTAAATATAATTAATATACACAAACACTAGCTCAAGACAAACACTTGCAACAATACTTACTCACTAAACATACGAACAAACTGGCAAGTTCCACTCTAATATTTCACTACTATCATTATAATTAGACATAATAAATAATAGATGTACAAAGTTAGCCATTTAATTCGTCACAGACGCTTAGCATTGATAATTCCAGAATGATGCCAAATCACAGTTTCAACCGAGTGACCTTAGGTTCTATTGAGGGAGGCTACAGTATACACTGTACGATTTGCTAAAACTTATTTCAAATGTATCACTTTACCTCTGTCATCCGTCATGTCTAATAATTCATTTATCTTTTGTTCCATCCCTCCTCTTACATATTTTCACGTAGCTATATGTAGCCCTGACTCCCACTTCCCGCCATTCTGGATATGGCGTATTGGGTGGAGGTCCCCAACGGCGTATTTGTCGCCGTTTAATAAACCAGCGGGGACGCAAGTTCTCGTATGGTGCGCGTGGTGGATGAAATGAACTGACATGGGTCGTCTTCCGTCATAAACCTCCAATGAAGAAGCATGACCCTTATCATATTACTTTAATTTACTATTTTTAATTGTTCACACGTTGAAGCAGGTAGGTCTTTCGACGATGGCCTGCAAAAGGCGGGCCTTCCACCGAGGCGTCGCAGTAGTATGCGCGAGCGATCCTGCGGCGTCTCATTTTGGTGGAGACGGTTTCCGCTGGGTTTTAGTGGGTAGGATCGGTTTCACCGGTGAGTCCCACAGTACCGCTCATCCGTAAGGCACGCCTTCCGTATGGGCGGTCTGCGTAAATGCATTTCCCAGTAAAAAAAAAATGTAGGCTAAGTCCACCTAATGTCAAAAAACTTCGTCCTCTGCTTTTCACACACATTCTAGATTGTATGGTGAGCTGCAACTGTTCCCCGTGCTTTGTCTTACCTGAGTGGAGAAATAAAAACAATTTAAATATAATTAAACTAATGTTGTGCAATTGTACTCGTGTGAAAAACTACTGTATGAGTCACATAGCGCCTTTCGAAATACGATATGAAGGAAACATATGAAAATAGGTTTGGTCTGTGACATTGTTTGTTTAGAAATAATAGATTTTCTTTTGCTATAGCCCCCATATAACAAGGTAGACCGAGTGAGACATAGTGTTAAAACACTCTGTTCTTCACTTTCAGCTCAATTTTTGAGACATTGCGTATCGAATGGCAAAACTTAACGTAGCGCTTTGTCCTCTTGTCAAAGCGAGGAAATAAAAATAATCCATTTGTCCAAGTTGTCATTTAGTTCTTCTACATAATAACTCTGGTGAAAAATGAAAGGTAATAAAAAGAATACAAATTTATATAATTTTGTATTTCAGATATTAAATACAATACTAGAGTATAATTTGTATCACAAAAAATACAGATACATATGACAATTTTTTTTAAAATGATAGGTAAGCTGACATAATATAAAAAAAGTATGGTAGAATGATTATAATAAATACGTTATATGTGACACCCTGTTATAATATAAATAATAATGTTTACTTAGCGGAACGCACTTAAGAGCATCAGTGAAGACAATCGTATGAACAATGCTGGCTGTCCGCCAGACAACTGCCATACAATACTTAGGCTTAAGAAAACCAATCTGTTGATCCTTTTGAAGTTTCAAACTAAATGTAGGTAGGTAAATGAACTTATTGTTTTTTTTATAATAACATTTTTTTATGGATAGAATTGACGTCGTCGTGACGTAGTTGGAAATCCCACAACTTTTTCTGGGTAATAAATGTTAAGCTTTTAACTTGTTGCATATAAAATAGTAGATTTTACCCGCGGTTTTGTCTATCAATGACATTTTAATTGCCCTTATATCCACTAGGTTATATCGAGAGTTATTTTAGTGGAAAAATAGAGGACGAACTGATTATTAAATATTGTACTGTATTTTATTAAATAAAAATACTTTCTTTTATTATTTTTTAACTAAATGTGATTTTTCGTTTAGAAATATTAAAGCCAATTTGTCTGAACTGAACGGAATGGGCCATTTTATTCAATATGTAATTAGGATTTAACAGCGATCAATCCAAGCTTATATAAAATATACAATAATATGTGAATTTCTCTACGTACAAACGGGCTATTTGCTCCAGTGTTGGATAACGCCCAAAACAGTCGAAATCAAGAGATCTCACGTAAACATCAATTAATAAACTCGATTATCTGCTATTTCAGGCGTTTCCCGCCAATTTACGATTAAATGTCAAACTGACGTAAGATTATTGCTCTGGATTCTGGGGTTTTTGGCCTCGCTATAAAATTAGGCAGAAGAATAATGGTATTGCTTAGCTGGTCATAAATGTAAACGTTGATTTTTTTACTTTTTAACTTTACTTTACTTTTCTTTTTAACAATCCAATACGAGTTGAGCTAGACATGAAATATATTATGGTTTCTGGATGGAACAGGTGTCTTAAACCTAAATCTTGAGGCAGAAGCAAAAATAATTTTTAAAAACACAGTTTTTGAGACATTTATTGACAGAAACGTGTTACAAATATATTATGTTGTAAATAAAATAGAATTTACAAGGTCGTTTCTCCAGTATAAAATAGTCACAACCTATATCTACGCCAAAAGTGTCACGTGGACTGTCATTTGTCAATGCTATGTCCAATGTTTCCTACTGTATGGATATATGACTGGAACATAATATTAATATGAAAAATACTGTCACAAAAATATTCAGATTTATCCGTTAATTAAAAATATTGTTATTTGCTTAAAATCTGTATATGTAGAATTTGTGAAATACTATTTAGTGAATTATTAGTGAATTACTAACTTAATTTTGATAAGCATATATTTACTTGTGTCTTATTCTACTCCGACATCGTGAAATATTGTGACATAACGTGAAGAAATTAAATTTTAACATTAAAATACAAACAACAAAATTAAACTTAACCTTGCTAAATGTGTGTGCATGAAAATCTTGCCCTAAACAAGGATTTTAGCATCTCATTTGTACACTCTTAAAACGTAATCTAAAAAACAAAAAAAAAACCCTTAAATAATTATTATAACCGTTTAAACTGACAAATACAAAAATGTCTCATTGAAAGACCATTTAAAGCTTGAAAAATCAGCTCCAATCCATCACAATCTAAACCTACCAAAAGTGGAACGTCGAAACAGACATCACAAAGGGGCAAATGAATTGGACACGTCACTCAATAACGAAAATAACATGTTGAAATGTGGAAATTATAAGTTATAATAAAATATATATATAAATACTTAGTAGAAGGGTATTACAAGAACGAGCGGTAGTCGCTGGTCGCGCGCATCACAGTGTGGTACCCTACAGTGAGTGAAAAGTTTGTGTAAAACAGTTTGTGTAAATTTTAACGGTTGGTGTAATAAAATGGCGGGAGTACGATTCTATATATATATTTTTATATAAATATTATATAATTAAATTTTTATTCTTACACATTTATACTCTGTACAATTTGAAATTCGCGCCTGGGCGTGGTGAGTGACGCGTGCTACACCGCTACGTGGCTACGACGTAGACTTATTATTTAAATTACTTGTAGTTTTTTAACGTATTATGCTATTAATAAATGGATGAATTAGATGATAATCGTGATTCTAATGATTTTAATATATAAAAAATTATCAAACTTGATTAACAGTTAGTTTACTTCAAACTTTAACGGTAACGTCCATAACCGTAGTTAATATTAAATAAGCGATATATTTTTATAAACATTAAGCTATACTAGAATCGTAAATTTTTCCTTACATAAAATAAAAATATAAATAGTTGAAAAAGTTTAAAATGGAATCGAAGTACAGTGGAAGCTGACTTTAATCTAAGCCTACGCAAAATTGTTACAAGTTTAAAAACATACATGTTGCCAGATATAAGGCTAATAAAAATACTAGTCAGTAATAAAAAAAAATCTATATTTAAAAGTAATGCCTAGAAAAAATATTGTAAGATAGCTCTTAATAGACAATCTATTCATATGTGCTGGAATGCATAATATTAATATAAATTATTTTTAGCAAGTCCAGTTTTATTCGTTCGTTATATTTATTACGTGATACAAGTGAGCCGAGATCGCGATCGTTGTGAAAATCGCAGTTATTTCAGATGTTCGAGCCAAATTTCTATGCATAAGTGTAATATTCGAAGTATAGGGTATTATAATTTTATATTATTTGTTATCATGAAGGAATTACAATTTATTACAATATAATTCATCCTGTTCATTTTAAACGAAACTTATAAATGGTCAATGTCAAATATATTCCTTGCGTTATTTTGATTGTACTATCAAAAATTGGATATAAATAAAAATTAATGTTCTAAATAAATGAGACTATTTAGAGGCCATTGTGACTTAGTTAATTTTCGCTTTGGTATCACTAATGGCGGCGATGAACCCTATCACTCAACACACAGTGTTTCAAATTTTGACGGAGATTTGGAGCACTGACCGTCTTAGCCCTACGATCTCTGCTAACTCTGATGGATCCATAATAAAACGTGAAAGTAAGAAAATATAGAGTTGAGTCCTCCAAGCAACTTGGGCTAGAGGAAAAATTGGAAATGTTTTTATTTCACACGCTTATGAAGAAGGTAGATAACTAAGAAGATAGGTCCAATAATGATGGTCATATTTCGGATGAGAACCGGAAAACTATGAGACATTATTAATGAAATTAAAATGATCATTAATGATGACTTTATTTTAAGTTTCAGATTTTAAGATAAAAATAAAATTTTGCATCTTCGGTTATTATAAAAAAAATAGTTCAACCAAATTTAGTGAAGAAGGGATGTAGGCAAAGTAATATAACAGTATATTTTTGCACCATCCTCGTGGTATACTGTCAGATAATATCCAAGCAAATCTGTTATAAAGATTTGTAATATTTTATCTTCAGACTTTTTCGCATAGAGGTTTCACATAGTAATAATAAAAGTAGGCAGATGGAATCTAGTAACACAGTCAATACCCCAATACCTCAATTGGAAATGGAACCCACAATCTCTCTCTCTCTCTTCATAACAAAGTAGCTAAGTTGTGTGAAAATATATGTAAATGTATTTTTTCAATTCTCCAGCTCTAGCACTGGCCACAGCTGCTCTCGCTTTGGGCGGATATATAAATTTTGATGCGACATTCTTGGCCGCCACTCACTCCGGTCACGGCACAGTGCGGATGGACGACCCGATTATTTCTGTAATCGAATTATTTTCATATTCATGTAAACTTTTTTCTACACTACTATAGCGTATTTGTAGATTTATAAATATTCGATTTTTTATCTTTTTTCTCGTGTAGTAGAGAAGGCAGAGAGAATCTAGTATCAAGATCTTCCTTAGTTTTTTTGGAAAATTCGAGATATTGCTCGTTGAATGGCGGAACTGAAGGCCTAGTCTTGCCTTATTCAATTTTATTCTATATTCAATTCGTGGACTTAAATTCACAACTGAGCATAATTGAGCTTAAACCAATATTAGACATTACATTGTCAAGAGAAATAAAAATATCAAAGATCATGAGACTGTTGTGGCACAAGGGCATAAGCGTGTGTGCAACTGAAAATGCAACAGGCTATAGATTCAATTCCCACTCAAGAAAATGAAATATTTAATATTTTCATTCATTGTGACGGTGAAAAAACATAAGCTATAAATAAGGAAAACTTTATATTCTGGTAATAAGTAAAAACTAAGAACATATTTTCAAGATAACGTATTTAAAATTTTAAAAATTGCCTACTTTAAAGATGGGGACAAAAAATTGTAAGGGTCAGCCGTTTAGTTCAGATCAATAAATTAACAGTCGTTCTTGATACAACTTCATTTCTTTAATAACATTGAAACGCAAATTTGATATCGTTTAGAATAACCTCGTTTGTGTCTTCTCCATATAAGTTAGTTAGTTTGGCGAAAGTGAGGGGATGCAAAATCCTGAAATCTCATAGTATAAATATAGCGAAAATTAAAGTTCTTATTAAGTTTTGTCAAATCATTCAAACATTGCAATTAACATTGAGAAGTTCGGCTCTAATAATATTGAAAATAAATATAATTTTAATTATTTTTACATCTGTTGAGGGTTGAGGACGTTTAAATCACGATCACCAAGGTTGCTAGAAGCGTTCCAGGTGACGGGCACATTTATCATTACTGGAAGGAAATTTAAAATTAATGATGGACACCCTAACACGTTTCAAGGAGTTTGGGCTAATTAGGTCGAGCAAAAGTAGACAGCATTGAAGGATACAGACCAAGAAACAGTGTCAATTTCTTAAATATTCCCTGTTTTATTGCCACTAGCTTTAACCTGTATTGGACCAAAAATATTTATAACAGACAATATTTTTAATTACAACCTGAGAATTCCGCGATCCATCGATCCCGTTACACATATTGTTTGCGGGTGGGTAGATTGTGATATGCACATAACTGTTCATATCCACGTATTTCTAGAATATGAATAACCTATTGTTTAGTTCTTTGTACTTCACTTTCCACCCGTTTCTAGAGCTGTTGGGTTTTAGGGGCCCAACGCCAAGCATTGCTTAGTCAGTACCAGAAAACCTTATTGAGGGAAAAATAGATATATTAAAAATCACTTATATTTTCATTTACATATTATTAATTAATTATAAAACAAAATGTTACATGTTTTTATTTTAATTTGTCATCTATGCTATAGTATTATAGAGCTGAAGGGTTGTGTGTTTTAATGCAAAGTAGTGTTTTAAAGAAATACAGCTTTAAATTGAAATAATCTTTTAAACTATTGAAATGTCCATTTACCGAGGAAGTTGTTACATGTTACACTGTAATTGTTATCAGAATTACCTAAAGCACTAAGTTTCTTTGTTATTTCCATTTGACCATGGGGGTGAAGTTGCAGGTAAGAGCTGACATAAAATAAACATGTAAAGAGGCCAGTCGCAGGTTTAAAAGTACTGTAATCGAAACCGGTTGCGGGTTCGATTCCCAATCGAGGAAATTAAATATTTTCATTGAGCTCCGCCAGCTCAATACCAAATGCCTGTAGAATTCAGCGGAAAGTGGTGAACGAAAACAAGATACTACTTTTCACTATTCTCTTATTGAAATGACATCATGTGAATTTATACTAAAATGCTGTAATTTGTACAAATTTTCATAATACATACACTATTCATATCTCCATCTGTTCCAGTTACACATTTAAATGTTAGTCGCTTGCGCAAAATATTATGAAACTAATATATGACAAGATATTTTGCCCCCATTTCGTACACTTCGTCCTCTTGACATTCATTTTTTACATTTATTAGTTGAATTTATTTTGTGTGTTCTTATTAATATGATAGTTTGTAAATTTGTTTTAAAATTTGTAGAGATTTAAATAGTTGCTTTGATTTTAATTTTCATCTTTGTACAATGTCCATATTTTTGCGAGAAATTTTATTTTATTTCATATATTAGGCTATTAGTTATTTCGGTTACCACGTGGGTGATGTGGTTAAATTGAAATAAATAGAAGTTATATAAAAGAGTCCAAGAAAACTCTGATCGCAGCGCAGTTAGTTCCAATGCAATAGAAATTATCCTAGACAGGTGTAGAGAAGGTACCTAGGTAGAAGGTACCTAGTGTTTAGACGAAAAAAGCTGAAATTTGATTGATTTTGCATCGATATTATATAATTAAATATTATTATTATCAATTATAGTAAGTTGTTCCAATTTCCAATATATATTTAGACAAGAAATACAAAACTTGAGCGGCGCTCTGCCATATTGCGTCGTAAATCATGTGAACGTAAACAAAACCTTAATACGTTTGTTAGTGTAACTGTATCGGTATTATTGAAATTTCTTCATTCTTGGTATTTGTTAGTATCTACTTATCTATAAATAAATATCGAAAGTTCATTTGTAATTTTCAGGAAATTTCCAACCATAAGATAAGATTTAAAAAATTAGCTTCACACGGTACCTCTATTATAGACTGGTAAACAGAGTGATAAGACACTCACGCATGGCCCAATTAGGAATATAGAATATGTTTTATGCATTTATATTTTTGCCACAAAAACGTAATTGATTCCTATTAATGATATATTTTAGCTTCGTAGTTTAGCTTCGAGATTATTTGGAAGCGAGTGTGGAATCAAATACTTTACATATGTATATTTGTTGTAAACTGGTAGTAGTTATCGTAATATCGTAGTATAATAACCTATTCGAATAAATAATAATTTAATTTTAAATATACAATGCAATTTTCATTGCATCTCAAGATCGATCTCAGACTTGAGAGCAATTTATAATTTGCTAAGAAAAGATTTCCCGAAATTTCAACTAGAACGGGATTTTACTTTTTACAATTTACACAAATGAAGTT
The DNA here is from genome assembly GCA_036379175.1 of Heliconius cydno galanthus. Classification (NCBI taxonomy): domain Eukaryota; kingdom Metazoa; phylum Arthropoda; class Insecta; order Lepidoptera; family Nymphalidae; genus Heliconius; species Heliconius cydno. The sequence continues at coordinate 270,441 of JAKRZM010001038.1, read as the reverse complement.
TTAGGTGTTCAATAGTCATTCATATAATAATAGTTCTTGAAGCCAGTTCCTACTTTATAGAGCATGTTTTCTATCACATATAAGTACGTAGATTCTGTGTTTGTAATAAAAAAGGGAAAATCAATAAATAGCACATTAAGAAAAATAATGTACTTCAAGTAAACATTACATTCACCACTGGGTTGTTACGTTAACATCGTGAAGGAAAGAAAAACACTCTTTGATTGTTTACAAGCTATCAATTGAAGATTTTTTGTAACGTAGGTACATTTAGTATAATTTTCTGTTTTAGAAAGACTAATTAATTTAAAGTGGAAGCAGTGGTTGTGATTTTGATTATTCTTTAGGGAATAACTACGTTTAAATTATTTTAATTCCCCCATTCTAGTAGGCAAAACGCGAAAAGCCTGAAGCTGTTTTTCTATATTCGGTATTTTCTATAATGGTTCTGGTCAGGCAAAATGTACCGTTGTTTTCCGTCAATGTCGCTGGCGGAATATATAACGAATTAATATACCGAATAAAAATAAGTAAAATAAACATAGGCACCCTTTTCCTCAAAAAAATCGACGGCTTAACAAAAATATAACAAAATTAAGAAATAAAACTTTCACAACTTTAGATTTATCGCTGTCTTATGTATGGTTTATTTATATAATTTATAGGATNCTCGTTAACAAAAATATCCCGAATCACTCGTCGTCATGTAACGGCACCTTAATTTAAATGTGAAGGCGCGTCCACCGAGCTGCCAACTATTTTTATGATTTTTAATGACAAAACTATCTCATAAACAGAACATTTTATATATTTTATAAATTCAGCCGCGATTATGTTTATATCCAGCGACACGGGCCCGAGACGTAATAACGACGTCACGACGTAATAGCACTCATAATTTAGATGGCATAACTTATGGTACAGAAATACGTGGTGATATTCTGTTGAAATATTCTAATTTATGGCATACTTAGTTGAATATAAGAAATCATTATTTTGAATTGTGAAATTCATAAAAATAAAATGTAAATTGTAAAACAAACATATCGATAGGAAATAAAAAATTTCATTCTAATCTATCAATAGAACTAATGGTTAAACTTGATACGGATACGAAAATAATGTATAAATTAAAAATATTAAGACCTAAAAAGTCAATTTAATATTGAATATTTATTTAACATAATTATCAGTATATTTAGAAAAAAATGGTTGATTATTTACACACATATTTGATAAATCGTAATTTAAATCTTTTGGGGAAGTCTCATAGAAATCAGTTCCCGGACAAACAGATCGACATAAAGAGATATAAATATATAGTATCGTGTAAATAACTACATAAATGCACTTGGAAAATGTGATTATTTTGAAATCACGGATATTAGGCTTCAATTTTCTTTAAAAAATATAGATATTTAAGGGTTCGTCACTCACCAAACCCACCGTATAAACAATATTAAATTTCACAACAATTAATAAACTACAGTACAGCTAACGTAACAAAAAAAAAACATGCCCAATATATAATCACACTCCACACTATAATACAATCCAAGCTTACTATTTGAAGAGTTGGAGGTATAGCACCTAAATGGCTTTTATGTCTGGACTCTGGAACTCTATCGTTGGTGGCAACGAGAAGGAAGTTAACTGGAACGACGTATCCGTATTCTATTTTGATAACAAAAAGAAATATTTCTCAGTGTCAGAAGTTGATAAAGAGGTCGAGCCTATAGTGTTTTCTGAAGCTCATAAGATAACGTTCAACAAAACTGGTCTAGGACTATCCTATACGCCGCTTAATTTCATCACCATTTACCACATAGATACGAGAAAAGGTTGGTTATTGAGATGTTAGGGGAAAATACTTTTATGATTGGTTTATTTTATAGATTATATTTTTTGTAATTTAAGGATATATTTTAATTTCAGGATACATTTTAATAAATTAAGAATAGTTCCTCATTTACAATCAATGTTAATACCCCATGTTTGAATATCCAATTTATATTAATGGTCTTGTTTCCATGATTTATTTAAATATGTAACACCAAATTTCCGACGTTCAAGTGGCGTCTTCCTCATTACTTCGTTTGTTCTTTATTCGTTATTTATTAACATGGAAATAATAATATTTCAATGAATGTAGAGCAAATGACAAGAACTCGTGAGTTGCGATTGAGAAATCAAAGATATCTATAGCTTATAGTTTTTCGGATATTTTCATTCTGTACCTCAAAAGGAAAAAGCGGAATCCTTATATGAGCACATTGTTGTCCTTCTATTTGATTGTCAAGAACATTTAAATGGGGTTCGCGTTAAAGTGAAATTAATATCAAATATCTAAATTTTTGGTTCCTTAGAACAGAGAAAAAAATAAATTTCTAAGTCAGATCAATCAAGAGTGTTTATGCATCGTTTTTACTGCATTTTGTATAAAATTCGTCGAATAACCTATAACCGAAAACGTACATCATAGAAAAAAATTATAAAGTTATATTTGTAATTTATTATAAAGTTATATTTCATAAAATACGCCCAAAAACTTAAGTTTGTCCGATTTATTAAACGTAATGAAAAACTACAGGATATTTCTCGTAAACCTACGAACATGAAATTTGGAATAAGTGAGAACTTTCAGTACAAATAAAGTAAACGAAAAAATCGAAAAATGATGCAATTTATAAAAACTACTACAAGTTTACATTTGTAGTTCAGTTTATACAAAACGAGTGCTTAACTTAAGTTTGAAATCTGTTTATAAGTTTTTCCTGTTGACCAATCGATCCTGAAATTTGTACGGAAATCTCAGGGAGTGATCGACTCACACTTGACTGGTTTTTTAATTTTGTAGTGCACAGCGTCTGAATGCAAATGTGACGGTTTTGGGTTTCAATTCTCATTCTCATTTATATCACCAAGTATTTAATCATACAAATATTTACCTATCGAGATCCATGACTTCAGATCAACTCTTCCTGTTACACATTCAAAACGAACCCACTACTTACGTCAGTCAAAAATATATACACATTAATACTGTTATTATGAGATCCCATATACGAGTGTACGACATTGATTGACGCTGATTGTAATTATCAATTTGGAAGGCTGCCTACAGCGGTCCAGCCCTAAGCTATCTCATTTTCATTTTATATTTACTAGTTAATGTTCTTCCAATATGCGTCGATGTTAAATTTTTTAGGTTTATATATTTGTTATCTGATTTCATTGGATTGAGACCACCTTGGCACACGCGGCGGTTGTGGATTCGATTTTCAATTGAGGAAATTAGTTATTTTCATTGCCCCGCTCTAGCAAAAAGACAAAGCATTTGATAATTGGGCGAAAAGTGGGAAACGGAGTGCTTTAATACTAGGACAGATAGTATTTTTATTTCACCTATGTACATATATTATTTATTTTATTTTATTTTGAAGAGATGTCAACTCATGACGTTACAGTATTAAAACTATACCATAAGGGAAGCTTGATATATCAAGTAATCCATATTTAACAATAAAAACATTAGAGTGACAGTAGAATATTTTATTATCTGTTTGAAAGTTAAACACATGAAAAATAGTGTTGTACCGTTAAATCATTTTACACGTCATTAATTATCGACAAAATACAGTTTCCTAGGCGCGCTGACACACGCCGGCCGTCAAATTGTCAACGGGCGGAAACGGCGCCATTACAT
>JAKRZM010001038.1:166959-266726 GCA_036379175.1 Heliconius cydno galanthus | reverse complement strand
CCCCCCCCCCTCCCCCATGAGTGTAGATTGTAGACTTAAGCCCTTTATTTTCATATATACTCAACAAACTTTTAACTTTTCATTTCTGGGTGACTGACAGACAATGAACAGCCGGAAAGCTTGAAAGAACACTGAAATTTAATATTTAAATTCCATAAGAAGAGTAGTACACTTATAGACACATTTCGAAATTTAGAATCATATCGAGCTTATGCTCATTACATTAATCTTATTAATGTTTTATGTTGAAAAAAGCGTATTTTAAGTTTTTTAAACTATTATTTTTTAAGGACCATATTGATATTGAAAGCAATATCTCGTTAACAAAAATATCCCGAATCACTCGTCGTCATGTAACGGCACCTTAATTTAAATGTGAAGGCGCGTCCACCGAGCTGCCAACTATTTTTATGATTTTTAATGACAAAACTATCTCATAAACAGAACATTTTATATATTTTATAAATTCAGCCGCGATTATGTTTATATCCAGCGACACGGGCCCGAGACGTAATAACGACGTCACGACGTAATAGCACTCATAATTTAGATGGAGTAACTTATGGTACAGAAATACGTGGTGATATTCTGTTGAAATATTCTAATTTATGGCATACTTAGTTGAATATAAGAAATCAATTCTTTTTCGTAAATTGAAATTTATTTTGCTCATTTTATTTTGAATTGTGAAATTCATAAAAGTAAAATGTAAATTGTAAAACAAACATATCGACAGGGAAAAAAACAAGTTTCATTCTAATCTACCAATAGAACTAATTAATGGTCAAATATGATACGGATACAAAAAGTATGTACTTATAAATTAAAAATCGTAAGACCTAAAAAGCTGATTTGAAATTCGGCTTCCCCGGTTGGATATTTATTATTGAATATTTATTTAACATTATTAACAGTATATTTGGGAAAAATTGGTTGATTATTTACACATATACTTAATAAATCGTAAGTTAAACTTTATGGGAAGTCCCATAGAAATCGGTTCAGCCCGGATAAACAGATGGAAATATAGACATATAAAAATNTTTGACGCTATAGTCTTAGACTAGCCTCTCTCTACAATATGTTTCTGAAGTAAAATTACTTATTTAACTAATATTTATATGTATATTCTTGTTCAGGTTACAGGTGAAGGTCGTAAGAGAAATCAGATCTCTGTTGGTAGCTGTAGTGAAGTGACTCTACCAGGAAAAGTTAATGACAATGACATCAGAAGCCTCAACGCTTCTATTCAGGTAGTTTTGCACCATAATTTAAATATTAATTTATTCATTACGGTCGTAGCGCAGGGGTACAAGCGTGTGACTATCAACACGACAGGTTGTGGGTTCGATCCCCATTCGAGGAAATGAAATATTTATTTACTTTTATATTTTCATTTCTTCGCTTTGGTCAAGGCAAAGCTCGACGTTGAGTTCTGCCACTCAAACGCAATGCCTCCAGAATTCGACAGAAAGTGGGGAACGGGGAAAGGAGTGTTTTAACACTATATGTTCCCTCTGCCTACCCTGCTGTGTGCGGGATACAACGTGAAGCTTTAAAAATAATGTATTTAAATATTTATGTTTTATTTGTTATGTGAACTTAATTGTATTCACTAAGTAATATTCGTTTTAGGCGCCTTCTGGTCTAGAAGAGCCTTGCTTCTTAAAACGCCTGCCGTCTGGCAACATTGGTATCAGCTTCACTCCTCGTGAGGCTGGACAACACATCGTGTCCGTTAAGAAGATGGGTGTGCATATTCAGAACTCTCCATTCAACATCACCGTCCAAGAACAGGAAGTTGGAGACGCTAAAAAAGTTAAGGTATGTAGAATTTGAACAATTCGTACATATCAATTGTCCGGTACTCAAACATTTGCCTAATACTAACCGTAGGAAGGATTGCAAAAATTGTATTTGGCTCCATACCATTATGTAATCCAATCATAAGTGGTCAGCGTGTGCGTAGCAGAGGACAGAGACATATTAGTTTCTTATTTTACGTACACTATAGCAGCTAGATGGCACAAGCGGGTGGCTGAAAACGAGACGACTGTGGGTTCGATTTCCACTTGGTGAAATGAATTATTAATTAATTTCATTTTCCTCGCTCTCATAAGTAGGAAATGCCTCCGAAATACTACAACACACATTACTTCGAATATCCGGAGAATTTTCGAGGTATTTGCTTTTTGTGCCTTGGAAATTCGCCGGAAAGTGAAGAGCAGAGTCACTTACCACTAGGTTCTCTCTGCCTACCGTTCTTTATACGACGTCAAGCTGAAAAAAAAACTAGAATGAAGATGTAAATTTTTAGGTTTCCGGGACCGCCTTGAAAGAGGGCAAGACTCATGGTGAAAATACGTTCAGTGTGGACACGAGGAACGCTGGTTATGGTGGTCTTTCTCTTTCTATTGAAGGTACATTTTATAATTACTATATATTTTATATAAAAGGACTTTTTTATATATTTAATGGCATTGAATGTGTTGTGTTTAATGTTCAATATGTCGAAAACGTTATAACTTAAGATTATGCTGTAGGGGGGTTGAAATGGTAAAAAAATACCTCCTCTATTACCGGTATGTACCAGGTACCAGGTTGAATATCTATTTGCCAATCACCATAGTTCTGCCTCATTTTAACTATTTCGTTTTTTATAATTTATCAGAAGACACTCGATTGACTGTGGGCTCGACTCTCACATGGGAGAATGAATTGTTTTTATTACTCTACTACTCTATAGCATTCAATGTCTTTAAAATTGGGAGGAAAATCAGTTTTTTAACACTAGGTTCCTTCTGCTTACCTGCTATATGCGGCATACAGCATGAAGCTAAAATAATATTACAAAAATAAGATCCTAAATCTAAAAAATATACTATAATTAAATTAATGAACAGGTCCAAGCAAAGCTGAGATTCAGTGTGCAGACAGCAAGGATGGCGTACTAGCTATCAGCTACAAACCGACAGAACCAGGTTACTACATTGTCAACCTGAAGTTCGCTGATCACCACGTTGAAGGATCTCCTTTCACTGTCAAGGTATATTTCATAAAATATATATAAATATTTAACATGTTAAAAACGTTATACTTGAATAAATAATTTAGGCCATGATAACTCGACATCGTTCGACTACAACATATTGAGTTCGAATCCTATTCGGAGGAATGAATTACTTTAATTATCTACCTCTGGTAAGAACACCAAACACACCGTTAAGTTATATCACTCAATATGAAATGTTTCGAAAATTTGGCGGAATATGGGTAACGGCGATCTGGTATTCGATTCCACCTGCCTGCCTTGCTAGGGTAAGAAATAGCCTGCTGAAATGCTATGGTAATATGTAAGAAATAGCGTGAAGCTTTTCTTGAACTTAGTGATTATTTACTTAGTTTTTTCAGCTTCATGGTGAAACTTAACGCCGCGCTTTCACTACTATAGATGCAAATTGAAAATATATTAAATATAAATAAAATATTTTAAATATTCCGCCAAGTAAGATTTTACAACCATACAGTGTACAGTCTGTTGCAGTTTTTATTTATATTATTTTCTTATCAAATAGAATATAATATGATTAATATTCTTATATATTTATTTACATAGGTTACCGGTGAAGGCAGTAATCGCCAGCGCGAGAAGATCCAGAGGCAACGCGACCCCGCGCCTCTCACTGAAGTTGGCACCAACTGCAAACTTACTTTCAAAATGCCTGGTATGTACTTGTTTCACGCTGTATCCCGCATATAGCAGGGTAGGCAGAGAGAATCCAATGATAAGATACGCCTTCACTGTTTCCGCTTCATTTTCGAGTCAAAGTGAAAAGTTGAACTGTTGATATTGTTGACAGTCAGTCAATTCAATAATCATTTTCAAAAAATTCTAAAATTTTTTTTTATAAATATAATGTTTAATAACAGAACTTTTATTCAATACTTTTGAAAGTTAACTATTAAAAATGACTTAGTTTTCAGCATAAAATATTTTAATGTGAATCATAGATATGTTTGCCTGTATATGCGTTTCTAGTTTGGTTTCTGCTTAGGTGGATTATTAAAATATTTTTTCTTTTGCTTGCCTGTAAGAAAAACTTTTGGCAGCGTTTGTCTCCCACACTCAACAGGGAAATCCGTCTAAAAATGGGTTAAAACTGCACTATAAACATTGAGTTCACAAGACAGAGGTATTTTATGAAACATTAGCTTACACTCGCATCTTCATCTTCATCTGGGCTCTGACCGCAGCCCAGGTGCGATGGACACGGAAACGATTAACGTGATGTAATATAATGTGTAAGCCTTCCTTGATAAATTGACTTTCTAACACGTAAATGTTATTTCAATTCGAACCGGTATTTCCTGAGATTACAGCGTTCAACCAAATATACATTATCAAGTACAAAAAGGCGAATAATATTGGTGCTTTAAAAAGATCTTGTCAGCTATATGGAATATCTAATTTATCTATGTGTAAAATACTGCGTAAATAATTGACACCACAGAGATAATAGAAGATTTCACAAATATTTGGATCCTGACATGAGGCAATATTTATATTCAAATCGGTGTTAAATTCCACTATGACGTACATCATGGCACTAAGTGAGAGACAATGATGCGATGAAAATGTATAACAACACACTATGGAACGTGAAGTTTTTATACTCCTTAGAATAAATGTTTTCTATTNAAAAAAAACTAGAATGAAGATGTAAATTTTTAGGTTTCCGGGACCGCCTTGAAAGAGGGCAAGACTCATGGTGAAAATACGTTCAGTGTGGACACGAGGAACGCTGGTTATGGTGGTCTTTCTCTTTCTATTGAAGGTACATTTTATAATTACTATATATTTTATATAAAAGGACTTTTTTATATATTTAATGGCATTGAATGTGTTGTGTTTAATGTTCAATATGTCGAAAACGTTATAACTTAAGATTATGCTGTAGGGGGGTTGAAATGGTAAAAAAATACCTCCTCTATTACCGGTATGTACCAGGTACCAGGTTGAATATCTATTTGCCAATCACCATAGTTCTGCCTCATTTTAACTATTTCGTTTTTTATAATTTATCAGAAGACACTCGATTGACTGTGGGCTCGACTCTCACATGGGAGAATGAATTGTTTTTATTACTCTACTACTCTATAGCATTCAATGTCTTTAAAATTGGGAGGAAAATCAGTTTTTTAACACTAGGTTCCTTCTGCTTACCTGCTATATGCGGCATACAGCATGAAGCTAAAATAATATTACAAAAATAAGATCCTAAATCTAAAAAATATACTATAATTAAATTAATGAACAGGTCCAAGCAAAGCTGAGATTCAGTGTGCAGACAGCAAGGATGGCGTACTAGCTATCAGCTACAAACCGACAGAACCAGGTTACTACATTGTCAACCTGAAGTTCGCTGATCACCACGTTGAAGGATCTCCTTTCACTGTCAAGGTATATTTTATAAAATGTGTATATTTAACAGCGTTAATTTCTGTCAATCAACATGAAATGTTTCGAAAATTTGGTGGAATATGGGTAACGGCGTGTCTGGCAGTCGATTCGATTTGATAGGCACCCTGCTAGGGTATACCTGTAAGAAACAGCATGAAGCTGCAAAGCACATAGAGCACGGTATGCTGCTTAAATTTAGTGATTCTTTACTTAGTTTTTCAGTTTAGAAGTGAAACTCAAAACCACGTTTTGTCTACTAGAGAGAGATAATTGAAATAATTGAATTATAAATAAAATAATTTAAATACTCCTACAAGTAAGTACCGATTTTACAACCATATGGTGCACCACACATTGTACACAGTCAGTTGTTGTTTTTATTTATATATATTTTTTTATGAAATAGAATATAATTGTTGGGCAAAGGCCTCTCTCCACTTCTTCCATTCCGGTCTATTTAGCGCCATTGAGCACCAGTCAGGCCTATAATAATAATAATATACTAATATGATTAATATTCTTATATATTTACATAGGTTACCGGTGAAGGCAGCAATCGCCAGCGCGAGAAGATCCAGAGGCAACGCGACCCCGCGCCTCTCACTGAAGTTGGCACCAACTGCAAACTTACTTTCAAAATGCCTGGTATGTACTTGTGTTTAGTTTCACGCTGTATCCCGCATACAGCAGGGTAGGCAGAGAGAATCCAATGATAAGAGACGCCTTCCATGTTACCGCTTAATTTTTGAGTCAAAGTGAAAAATTGAACTCACATATTGTTGACAGTCAGTCAATTCAATAATCATTTTCAAAATATTCTAAAATGTTTGTTTATAAATATAATGTTTAATAACATAACTTTTACACAATAGTTTTGAAAGTTAACTATTAAAAATGACTTAGTTTTCAGCATAAAATATTTTAATGTTAATCAGAGATGTGTTTGCCTGTATATGCGTTTCTAGTTCGGTTTCTGCTTAGGTGGATTATTAAAATATTTTTTCTTTTGCTTGCCTGTAAGAAAAACTTTTGGCAACGTTTGTCTACCACACTCAACAGGGAAACTCGTCTAAAAATGAGTTAAAACTGGACTATAAACATTGGGCACACAAGACAGAGGTATTTTATGAAACACTGGCTTACACTCGCATTTTCATCTTCATCTGGGCTCTGACCGCAGCCCAGGTGCGATGGACACGGAAACGATTAACGTGATGTAATATAAGCCTTCCTTGATGAATTGACTTTCTAACACGTAAATGTAATTTCAATTCGAATCAGTATTTCCTGAGATTGCACTGTTTAACCAAACATCAATTACAAAAAAGGCCTTTAAAAGATCACGTTAGGCATATGGAATATCTAATTTATTTATGCGTAAATAATTGACACCATCATGGCATAGTTAGAAGATTTCAAATATATTGGGATTCGATTCCCACTGACACGAGGTAATGTTTATATTCAAATCGGTGTTAAATTCCGCTATGACGAACATCGTGGCACTAAGTGAGAGACAATGATGCGATGAAAATGTGAACACACTATGGAACGTGAAGTTTTTATACTCCTTAGCATAAATGTTTTCTATTTAAAATATGCATTTTATTTTTTGTTGGATTTGAACCGATGGTCTTAAAATTGTTTAACATTTTTGTTGCATGAGTAAAATCAATAAATATTCATTAAATAGATATCGATATAATAGTTTAGCAAAAACATTTTTGTTATAAAGTAGAAATCTTCACATATTATATAGGAATTATACATATTTTAATTCCTTTCCTATTTGAATTCTATACACTTACGAATAGAGCTATTAAATTGTTCCTGAATAATTAGAAAACGTTGTTAAATATTACTCGCTCACTTATTCGATACAAAAAAAGACGGGTATTCTAGCCAGATAAATCATAAAAAGTAACATTTTACCACAGACACCTACTCGTATTTTTTTATTTGTTACCGAGATTTAAAAATAGATATTTAAAAAAAATAAATATTTAAAAAAAATAAATAAAGTATTTATAGCTTATTAGCTTAATAGTACCTATACGCGATATTGTGAATTTGATTCCCATTTGGGGAAATTTATTATTTTCACGTATCCGTCGTGGCGCAATACAAGCGGGCGACTGTAAACGCGAAGGTTGTGAGTTCGATTCCCACTCGGGAGAATGAAATATTTAATATTTTCATTTTTCAATTCTGACAACCTTCCACCTCTCAATGTACGCAATGCCTCAAGAATTAGGTGAAAAGTGGGGCTTGGAGTGTACACGGAACTGCTATAGAGGAAAAGCATGAAGTTGTGAAATACAAAATATGCCTATATTAAAAACAAATGATTTTATCATAAACTATTATTATATATATTTTTTAAATATATAATGCTTTATATTTTTTTAAACATATCACGTATTATTTAATAGGTCAATATACATATTTAGCTCCTAACTAACCCCACTGACGTACTTTCGTTTTTTTCATCGTCCTGTATTTTTTATTGAGCGAGGGGATGGAAATTATAATTCTATTTTAAATATATGAATGTGGAGCATTTTTTCCACGTATCCTCATATAAGTAGGTGGTATAAATTATTAAATAGCGAATATTTTCCTAGCGAATGTTTTACGTAAAGATTAACATTTGCAAACATCTATATAATATAAACATGTATTCTAAACACAAATCCAACATAACTCTTTGATTTTGGTTTGGAAATTACTTTCTTGTACTACTTTCAAAAATGCTATTGAAAAACATGCAAAAGCTAAAAAAAATATCTCTTTTAGGTATTACATCATTTGATCTGGCCGCAACCGTCACCAGTCCTGGCGGAGTATCTGAAGATGCAGAGATCCAAGAGGTGGAAGATGGTCTTTACTCCGTCCACTTCGTACCTAAGGAGTTGGGTGTCCACACCGTATCTGTCAAATATAGGGAAATCCATATTCCCGGTAAGTTTTTTCTGAAAATCTAGCAATAAGTGATATTTAGTTTCTATTCTACTAACGATTATTTTATATTTGATTTTTTTATTAAGAATAAAGTAAAGCAAACTACCAAGAAATAAGGCTTACTCATCTGATTATTATATGTATGTCTATATATAATAAACACAAATTAATTTATCTCATAATTCAATTTCTTTCCCAGGATCTCCCTTCCAGTTCACAGTGGGTCCTCTCCGTGACTCCGGAGCCCATTTGGTCAAGGCCGGTGGAGCAGGCCTCGAAAGGGGAGAGGCAGGTCGCTTTAACGAATTTAATGTATGGACCAGGGAGGCTGGTGCTGGTCAGCTAGCTATATCTCTTGAGGGTCCTAGCAAAGCTGAGATAGACTTTAAGGATAGAAGGGATGGTTCTTGCGATGTCTCGTACAAGGTTGATGAGCCAGGTAACATTTGAATTGAATTAATTAATATAGATTTTTATATTACTTCCACTCTACGTTTGATGTGTTTCATAATTTTCATTTTATTTTCTTCATTTGCATTCCAAAAGTTAAAAAAAAACATAAAAAACCGAGTTGAAATCTGTTGAACTTTTGAATTGGTCTACTAAAATGAAGGAGCGAGCTGTATTTGTTTACTTATTGTTCAATACTGTCTGTGGGCTTAAGATTATTGGACAATCCTTTTTATTAAGGAAGCTAATACGCTAATAGACCTCTATTGTGTGTTGTAAACGTCTAATTCAGCCAGCTAAACCTTAATATTATATTCAAGTAATAATTTTCTGAAATGTTTACAATTATTAATTCATTTATATTTACATTTACATTTACAAAGAATAACAATAAATATAATTGTGTATATTACCTAATAAGATAATATTGATTATGATCTGTAACCATGTCCAGCGATGCATTTTTTATTATTAACAAAACAATTCTTTCTTTCATCAAAAGAATTTATAAGCCTTATGATAATAATTAGTGAGAAATTCAGAAATTCAAAATATAAACCGATATGATCTCCACGCGTTCATATTCAAGTATTGTATACATGTTATAATTCATTTGGAGACACGTTATCGTCGTATCGGCGCGGCGTCCGCCCCGNCATTAACGGAGATGACGACAACGAGAAAAAATACTAAAATTATGTATTTCATTAATGAAAAATAGATTAGAAGACACATATTAATTTTATTATAATTGTGGGATTCATAATTATTTAGAAAAATAAAACTACAAAATACGCCAAGCCGCCATGATATGTAGAACACCAGGAAGTGATTTACATCACACCTTGGTAAAGAAATGAATTGACACAAACAGTTTCTTAAGATCTCTCATCATGCCTATTATATCAGTATAACAATTATGCAAATGAGATCGTTATGATGTAATCTAACGATAATCGCGTGGCGTTAAGTTCCGCCACTCAACCCGACAAGACATTTCCGGAATTATTATTTTTTATCGAATGCTCACATTAACATTTTGCTATTTAAAGTAAACATTCCAAGGCCGCTGTAGCGCAGGGGCTGTTTCCACTGCTGTTTCTCGCTGTTTCCAAGGGTCAATGAAACATTTAATATATTAATTTCCTGGCTCTGATAACGAGGTAAACCGTGGTGTTGAGTTCCGCCACTAAAAATGAAATGTCTGCAGAATTCAGCGAAAAGTAGGGGACGGAAGTGGATAAATAGGAATGGAGTGTAACCACTACTTACAATAAATGAGTTTAGCATCGTGTCTCGTAGAGCCCGGAGCGTCCGATGTATCGCACCCATTTGATGACGTCATGGTCCGAGTAGTTCAATTTGGGTTCAAACACTTTTAGATATCGCACCTGAAACAAAAATAATAAATTATTTGTATAATTAAAATCGTTATTTTATAATTATAAACAGTAAATGAAAGGAGCAGNTCTTGAATTGTTTTGTTTTTTTCTTGTTAAGTAATAGTAGCTGTCGCGTTTTCGGTCGGTGATTACTCGAATTTACGATAAACGTTTTTGCTAATCCTCGTCATAAGTCTTCGGGGCTGAGGACTTCGTGGAGAAATTTTATGAAGTCATTGTTTGTATTTGTACGTAATTGGTTCAATTTAGCGCGCCATATCTGATATTTCAGTGGACGACGTATGTATTTTAACGATTCATCAATTTTAAGTGTAATATTGTGGTCTGTTCTGTTCTTTGATCGCGGCGGTCTGAACGTGCCAGTCGAGCAGTTATCACTTTCGGAAATGTCACGTTGAATGGAGGTCACGCCAAGGATAGAATACGATCATCTTGTGTATAGTGGGTTAAGTAGAAAAAAAATTACGAATTAATGATAAATCCTAAAGGACTTGACTCCTTTCTCGACTTTTAATTTTTTCACTTTCTATTGTTTTACCAATTTGGTAAATTCAATAGAAACTAGCCTTAAATACAAACTAGACTAATAGATCTTATCTTATAACCCGTTTTGTTATACGAATATACAACCTTTTCATTTCGATATTTAGTTTTCTCCATAGAAAGAATTCGGCTTCTTAGATAGTATAACTTAACATATTTTTTTTGACAAACATTCCCTTAACTGGTAACTAGCAATGTTATAAAATGAAATGTTGTTTATATTTAGTTACATAAAAAGCAACTTTACTCTCAATCCTTATAAAATTCTAGTGTGCAGACTTGGCACGTTGAGGATCGAACCTGCAGCCATTGCGTTGCTAGTGTTTGTTCCACTGCACCACAACGGCCCCATATACTGTTAAATAGTTATTTTAAATGCAATCTGTAACAATAACGGCGTCAGCTGCAAGTAATCACAGTTTAAATCGCGCCGGGACAGTATTAGGTTTGCTAATTTCACAATTTGCATATTACCTACAACACGTTAAGATCTAAACTGTATTTAACATACACATTAACGACTTTTTGAGTGAATAGTCGCCGAGTTATAGTAACTAACAGCTTTTAATATACTTAGATTAGGTAATTTGTGATTTAGTTTTTGTATGCGACAGCTTGTGGGTTCGATTTAGTTTCAATTGGAGGATGTGAAATATTTTCATTTCTTTCCTCTGGTTACAAGGCAACGGTTGTATCCTGCACACGGCAAGGTTGGCAGAGGAAACTTGGGTACCTAGTGTTAGTTTCGAGTTTTTATTTGAAATATAATTTTTTGAGCACTTTTGAATCGTCTAATGAACACAAATCTGCTACGAGCGCGGAAGGTAGTTCTTAGAAAAGCCGCCAACAAACTCAACAGCTCTCTTCCTCAACTTCTTTTTAATTTCATTTTTTTTATTCCAATACACTGATAGCGATAATGAACCCGGAACCAAATTTTATTATTTACTTTAATGTTTTATTACATAGTTAATAATTTTTTATACAAGCTGTTATTTTCTTTTCATAATAATCTTATAATAAATAACCCATCAATATTATCAATAATAATTGTGCCCTTACAATATAATTGGGAAAAATTCCTTCGGCCCGTCACCTGAAACGTTCTGTATATAATAGTCATTTGAGTTTTTATTTAATTTATTTAATATATAATAAAGGCGTTTAAAGAAGGTCATCATTGTGAATTACTACAGAGTCTGGCTGCTTAAAGTGATATAATAGTTCGATTTTCTATTGATAGGATGAATCATTTTTTACTGCGTCCTGGTAACACGAGGAAGCGCGGCGTTGACTTTCGCAGTTGAACACTTGAAAATTGTGCGATCTCTTGTATTAATGATAAAGTGTTAAGCTATAGTAATAAAATACTAATGATAATCGTTATCTACTACTTTTTAGCGCGGGAACATTATATATTTCTTTCTCTACCTGGCAGATGTAAAACATAGGCAGTATTAAGTGACCAACAAAAAATTCGTACATCTTTTCTTCGCGCTTAAGTATAAACGCAAATACATATTTATATACAAATAAAACATAAAAACAAACGAAAAAAAAACACCACCCAAATATTTAAAAAATATTAATCATTATAAATAATCAAAACAAAACAAAATTGTAAGCGTCTCGACATTCCATCATAGCGCGTTGTCTCGAATTATACTCTTTTTTATAGCCATATAGCCGACCGGCGGTCAATTAAAATGACTTTTAAACACCAGTGGCAAGGAATTCAGCTTCAGGACTAAATTTGTCCAGCCCATTGTGTCCAGCCCATTGTGTTTGGACGATGAGAAAAAAAATGGCCGCACCCGACAAAGAAGCGGTCTCTTTTTGTCTTTGGATACTTCATAAGTGTACCGTGATTAGAAATTTCTTGACTGTTTCGAGTAATGACTTAAGTTGTGCTGACTTTGTTTGTAATAATGTGTAAGGTGGTGGGATTTTGGTTATTAAAACGATATTTTGGTACGACAATGACGTGTTTTCAGTTTTTTAATATTTTGGCGACGCAATCTTAGTTTATAAATAGTCCTTCCATTATTTATACATAGATTTATTTATTTAATTAATATTATCTAAAGAAGTGCATTTACGTCATTGTTGCACTAAATAAGCGATATAAATATTTTTGGCTCAGTTCGTACATATTACAAGATACACATTGCAATTCATAACAATCCAAAATTATTTCAATATTACAGAGAAAACATGAACTTTTCAATACAGGCAATGTATCGGAAATCACGTTTTAAATAAATTTGATGATGTGTGATAGATCCTTACAATGCACACTATTCTACTGCTAAAGTAAAAGTCCCACGAAAGACTTTGTTAAAGAATTGTCGCTAACTAGAATTATTAATAATTTTTATTTGTAGTCGTTAACATTTTTTTTATATGGCAAATTATTTCATTTCACGTTCCGGCCAATTTCCGAAACATTTCTTATTGAGTGGTGGAACTCAACGCCGCCATTTGTCTTGTTACCAGAGCTAAGAAATGGAAATAAATAACCACTCGAGTTCAATTGAAGCTACAACCACTGCATCAACATTCGGATATACTAAAAACTAGCAAAAAATATTATAGAATCTTTCCGAAACGCTCTTCAAAAATATATATAGGTCAAAATACTTTTACCAAACAAACAAACAAACAAAAAAATAAGCAAACTTTCTTTAAAATTTCTATGAATAAGATAAAAAAGTAAGTATTCGGGCGGCGCGGGCGCATGCCGTCAAAGCGGCGGCTTCATCTTACCCATTCATTTATACAGACCATTCTGAGGGCAAATTCCTTTTAAATCAATGCTTGCCGATTTGTATCGCTGATTTTATAATCTGTTTTATATATTTAATAATTAAAATTATTTATTATATTTTTGTGCTTATTATAAATTTTATAAAATGATGTATTTGTAGATTATTTAAATTAAAATTATGTATTTATAGTTATTACTACTTACTCGTTACGTAAAATATATGGTAAATATATTGAAATTTGACATGAAATAAGTGGTAATTTTTTGGATAACCTAGCTGTACATACTCGCACATGTCTCAACTACAACTTTGTTCGCTTGAACTTTAAGGCGTAAAATGTAAAATTGTAAACTCGTATATGCCAATTCTTTACCTATAACTAAAACTTTTAAGTCCAACAATTTCGTCTGTGCGTTCACGTTAGTAGTAGTACTTGGGCTCAACACTGCCCATTGCCGATAATAACAATTTGTTAGATCTTAAAATCTAAATAATTATATAAAAATTGTAATTCTAATATAATTTAATTACACCTTAATTTTTATCCATTTTAGTTTTTATATTGGTTGTCACCTTGAAATGTACATTACATTTAATTTCAATTAGTAATTTTAATTATAATCTATTATTACCGACCTTTAAACTATAATAGACACAAACTTCCTCTCTTAATATGGCAATTATAATTTGTGATTTCCTTTATTAAAAGTTAAATATGTTGTCTATTTATATTTATTCATTTTACTTAAATTAATGAGATTGTTTTTGTTTTCTTTTTTTCGTAAATCTTTATAATTTTTACATTTACAAGTAGATTACAGATTCCGCCACACAATACAAAGGAAAATAAGGCAGAAAGTTGGGAACTTTCGTAACGTTATGGAAGTTTGTGGTTTCACTAGTTTTTTGGTATTTTAAGGTTTTTTGGATCTGTTTGTTGAGAGGGATATAGTATCTCTCTATTTCGCTATACTGGTTAAAATGTCATCTAGCAATGCCAGTGTCGCAGTCGCAGCATTGGACTGTGACATCGATCGATTGATTGTCAGATCAATTCAAATTGGGGGAAGTATGTAGTTCCATTTCCCACCCTGGTAGAATAAATTATGAAAGTCAATTTCCAACATACAATGTAGAATGGAATGTATAAACGCTAGGTTATCTTTGCCTCTTATATTATCTTTCGCAAAGCAGAGTTGGTAAGAACTAAATGTTAAGACACTCCGTTCTCCACTTGCCGTCGAATTTTCGAGACGTTTTGTCTTATTGAGTGACGGAACTTAACGATGCGAAGTGAAGAGTAGAGTTAAAACTCCCTCTCTACGTAGGAATGATAAGATTTCATATTTCTAATTCACAAAATGCACATCTGCCCAAAACTTCGTTTTTTTACTAATATAATTGGAGACAGGCGGAAGCGACCCGGACATCGAACCTGTAGCCTGTCAATACCTCCGCTTTGCATGAGGTCTACATCATTATTTGACGATTTGATTGGTCAATTCTACTGTTTCTGGTTAACTGTGGATTAAACAAACGTTCGTTATAGGTTGAATGGATTATAATCGTATGTTAAGTTACACATTAAGTTATACTTTAATTATTATTTAGTACATTGCCAGTAATTTTGAGTTAGAAGATTCATATTTATAAAATAAGTAATCTCTAATATTATATCATTTTTGGTTTCGCTCTTTATTTCACATATTTAGCAGCAGCCTGTTCCCCGCGCACCGGATAATTTTAGAGATATTATCTTATTATTGGAACGAAGAAATAAAAATATTCCCCTGAGGGGACATCGAATCCACCAACGTCACGTTCACAGTCACACACCGTCCAGTGGTACGCTGCGCCAAGACGGCGTCTATAATACAACTAACATCATACAATTATAATATGTTTTTTTGTGTAAAATAGCATACAAATCCAAACAACAGTTGCACCGACCCCCATACATTGCCAATACAATAAATTAAAACAAAAAACGTCTACAAACGGAAAAAAACTAAGCATTTTTTGTCCAATCACCGAAAAACATGGCTAAAAAATGCAAAAACCCCATGCAAATGAACCCGTAACAATATGCCCACCACGAAGGTGCACGTCGACGTAAAAAAACCATCGGGGAAAAATTTAAATTTCCTCAACTCTTGTTTTATATAAGAAATATTGTATCGTTAGTCCGCTAAAGATTGAGTGACGTCTGCAAAAACCACCACATGCAATTCAAATTCGGTTTTTGTTCGCATTTTTTATAGAAATTCGACGGTTTTTTTAGATTTAAGTATGATACTCTTGTTTTCATTTGTCGGAAGTTCGGCTTTAGATGTACAGTAAACGTTTAGTCCTTATGAAAAACATATGTTTGTCTAATACTACAGGTGTTCTACGAAATGAAAAATATTTCAATGAATATTTCTTACCCCTAGGTATATTGGGAATCGAACTCACAACCATCGCCTTTACAGTTGCACTTTGTGCTCCTGTGCCAAGATCAATTACGTCCGAAAAGAAAACACTTAACAAGTCTTAATTGAGTTAGATACTTCAACAATAATCTTATCACCGTCTCNGCAATTCAAATTCGGTTTTTGTTCGCATTTTTTATAGAAATTCGACGGTTTTTTTAGATTTAAGTATGATACTCTTGTTTTCATTTGTCGGAAGTTCGGCTTTAGATGTACAGTAAACGTTTAGTCCTTATGAAAAACATATGGTTGTCTAATACTACAGGTGTTCTACGAAATGAAAAATATTTTATATAACCCACAAAACAATTAGGCCAGTCGTGGCACAAGGGCACAAGCATGAGATTATAAACGCGACAGGCAGTGGGTTTGAGTTCCACTCGGCGAAATTAAATATTTTGTTCGGAAAGGAGTGTCTGACAGGAGTGAATCAAATCAATATTTTTATTTACTCTCTTCAGACGCTCGTTTGCAGTAGGATCCGCGCCCTGACGACCTCCGACAAACTAAACCACTTTTAATTAACTTACTTTTACTATATGCTTATCACCGTCTCCCATCACCAGGTGAATACCGTATCGGCCTCAAGTTCAACGAGCAGCACATACCAGATTCACCCTTCAAGGTGTACATATCCCCAGCAGTGGGTGATGCGCACTTATTAGAAGTCGCCCAGTTCCCGGACTCCGCCCAAGTGGACAAGCCCACGCAGTTCTATATCAGGCTCAACGGCGCTAAAGGCAGTTTGGATGGCAGAGTGAGTTTATTATTCAAGTTTGTTTAGCTCAGTAGCCTTCAGTCTACTAGTTCTTTCCAAATAATTTTAAAACGCATAGTTTTAAAGTCATATTTTAAAGATGGAGGATCATAACTTTCTCTATTTACACTGAGGGGAAAATAATAAAGGAAAATATTTTCTAGAGTGAAAAATCGTACATAGAACCATGGTGGGTAAAACAATTAACTATGGCACAATTTTATTTAAAAATATATTGTAATGTTTAATCTTTTTGTATAATTAATAATTGAATTTCATCCCGGCTCTATATTAGCTGTACTCATTCAACGATTAATATACTATATTGTTTGCAAAACTTAATTTAAATAAAGAAAAGTTTGAATCACATAATTATGAAGGTACACGCGAGTTCGATTTACAATTGAATTTTCTGTTATTTTATTCATTATTTACACGACTCAATTAATCAAATACAAATCTTTGAAGAGTTTCACTATTCGGATTCTGCCTATGAAGTCAGGCCGCGTGAGATGGCTTCAGATCAGTTGATGAGGCATTATGTGTTGAGTGGCGGAACTCAACACCTCATTACCAGAGCGAGGAAATGGCAATATTAAATGTGTCGTCTCTTCCAGTGGGAATCGAATCAACTACCACAACCAGTCGTTTATAATCGCACGCTTGCGTTTTTGCTCAGCTGGCCTGGCTCCAAATGCCAGATAGAGAGAATAAGCTAATATTTGTAAGTCAAAATAAGTTAAAAACTTATAGAAAATCAGTATTTATTTCGCGGATGCCCATCGCCCAGTACAGACAGTATGTTAGGCAATAAGCAAGGGTCACTTTGATTTATCGTGAGAACGAGATATCCGTCGGGGACGTCATGTTATTAAGCATTTATGATCGATGGACGCTACTGTTGAAATACTATTGAACTATAGTCTCTTTCTATTCCTTTGGTGGAGCCTACGTTTATTATATACTACTGTAGCGATGGTTGTAGGTTCGATTCCCACTCGAAGAAATGAATTATTTTCACCCACACATCAGATACACATCTGAAGATATTTTAGTAACTATTTTAATGTAAATGAAATAATGAATTGTGAGATTATGGTTGAATTGTAAAAGTCAACTCCAAAGCTAAAGAACAGCTCATTCCATCGAATGAGAATACGAACCCATGCCCGTCACGCGTACAATAGTCCTCAAAAGCTTATGTTTTTATATTTATATTTATACATATAACCAACAAAAAGCCGATAATACGAACACATTGCGATTTACTATTTTCATAGAAAAAATGTAATAAAACGTAGCTGACCGCACGTGACCGCTCACGCATAAATCATGTTGCTTAATATTTGATGCCGGACGATGGATAGTAGGTTCACTTTCACGATGCCTTATAAAAATTAATAGGGTAACACTTGTACCTACGAGTAGGTATATTGTAGGGGGATAAATCTGTGTCTATTGTTTTCGTTATTGTTGTATTTAGCATGGAGGGTATATTTTATAAGGTATTATTTATTGTTTGAGGCCAGTCGTGGCCCAGGGGAACAAGCATGTGACAGGTTATTGGTTCAATACCCACTCGAGGAAATGAAATATTTTAACGGGGCAAAGCGCGCAATTGAGTTTCATTGATTGCCTCCAAAATTTATAATAGGAGCGAGCAAGGAAGAAAGGCAGAAAGTTATAGTAAGAGCGGGGTGTCAGTCAAAAAAAGGTGATAGAAGAGTGAAAAGAAAGGAACTTCGTGTCGTTACAGACTTGATACCAGATATACTCGTATGGAGGGAATAGAGTGTTTTGGTTTGGTATTTGGGGTTTGTCTTTAGTCTTTTTTTTGAGAAATAATTTAAATTTTTCCTGCAGATAATTTCACCATCCGGCAAGACCGACGACTGCTTCATCCAGAACATCGACGGGGACCAGTACAGCATCAGGTTCATGCCGCGAGAGAACGGTGTTCACAACATTAATGTCAAATTTAACGGTGTCCATATTCCCGCTTCACCGTTGAGAATTAAGGTAGATAGGATAGAAATAAAAATATAATACATATAAAAACAAAATATGATTTGATTTATTTGCTTGGTATTTATGTCTGGGCCGGTGCTGGATTCATGAAGGACTGGTACTAATGACGTTTTTAAGTAAGTTGACTATTCAAAAGGACATGTAATGGCCTATGTATTGTCTCGATTACTCTATTTTTAAGGCAAATGCTCAATTATTATTTAATTGTTGATGTACATCATCTTATTTAAAGACTACAATTACTTTAATTGTTTTAATCATATCAATATTTAAATTAAAATTGTTCTAAATCTTTGTTCTAAATTAAATTTAAATTCTTTGTTCTAAATTAAAATTGTTCTAAAACACGTAGGTTGGTAAAGATGACGCCGACCCAGCTGCAGTTCACGCCCATGGACCAGGCCTTGGCAGCGTTAAGACCGGTAAGAGAATATAAACAAATGATAATATTTTTGTTTCATTCAGACAAGGTTATTTAAAGAGGGATGCAAACATATGATGAAAGCACAAAAGGCAGCTCTAGGTTACCTAAAATTCACACTCGCAACATACAATTGGTTTTTTTTTACTTCATGCTTTATCAGCTCCAGTGGTATGCAGAGGGAACCTAGTGTTAAGATACTCGGATCCCCCTTTCGGACCAATTTTAGAAAAAGTGCGTGTTAAGTGGCGGAATTCAACACTGAATATTTTGCATAAACATATATATGTATAAGAAAATATACAAAAGTATTTAAAAAATTCAAACCCACTATAATGTTTTTCCTAATCAGGTGCCAAAACAGATCTTATCATCGACACCTGCAACGCCGGCGCGGGCATCCTCGCAGTCACCATGGACGGTCCGTCCAGGGTCGCTATGGACTGTACTGAAGTTGAAGAAGGTTATAAGGTAAGGAAATTTATATTTCTATTCTAATGTTATAAAGTTAAAGAATTTTTCGGGAGAACGCCCAGGCCCCTCTGGAAAATATCTCTAGATACGTCAATGTTAGCAATATGGTAATTAGACATGTAATGTTATTATTTCATAGGTTCGCTACACACCTCTCGCCCCTGGCTTCTACTACATGAGTGTGAAGTACAACGGGCACCATATAGTCGGGTCACCATTCAAGATTGAAGCGGCTGGTAATTTATTGTTATAAATTTATAGTCATCGAGATGGGCTTATCTATTTATTTAATAAATAAATACATATATAAATACATTTTGTGTTGTTGGCAAAGCGGGGAAATGAAAATAATTGATTACCTCGAGTGGGAATTGAACTTAATCAGTCGCTGCGCAGTGACGTCTTTACATTATTTATTGTATTTAATAAGCCCTAAAAACTCTATTGAGAACAATATCACAGTAAAGACAAGCAAAAATTTTACCAAAGCTACTATTTTAGGTGAGAACCTAGCAGAAATAGGGGCCCAGGAAACATCGTCGGTGACAGTAGAAACTGTCCAAAAGGTGGCTAAGGGAGCACAAAAGCAGGGCCCCATCCTACCGCACTTCAAGTCGGATGCCACTAAAGTTACCAGCAAGGGCATGGGACTGAAGAAGGCGTATCTGAACAAGCACAATCAGTTTACTGTGCACGCTGGTGACGCTGGTATGTGGAAATATTTATTCCAGCTTTACTTTTTTCTCGCATAGGGAGAGAGAATCTAGTGTCAGACACTTTTGCGACACGTTTTACGTTTTCCAGTTTTGAGACATTACGTGTTGAGTGGCGGAATTCAAAGTCGCATCTTATTCATTAGAGAGGGACGAGTCAAAATCAAAGTCAAATATTTTTTTTGAATGTTAAATAATTTATTATCGGTTCGCCAAAGGTAATATCTCAGACCTGTTAAGAACAGGTGCGGCGCAAGAAACTCAGCAGGACTTTTTTAAAATCAATTATTGACACATTCATACTTAATTAATTAGTGATAATGATACCTTTGCAACGGAGTTTAAAGAAAACCTAGGGGAACCTAGTGTTAATACAGTTTCTTTAGAGAAAGGAACTGTCAAATGTTTGCCTATCTACAATAAAAAAAGAGTTTATTGTAGATAGGCAAACATTTGTTCGCTATCTCACCTAGTGGTAAGTGACGATGAGAACGATAGTGGAGCATGCTTACCTAGATAATGCCTATTCACTCTTGCCTTGAAATGGGCCAAATTATACTACCGGATTCTAGAGACATTGCGTGATGAGTGGCGGTGGAAATATTTCTTCTTTATTCACACTTGTGCTTCTGCGCCACGACTGGCCCAAGTTAATTTTATGCTTTTTCTTCACAGGCAACAATATCCTTTACGTCGGCATCTACGGACCCAAGGGGCCCTGCGACGAAGTTCAACTCAAACACAAAGGCAAAAACAACTATGAATGCTGGTACGTGGTCCGGGACAGGGGGGAGTACATCGTCATCGTCAAGTGGGGAGACGACCACATCCCCGGATCTCCCTACAAAGTTGAAGTCTAAAACTATTGAGTAATCCGCGTATTTATATCTGAATTAGTATCCAAAACAAAATTTGTGTGTACTTTAATTTTTTTTATTTAAAAAATTTTATCTCTTGGATTTGGATTTCGATTATTATCCGTTTCGAAATTGATCTCTTGTATATCTATTTTTTTATCATCTGTGTTTCATAAATGTGTTGTTTTTCCATATTGTGGCGTTTGTCATTTTTTGATAGCATTTCGAAATTTCCTTTTTTTTTAAATATGTTCTAGTCATTTTTTTGGAATTTTATATGATTCTCGTTTAGTATTTAGGGCGACTAAATGACAATACATATAAAGTATTACATTCAAAATATTCCCTTTTATTGTTAAGTATAGGATAAGATGTAATTTATTTACCAAAAGATTTATACGAATTTTCAAATATTTTGTAGATCTAGACTTAGATCCTAGACCTCTGAGAATCTGGATCTAAATCTAGATTTTGTATCTTTTCTACGTATTTTATATATAAAAAATCGTATCAAGAGATACGCTTTCGCGTAATATCTTTGGATAAAGGCGAATAACACACTTTAGATTTTTTTCCGTTAATATTACTAACTTTTACCCCGAAAATCTACGTCCATTATTCGCTTTATGTTTAACATAAATTACATCTTGTATTGTTTTTAAGTATTATATAATCTGCTTCCTAATTTGAATGGTTTGTGTATGAATTCTACCTACGTAGGTATAATTGACCCATTTATTGTAAATACCTATTTTAAGTACCTATTCAATAATATATAATATTTGCGACTGTTTACTAAATAAAAACTAGGAAAGTTTAAAAATTGTTTTTCATTCATAACCAATTAGTTTTTGCTCTTTGAATTAACTAAGAGTTGTGTCATGACACACAGGACATGTTTTAAGTACCCGAGGTATCTCTTACTCTACATCAATAATTAGCGTGATGCAGCTTACAGCCCTTTTAAATAAATTACCCAACACAAAAATACATACACTCGCTTGTGGGTTCGATTCCACACGGCGGAATGAAATATTTAGTATTTTCATTTAAACAAAAGTAACTTGAACTTTATAGCCTATAGAGATTAAACTTTTCAACTTTATATTATTTATATTAATTTAGACGTGTCATATCTGGTTTGCTGATTTGTTCTTGTGCTGGTAACCTCATAGAGATGAATAAGTAAGGATATGGGGATAGGGCAGATATAAATAAAAATGAAATAATTCTTGGCATAGTTGTAATTATTTTTATTCAATTTTAAGTAACAAAAAAGATTCCGACCACTTTCATCTAAAATCTTAAACGGGAACGCTAGACAAAGCGAAACTATCATAAAACGAAATTACTTACAAAAATATGTATTTAATCATAGTAATAAGTTTACACTTAACTAAAAAGAAATCATTACAATATCACATTTCTACTTAAAATAGAGAGATATCGCGATCTTTTTCCCTTAAAACCGAAGTTTAAAAAAAATTTTGGATAAATCCTTGGCTCATCACCTATCTATCTACATGCATAGCTAACAACCATTCGGAAGAAACAATATTGCCGTTATAAAAACGATATTTATACAAGAACTTAAAATTAGCATTTGGCTAACTTTGTGACGAATGGACAGACGGCGCCGGAGTCCCCTGGGGAGGCCGGCCACAAGTAACCACAACCTATCGTAACCTAATATAAAGATCAATAGTAAATCAATTTAGATGAAAGATTTTCGAAAAATACACCTTCCCCCTACGCTCTATCACATTTTCAACGCTGAATTAAACAAATCAACAATATTCGTATACATCAAATTATTCTAACTCGACTGAGATTATTAAACAATTGATTTATATGCGAAATTATATCATTTTGTATGGAAAGTATATATTTGTTTCAAGTTTCAATAATAGCAATTACATTGCTTCCTATGGACGCTAAAGTGATGTGAAATCAATTGTCTAATCGCCGTTATCGATAAAAATTAATAACGAAAGTGTCAACTGTTAAGTACAATCAAACTTAATCTGTCTATCACAAAAACAAAACATATTTGACTGACACTTAATGAAGTGTTAAGTGGCACTGAAATATTTTTACATTTGTGATGTTTCCATTACCAAATCTTCCTTACGTCTAATATAATTGAGCATAAGCATTTTAGACATAAAAGAACAAAAAAAAATATTCTCGATAAACTTCAATTTTTTCAAAAATGTGTAATTATTTACAAAATATTTACAAAAGTGCGCTTTTATTGATATCGACAGATGAAAAAAACAATTTTGGCCACCTCTCGATATTTCATACACATACATAAAGTATTGTACAAATGCAATTAGAAAATGTATTCAGCCTTCAAGATAGAAGTTTATTTATATTTCAATTAATACGCTCTAAATAAAATTTTATTCTATTCTACAAAATATTACATAATGACCATTTGGCGGAGTAGTCACTGTAACTGCATCGATGGTCGCAAAATCAACAATTTACAGACATAGTGCTCAAATCTCATATTTTGTATGAAAAATCGCGGAACAATTCAAACATCTATGCAATAAATTCGAAAATTTATAATTCTAAATAAAATATAGGCATGACATAAAATATAGAGGAATACAATCACAACCTCAAGATTTCTGTAAAGAAATCATCTTCACTAACTTCTATTATAAGTCATTATCAATCCCATATTACCAAAGGTACAAATCTGAAGGAAGACCACATTTTCTAAGACAAAAATTAGAATAACTAATGATCGTAGTAAGAAATAATGAAAAATAAAGCTAAGAATTTATTCGACCTAAGTAGGAACTGAGTGCAATTGTGATGGTTAAGAGATCTGATATTTATTAAAATAAAATGCAACAGAAATAGATGCAGACGGTAATTTAAACTGGGAATTTATATTTTATCGATATTGTAACTTCACTATTGTTGAGGAACTCTGTTTTTCATTAAATATCAATCAACACGCATTATATTTAGATTAGCATACTCCTGGTTTAAAACAAAACACTGTATATCTACTTTTGCTGGTACAATGTTGCATAATTCTGATAAAAAGTGTCTTTAAAAATTATATCTATTTTAATTTAAAATAATATTTTTTAACATTCAGTACTTTTACAATTACAAGTTAAAATGTGATTATATTCACAGTATATTCGAATCTTGAAGAGTGGAGTATTATGCTCGTAAAGCCCTTTCTATTATGCATTTTATATATTTTCTTATAATTTTAAAAGTGACTCATTATTGCTTTAATATCCATTTTAAAGATTAGTTTTCTTAAAGACACAAGAAAAATTGCATTGTAAATTACTATTATAATATTTGGGTGATCCCTATTAGATCAATATTACTCATTTACAATTAAACCAGATATTGACAGTATCTGTACTTTAATGAAAACTAATCGATAAGCGATAAATTCAAGATTTCCATAAAATTCGAAATCACAATTCATACCCAATATATTTGTTACAACTACTCGCAGCTTCAGAATATTATACACAATATCGATATAAGTCTAAAAACATGAACTTCGCACCACTAGTGAACAAACAAACAAATTTCGTATTTCATACATACCACTGTGTTGTAGAGCGAGATTCTAAACATTTTAATAATTTTTCGTTTATAGACTAATAATACCATCATAAGTTCTAAAGTAAGTGCACCTATAGGAAACGGCAAGGGGGTTACTGCTTGTCTTTATGGGCTAGAGAGTGGGGTAGAATGTGCTCAGCGGGAAGTAGGGCCGACGGCTGATGGGCGTAATTCCGAATTTGGTGAAGTGATATCAGTTGGTTGGGGAATGAATTTGGCTGTTGTTTTCCTTGCTGGAAGTGTAACGGGTCATACAAATACGGTCTCGTTGGTAGTGCGCTGTGGTGAGATAGTCCGTTTAGATGGGGAGCCATTGAATTGATTGGAGTGAAGGCAGAGTTCGCAGCAGAAGACACTGGAGGTTGGATGCGATCTTCTTGGCTCTCGTGTTGAGCGAACAAAGCTCTTTGTTGCTGGAGCTGCTGTTCGTGATGATCATCACTTTCTCGTTGTTGATGATAACCTCCTTCATCAGACATGTGGGCCGCTGAGTCCGGACTTACTTTTGGCCAGTATGGATGGTCAGCAAACGGCGCGGCTGTAGGCGCTGCAGCCGCTAGGGATCTATTGAGCCCGCTCAGTCCCAATGCAGATATTGGCGGCCGTTTATCAGCCCTCTCAGCGTGTTTATTCATATGCTTACTTAAGTACGTCTCTTGAGTGTAGCTTTTGCCGCAGTATTGGCAAATGTGTGTCTTCAGGTGTTTAGATTCTTTGTGTTTCGGAATGTGTTCAAGGAGATCCTTCTCGTGCGTAAAACATTTGTAACATGAATTACATTTGAACGGCTTGTCAGTTTGGTGACAGCGACTATGACTTTGGAGGTTTGATAATTGGGAAAAGGCTTTTGTGCAACCAATTTGAGTGCAGCGATAGGGTTTGTCACCAGTGTGGGTGCGGATGTGCTGCTGCAGATGAGATAGTTGGGTAAACTTGCGTTGGCAGATTTCACAGCGGTAAGGTTTGATGCCCAGATGGATGCGCGAATGTTGCGCCAGGTATGAAGAATTGGCGAAAGCTTTCGGGCACTGAGTGCATCGATACGGCTTAGCTTCACGTAGATGAATCTGTGTGTGTAGCTGCAGGTCGGCCTTGGAACCAAACACCTGAAAATAAGAAAAACGTTTAAGTTAGTAAATTGATTTCAATTGCCAAATTATAGTTGCTAGGTGACGATTCGGGGAAACAATTAAATAAAAATTCAGGGACATTTTGTTATATTTATTTTATAACATTAACATACATATATTCGTTATCAAACGCGTCGGAAAGTGAATTTTGCCCTTGAACGTCATCCGCAGGTAGCCGGAACTAATTGTGCTTAGTTTAAGCGAAACAAAGTATTTTTTGTTTACTCAAGAAGCCAACGCGGTAATAAAGACAGGATGCCACCTTCACGGAGTTTTTCACGCGCTTTGAATACCTTACTTCCTAACAGTTAATCTTCTGGACAATCCGGGTAATTATATCAAAATTATATTTAACTTGAAGATATTTTAAGATGCAGTCATTAAAATATACATAAATGGCTCATTACCATATTTAAAGGTAAATAGAAGAACGTAAATTACACATAAGCATTAATTAAATAGAATTGTATTTTGTTTATAACGAACGCTGCTAATACTTATCAAGTAACGACTTTGTTTATTTTAGAATGATGATGCTAAATTGTCTGCAAGCACCTATCCAGGCACAACGCGTGCCAAGTGCCCACATAATAGAACGGCGGCACTCTTCGCACATTCAAAAGGCTGTTTCGGTACCGCATAGATACTCATTGTGATATTCCAAATTAGTTTCTGAGCTGAAACTGGCATGTCATCTTACCGACACGTTTTATTCGCTGTCCAACAATGAGACCGAGGGCCACGTTCCTCCGGGCACCGGAATCTATAGACGAAACACGACTCAATTTTAACTCTTCTATCAAATTTTTTAGGCATAATCAATGCGATATTGATCTTAACTTGAGGCAAATAGAGCTCAAATTACGTCATCAGCCAATGATTTATATTGTTGAAAACCGCTTAATAATGAATCAAATTTAAAGCCTCCGTGATGGCGAAATCCATTCAAACGACATTGGTCTTTGATCCTGCGTCGATAGAGACGACTGTCGTGGTCCACTGCACGCTGGGGCCGCAGCTATGACGTTTGCCAGCGTTATAGGATTCGGTAGCACGCTGCATGACTTGTAAGAATACGCAAACACGAACGCGATTGGTCACAGCCCGAACATAATTAAAGTTTGGAGCACTACTTAATGGCATGAGGCTGGAAATTCGAGGTGGTGGCTGACTTTTAATAGGACTTCGTGAAGGATTGATTCACCGGTGAGGAATCTGTGTTAAATTGATGTATTGTAGAGGCTCCTTCCGCTCGTCTAAAATAGCTAATGCTACTTAAATTTCTCATTCAGAAGTAATGATTTCGTTATATTACTTCACCGAGTAAAGATGTTCTAAATTATTATCAGCAAAAAATGTTTGTATAACAAAAAAGCGGCGAGCAAATCGTGCAATTTGTATAACTAATGGCATTAATGATTTATAGACACATCGGAGCACTTAATTGAAATTGTTACTTGAAAAAACACATGAAAAAGTATCCAAAAAACCGAGAAGAAACAAAAACTCTGTTGAATAAAACAGTGTCAAATTAAAGTGTGCTTGTTATTTAAAAATAAATCAACATAGCGAAGATGGACTATTTATAAATATTAACAAAAAACTTTTTCGTTTCAAACTGAATTCCGCATAGGTATGGCCACACGGTTGCCTACTGCGCGTTTTTGTGTTCTTATTAAAGCGAGGAATATAAAATTAATGAATACCCTTAAGCAGGTTAAATCAAACCCATAACTTCACGGTATACCCATAACTTCAGAGGGAACCTGGGAACCTAGTGTTAAGACTGTTCCCCTCATCGGATTCCGGAGGCATTGAGTTTTGATTGGTGGAACTCAACACCGCGATTTGCCTTGTTACCAGAGTGAGGAAAACAAAAATATTATAATTTCCTCACATGGGATTCGAACCAATACCATCGCGTTTACAGAAAGACGCTCTTCCACTGTGACACGATGGCTATTATTATACAAATTTTATGGTTCTAACTAAAAAATGAAAACACCATAACCGCTTAATGTTCATTAATAACTTAATTTATTTCAACCTGAAACAAATTTAAATCAAACAATAATATATATTACAACGTTATCTACACCATACAATCATTCCGAGGGTAGCAGTAAGCACACCATGACGCACTAATCTGGGATGATGTAAAGTTTTGATTTGGAGGAGAGATAGCTCCCCCCTCCCCCCAAGGAGGAGGGTCAACGGATTACTGCGCTTATTAAGGGCCGGTCATTCATTATGACATATTTTAGAGTGACCCCTCTCTCTTTGGTTGGGAAAAATTATAACTCCTCAGTATGTGACAAGTTTATCTGTAGATTTTGTTTTGACGTTTTGTAGAAATTCATGGGTTATTTTATAAATTAGTATTTGTTTTGGGTTTTGTTTAAATTTTATTCTGTTGGTTACTTTAGTTTAGTTCTCTCTTGTCCAGAGACGATTATTATTCCCATTCCTAGCAATCACCTACCAATAATCTGAGGTGCTAATAAAAGAAATAAGTTGTCACAAGCGTATAAGAAATTAGCTTAGCTTGATAAGAACGTACCGCGCTGAGATCCGCCACCCTTTACTATATAATAAAGATGATATTTAAAAATATTACAACAACTAACAGAAAGGCATTTTAGCATATTTCTTTTTTAGCTATCACAAATTATTAATCGTGCCCATACATTGTCGGTCTGAGGGTTGCTGAGGGATTCCCTCTAACAAGGCTACGTTTTTTGTCGGTTCTAATCTCGAAGAAGCATTGTAACTTTTTAGTATGAAATATCGCAAGCTTACTTTGTTTATTTATATCACAAAAACAATGTTTTCATATAATTTTAAGGAATTTCACAGTTGCCCCTTATTAGGGTGTCTGGAATAGATGACTAATATAGTAGATAAAAAATTTCGAAAATTTAACATGGTCTTTCAGTTTGTGAAGTATTTATGTAACATAATAAAATAAAGTCAGTCATTGTGTAAATATATTATTGTTTCTTGGATAAACTGCGGCGTTTATTTTAGTAATCTAATATACAAGTATAATGTCTCTAAATATGGAAAAAATGGGAAAAAAATAGATGTTCTGCCTACGTTAGTGGGTAAATAATTGTCTCATTAATTCTCATTTCCAATTAAATTTCTATTTACATAAGACATTGCAAATTTAAACCGTAATTAAGAATATGTATGTATGTACATTAGACCTAAGCTTATATGAATATTTTTATACTATCGCCCTATTTATCGTGAACGAGTTCGTTGTTAATGTTTAATTAAAAGATAGAAGAACTTCATTAAAATAGTAAAGGTAAATAGTAATTTTCTAAAAAAAAAAATTTTAATAGATATTTATAGCGATATTCTCAAAAAAATAATACATTTATGCTGAGGACTTTTAATAAATCACTTTGAAAAATAGGCTATACGTATATATAGATATTAAATATTACAAACTTAAAAGATTCATCTGTATTAAAAAAGATACACCTGTAACTTGGCAGTAATCTTCTAACAAAGGGTAGTTTTCACCCTTAACCCTTTTAGAGCTCAGTAAATGTCATTGTCAGTCACATATTTCACAATTCTTCGGCGACTTAAATTTTTATTAAAGAAAACAAAACAATTTGAAACTCCCAATCTTACAAAATTTAAGCCTTAGTAAATATATTAAAAAATCGTTTTGCATCGTATTTTTTAGAATATAAAATTTTTATTAAACCTTTTTCGAGACATTGCGCGTTGAGTGGCTTAACTCAACGCTGCCCTTCACCTACCAGAGCGGGAAAAAGAAAAGAAATAAAATATAATCGTTTTATTATACGTTTGATGCAAATAATAACGATTATCGAATAACCTGTACGGAAAACGTTAGCGTGATAGAACCAGGTGCATGGTGTTCACGCGGCAACTAATTATTTACACAATTGACACCTCGGTCGGTGTACGTACTACGTATGACAACTTAACCGTTGTCCACTTTAAAATGTTACTTGTACTGGTATTAAATTGTTTGTAAGTTAAAAAAAACTTTTATTTATTCTTGATTTTTAGGCCAGTCGTGGTGCAGGGTCTGTGTCTTACTGTACGTGACAGGTTCGATTTCCACTCGAAGAAATTTAATATTTAATCATTGAATTTCTTTATTCTAGTGTCGATGTAAAGCGCAGCGTTGAGTTGCGATATTCCACACGCAATGTCTACAGAATACGGCGGAAAGTGGGGAAGGAAAGCGGAGAGTCTTAACACTAAATCCCCTAGCTTATTCTATAGGTATATTCCGCAAAATTGGTTTAGTATAGTAAAAAAATATGTCCTACCTAAATAATGCGGCAGGAAACTAATTTCGTACAAAGGAAATTAATAGATTTGAGTATTTCCAATATTTATACCAAAATGAAGAAATTTCTTGAGTATTCTGCGGAAATATCACAACCGCCACGGGTGTTAGTTGCCAACGGTTGACGTCGAGGTAAATTATAATTTACAGCAAATTTCCACGCCCAAATCCATGACACCTTGAATGCTAATATTAAATGGTTTTTTTTAAACGCGAGCACGATTTCAAACTTTTTTGTACAACTTTGGGTGACAAAAGCGGAAAAAACTGTTAGAATAGATTGAATTGCGTTTTAAAGCCTAAACGATTGGTCCAGAGAGGTTGTTTTCGTTCGTGGAATTATGAAATTTCGTATAGTTCGATTTGGGTCTTGGTCTTTGCTTCTTTACGCCAACGCGTCGAAAATCGTTTCAATAATAAGTTTTTCTAAAGCACGTGCTGGTTGCCCGCTGAGCAAGAAATTTTAATATTTGCGCGGTTGTTGGTAGGCGAGACGTTTGAGATGACTGACTTAACAGATTTTAATGAAACTCTTAGCTGAAATCATGAAACTTGGAGTTCATTGATAGTTGTTTGTGAAT
Source organism: Heliconius cydno galanthus (assembly GCA_036379175.1). Lineage (NCBI taxonomy): Eukaryota > Metazoa > Arthropoda > Insecta > Lepidoptera > Nymphalidae > Heliconius > Heliconius cydno. The sequence goes on along the minus strand of JAKRZM010001038.1, from coordinate 235,754 downwards.
GAATTTATGTAATATTTGACATTTTTTATATTTTTTACGCTTTACGGTTTACTTTGTTGCATAAGATGAAAGAACGTTGACTTTATAAAAGACAGCTAACAAGTTATTATTAATAATATAACTATGCCTACAAATATACGAGTATATAAGTGAACCTTAAAGAAAAAAGTGATATATTTTGAGCCTGATACGCTGTTTTTGAAGCAATAACAGGTTTAAATACATTATAGTTGAAAAAATCAGTATTCATATAAATAACTGGCTTTAATCTATGGCAATAATGATGACAGAAACAGGGGGGTACATCGAAATGATTAACTGGCAACAAGCATTATATATCTGTTTTGGTAAATAAGGAAAATACGTTAAAATAATAATACGAGAAAAATAAAAAAGTAAAATCAGTAAAAAGTTTGTCTTTAGAGTAAACATGTAATTCCTATTTCTAGTTCTATAACCTTCTAAAGCAACGTAACCTATTTTTTTGTGTAACATTTATTGTTATTTAGGAAATAACATTAACACTAGTTACAATGTCAAATAAGTTAATTTAATGTCAATCAAAGCTAACTCTGGCGGCGTGGAAGTAGTTAGGGTTAATGATTGTGATGGTCGTGGGTTTTTTATTTCTTCACGCTTTGTTCTGCAAAGTATTTTCAGTTTAAAAGTTAAAAAATTCACTTAACATACTATACGCGGGAACTCAACACCTCCGATTTCTCTTGCCAGAGTGAGAAAATGAAAACTAAATAGAATATTTGTAAGGTAAATCGTTAAAAAAATTACTGAAAGTGAAACTGACTCTTAATTCCAGTTTCCCAGGTTCCCTCCGTGTACCCTGATACGCGTAGGATATAAGGTGAACTTAAAAAAAATCGTTATAGTCAAAATTATCATAGATAATAAAAATAATTAGTATTTCTATTACATTGCTAAATGAACGCGTGAAATGGTTCCATGATTAATAATATTATAATTCATTTACTACCGCTAGCAACAATCAATGGATGGGTAGTAAAGATCAAATCGGCTTTATAAATCGTTCGAACGGACGATTGACTTAGCATGCATATATTATAAGACTTTATTTTATTTTTATGTTGGCTAAATCATCTATGGAAATATTATTTGTTCACTTTTCACGAATTTCCATAAAAGAAAAAAGGAAATATTTTAAATTTTAATCCGTTTAATATTTTATAACAGCCGCAAGACGCCTTTTATAAGTTATAATAAAAATACACTATTAACAAATTGTAAGTAAAAAGTAACTTTTCATCATTTTCAATAAAAAACAAAAATATTTTAAATCCAATATGAATCGAACTCAAAACCTTCAAATATCAAATTAATCATCTATCCGCGACATGATGGCGTCCAAAAGGTTATATAAAAAAAACACATAAAATGTACGGAATGGTCAGCTGGCGTCGTATAATTATCAAAGATATCTTATTCTTATTCATTATGGCGATCATTTTAAACAAATATATATGCTAATTAGACTCTTTTGGTACGTGTGAAATTGATTTATGTCTTCATATTTGTCCTTCTGTAGGTATTTTTACGTAACTAAGTAGCTTATGTGTATATTTAAAGATAAGAAAATCAAGTTATTTTTAATGGAAAACAAAATCATTAATTAATATTGTTAGCTTACAGGTATACTATAAGTTGTTTTTTTTTCTTTATACACACAACTTAAAACTTATAAGACTGAAAAGTGATGGTAGGATCGATTTCTCCTTGTGAGAATGAATAATTTTCATTTCCTCGCTTCGGCGTTAAGTTCCGCCACTCAACTCACAATGTCTGGAAAATTAGAAATCGGAATTTCTTAATACTCCATATACTTTGCTTATAAAAAGTCGCGACATATATAGGATTGAATATTTCTCTGTCGGGAATAGAAACGACGACATTCATCTTAACATTAAAACATAGATTTTTCTTACTAAAACAGTAAAAAATTTCATCATTATAATGAACGAATAAAATTATGAATATTACACAAAAAAATGGGCAGTCAGATCGATTCGTTTGGTTTAGTAACTCGATTTCTTGCTATTTACCTAAATTATTCGCTTTTTTACAAGTTGTGTCAATCTTTCACGCATCGTCGCGTTTGACATTGGCTTTTTTGTCGCTAAAAGAGGTCGCTAAAATATATTTTTCTATGATATAATAAAACTATTTGGGATAAATCTACGTTTATCTCGACCAATGGACTAGATAATTGAAGGTTATCAATTATGTATATAATATATATCACGCTTTGTCCGACTGTTCATTGATCATTGTGATTCATACATTTTAAAAGAAACTTCTCCCAAGGAGTTTTCCTCTTTTTCTATGAAATGCATAATGAAATAAGGAAATTTTCGTCTAAATACATTAAAACATAATGTAAAATTATTAATAAAAACTACTTTGATCGGATCGAATGCGCTACCCTCATAATAACGGCCTAAGAACTGAACCTCACCATCTGGCCATCAAAAACTGTAGAAAACCATTACAAACACCATACAATATAAGACCAAGCCCATCGTTAGTCCGGTTCCAGGACCCATTAAGATTTCCGCTCGTCGCCGTGAGATGCGCGGGAGCACTACAGCTTATTTTAATAAGACTATAAGTGTTCTATACTACGTTTTAGTAATTTAGACCCTATATTTTGGTAAATAGAGTTGAAAAATCAATATTTTTAAGAACACTGGGGCCAAAATCGATCTGCGCCTACGTTATTACAATGTTGATTTAACGCACTCCTCTTTATAGTTCAATCTCCTTTGGTGTTAAAGATAATTGTGGTTTGAATGGAGAGTTGAGATCGTCAAGCAATTTTCTACTTTATTTCGTAGATTTAGAACGTAAAACTGGTGGTTTTTGCAGGAAATTGGACGTCGTACTCATTTTTATAGTGGTTTTGTATAATGGTATTGATTTACAAGTACAGCATCTTAGTTATTGTTATATTTTGTTTACTAAGTACTACTCTCTTTATACTCTATAGATGTGTTGAAGTGGAGAACTAAAAGCATGAATATTACAGAATATTCCACCTAAACAAAATGCAAGAAGTTTTTGGTGTTTTATATATGATCATTTTATTATGTAATAATATTAAAAGTTGAAAAAAGGCAAAATAGAAATACTTTTAATACAAACAGCATTTGGCTACATTTGACAACTGTACATTTATGGTTAAGTCCTTAAAAAAGAAACCTAAAGTGAGGCATCAAATAAAAGGGTTCCGGCTAAGCTAAGCATCAATTTGAGAAAAAGCTGGGCAAAAAAGGTGGGTAAGTCCGACTCGCGCTTGCCCCTTTTTTTTATCACGAATTATACAGGGAAAGTACAAAGGGGCAAAGTAAGAAACCTAGTGAAACACTCCGTTCTCCACTTGCCATGTGTAATTTTTAAATAAATTTCAAGGTGAGTTGGAATTTCTCCGAGAAAGAATCGAGCCCACAAGCATCGTGCTTACAAACAGACGCTGTCCCTCCGCGCTGTGACAAGTATTTATGTACGTATATAAGTATAATACGATTTTTTGTTCCTTATAAATTAAAATTTCAAGAAGATAACTGACGATTAGTACGATTTCCAGATGCAATTAAATGTAATTCTCGAAGACGTGATGAAGTTCCACAAAAGTTTATCGACCGTGTGCGTACGTTACATATATATTTATGTATATACTTATATATTCTACTTATAGGATCCATAATATAGGGATAAAAATAATATGAATAGTGATTTAAGCATGTATGAAAGAAATTACAACTTCTTAACTGAATCTTAAGAAAATGGATAAAATATAGTAGTATACTAAAAAGAGTAGTATAAAAAAAGTTTCAAGACATTGTCCTTTGAGCGACGGAACTAAACGCCGCGTTCTGGCTATCAATGAGAGTAAGCAAATGAAAATAATTTATATTTAATCATTCCCACGAGTGGAGATCGAAACACTCCGCCACGACGACGCCTACTAGAAAAGGATAATTATCGATTTTAATTAATCAAGTAATATTTAAATTCACGTCAAATTAAATCGTAAACATATTAAACAAATTATACAGTTTTTGCAAAGAGCGAGTACGTGAGGTAATGTCGCAGGTGAACATATAAAGTGCTTTTTATGTAAAAGCTCAAAGAATATTGAACTTTAAAGAATTCGTCATATAAATTTTTCGTTCAATATTTATTACCTTTATGTATTAATTACCTTTTTTTGGTAATATTTTTCAATAATTAGTTTTTAAAGGTAAAAAATAAATGTCAATTAAATAAAAACATTGATTTGTGTTAATTGTTCTAGATGGCGCTGTTTTTTGCCATTTCCAATACCTCCCACCCTGCGGCATTCATCTCATTTATAGTTTCATTAAGTGGGTAGTACTTAACAATAAGTATGGAGTAAAATAACTTCACGCCCGAATATATTAGAGTGGGCAAAGGGTTAAGATACTCTGTTTACCACTTTTTTTCCATTTCGAGACATAATATGTTGAATGGTGGAACCCAACTCAAAAAATAAAATAGCTCATTCCCATAGTAGGAATCGAATCCGCAACCGCCCCCATTCTCTGCTATAAGCGATATACAGCGTGAACCTAAATAGTTATTGAGCATTATCTTCCATAATAGTCAGTTTTAAGTATAAAAATTTTTTTTACCTAAAGAGCTACGTTTCAAAAAATATATCAAATTGAATCAAATTGATATGAGCATTTCACCCTTTAACCGGGTATTGGGTCAGCGAGGGTCGGATGACCGTTACGTTAGCATTGTTATGCAAATATAGTACAAATGAAAGTGATAGGGATGCTGTGCTATCGAAAGCATTTATTTGTATTCTAAATTCATTTTTTGTACTACGAGTATGTGTGAGGGTATATGAGGATTAAATAATAGCCGCCCCAAATAAACATCCACTAAATGTGGTAGAATTAATATAAGCCTAAGGATTTACTGTTAGTTGAGGATGTAGTGGTACGGTAGGACAGCGACTGATTTTTAACGTTATTGTGGTTGGATTCGATCACTATTCGGAAGATGGTTCTATTCAATTTTATCATTTCGCCGCTTTAACAAACACAAAACGGTACTGAGTTTCCTTATTTAACACATACTCTAAAATTTGAGGTGAAAATTGAGCAACGAGGTTCCTTAATTTCTATGCTATCTCAACGCGAACTAGCTGATTTGACGGGAAAAAAATAAACTTGTAAAAGAATATGTACTATTATTTCGAATTGTAATATATTACTATACATAAATAAATCCTTACTTTAAAGATTCATTATGTTAATATCTTCGATCGATCATATAAGATAAATAACAAATATTAGTTGCCAAATATTCAATAGGCACAATGTAATTCATCTTACCCTATTGTAAGAACACCCTAAGACTAAACCTGGTCAAAGAATGGACATTGGTACAATAAGATGACTTTCCCATAAAACACCCCACAGATGCATATTTGAAAGGAAATATTCACAAAACTAATAAACTAAAACCGATAAATTGCATCGAAATCGATGCAGGAAATGACAATGACGAAGAATCCTCGATTGCGTAAACTGTGTTCCCACGAGGATATGCCAACAATTTTAAAGATTCTTTTACACTTAAGTATACATTTTTAAGGGTGATTTTTGTTTAGCTGTGATATCTCGAGACATATGGGCCGTCACCTGCAGGGTCGTGGGACAGGTCGTCAGCATCCCTCTTATGTTACATCCTGTTCAAATTATACATATTTGCGAGATTCATTCTTGTGAGCTTGTGGGAGTATTCCGCTATTAGACAATAGCTGGGTTGTTTTAGACTCTATTGTGTCTTCTTAGACCTATATATTACAATCGCGTAGGTAAAATATTATTTGTATAAAATATCTATTATAAATTATTCGTACTCGATTATTAAGGATTCAAACTTGTTAAGTTCTGCAACTTAATATATAAAACCTTTAAAATGGCCGGAAATTATAGTTATCAAGGTGAAAAACGTAGTAAACCTTGTATGCTTACTTACTGGAAAACTTTCGCAATTTCAAAATACATAGGGTTTCATAGGCACCTGGTAAGCAAATGCCTGAACTTGGTCATATGGTCAGTGGACCACCAAAGATGGTCAATTATATGGGAGAATGGGCAATGTTCATGCGTTAATATAGCACATTAGGAGCATATGTTACAGAAATACGGCTTCATATTGACATATTTAGCTTTATTTTGAACTGATTTTTTATTTTTTCGTACATTAAGCCTCGTCGCTTATTGTTTATTGTTAAGACACTCCGTTCTACACATACTACTTACTGACTATGAGAATTGGGTGATAAAACTCAAAGCCGACTTGTTAATTTGAAGGAACGAACATGTTTATAAATAACCATTTCCCAATTCCAAGTGACAGACAGATTTTACTTATACTTTTTTTGTCAATTATATTGTAGTTTTGTATCGATAAACAGAAATAATTAAAATTAGATAAGTATTTAATTGGCGTTTTTGTAGACAAATTTAGTGATATATCTATTTAGTTCCTAGATATAATTGTGTTTGGTAATTACATATTTCCTTTTTATTATTACTTTGATTTTAATGTACAAAATATAATATCTGTGTGTGTGTTTTTGTTGTACCAAAAAAAATGCTTACAAAAGTTATTTTATTATAAATATACATAATACTGTATTTTTTTATTTACTTAGTGTATATTTATTAATCAATCTCCCGCATCTTTCTCATAAAAAGATAGATTGATTTGAAGCGATAGTCCACAACTACTATGCTATGTTTAAAAATTTCTTTCAAGTGCTTTTCACTGGAAATCAGAAAATATTCCTGCGACGTAGGCTATAAGGTAAATGAAAAAGTTAAGAGTTGTAAGACATGCCATATTTTAAGTAGGTACCCGACATAACTTGGACCGCGGGCACAGTGGGATGTTGACATTAATAACGTGATGAGTACAGCCTTCCTCGATATATGGACCAGATACGATAGTTCAAAACACCAGTTCCTGAGGTTTGCAAGTCCAAACAAACAAAACCTCAGCTTTATAATATTAAGTATAGATATTAGTATATAACAATAGTGAAGACCTTCCAAGTCACGTGTACGTCAGGTACAAATGATAGTAGCCCATAATAAATTAGTTAGAATCGCCAGATATCTTAGGACGACCAAGCTTATCTATGCTAATGGGCTAGTGGAGGGTTCATAATTTATCCTTCCTAGTGATATTACACTTAAGTTGTATATCAAAAGTGTCTATATTTCTATTTTCTACCTTATGTTGTTACAATTTGGGCAATAAAATTGTAAAAGTCAAAGTTTTATGTTACTTTCTTTTTATTTATAATCATTGATGAATTATATTGTGTGGAAAATTATTAATTTATAAAAAAGAAATAAAATATAAATTAATAATTTTCTAACTTAATATAATTTATAGCGCACAAATTATCTTGATACATTTAAATTTCTCAAAATAGTTAAAGCTAAAATCAAAGTTTAGATGGGGGTTACTTGTACCCTTGAGTGATGACTAGTGGTTTCGAACACGGTTAAAATTCGACCTGCACTTGCTAGGGTTAAATTAATTGTACAAGGGGTTACTGAGAACTATAAATTATAATAAAGGGTTGATAACTATTTGGATCGATATGACCACTATAAAACGAATATATTACTTCTAAGATGACAAAAACAGTATAATCTAATTTAAATAAAATATATATTTAAACCAATGCTACTTATAGCTGAAAATATCCAATGTTTTTTGTTGTAATTTTTGCTTAACTCATAAATGTTATATGTTAATTTGTATTGTTATTACTTTATTTCATGGTTCTAATTATTTAACCTATTATCTTTAAAATATATTCGTATTATGCGAGTGAGACGAAAATTACTATGATGATATAAAAAAGAAGATATATAAAGATATAACATAACTTACTAGCGTAAATATTTATGCATTAATATCCAAATTATAAAATGGCAGAAACACATTAATGTTTTTTTTCTGGTACTAAGAAATTACAGATAAAAAAATATTTGTCTCAATAGTGTAACACGCATCGAAAATATGAATGCTATGTTTCCGTATCAATGTATGCATCGAAAATATATTTTGCATTGACGTAAGAATGTTGTGGACGCTCTAGCGGCTGTACGGGCTGCCTAATTTTTACTTGGCATTGAGCTGGTCCAAGGTCACGCTAAATACGCCTGATGACGTCAGAGCGTGCGTCTGCGCAGACCGAAACTATGAATTGGGTGTGCCTTTTATTTGTTACTTTCACGCGGAAATTACTTCATTTCTTACACAATACGTTTCTATTTGTAACTAACACAGTATAATCGAAGATAAAGCGGCGATGATACAGTAGCCGAACTAGACGTTAACAGTTTTTGTTTTTGTCTGTGGAATTATTAATTTATGTAGTTTTTTAGTATTAAGTACGGGTATCAATTATCTTAATAAAATAAAAACGAAATATTATATTTTTAATCTACTTATGTTAAATAACTTGAACTTGGTTTAAATTGATGTAGACATATGTTCAGTCCCTTGTACAAGAATGTATAGAACAATGCGAGAAGCTAACCACAAAACTGTAACGTAATATTTTAACATATGACATTTTCGTTGACAAGTAATTTCTACGAAGACTTTTAATGATTTGTTAATGCAATATGATTTATTAATAAATAATTACATATATTGTATATAAAGCTTTTGGTTATCATAGACTTTTTTATTAATTTTGAAATACATAAAATGGAATGGAAATTATTTTAAATATACAAACAAAAATACTTTTATTTAAGAGTCATGTTTGAAGGAAGTAATATTGTTGGACATGTGCTTATTACCTGTATCTTAACGACTCAAGATCGCTGTGGGAATAGAATGACCATAAATGAGATACCATTGGGATATTTTTTACCTAACTTTAATATGACGTATCTTAACTGCAGATGGTATAGCATATTTGAAATAGAAGATTGTTTACAAAGTATATTATAAATATACTGTAATAGTAAAGATTTGTCTACGTTTTAAGAATCGTAGTAAAGAACAATGAAAACTACATCTGTATAATTTAAAAATGCCAAAACAAATATTTTAAGGCACTTTCTAAAATTTTCAAAGAAGTCATAAAATTATAGAACTTCAGATTATTATCCGTAGTAAATGATCAAAAATTATGAACAACAGATTCAAAGAACGCCGGGCTGGCCGCAGGCAGAGCCGTCAAAATAATTATATCATACAAGAGATAAAGATAGTCGAATCGCGTGACGGGGCCGTGATTAGTGTAATTTTGTTAGAATCCAAAAAGGTTATTATTTTACTCGTTATTTACCATTTAAAAGGTATATAACCTTGAGCATGTACGTGTACGTGTTATATACACTATTCTTAAAGAAAAGCAGCACAATATTTAAATAATATTCAAAATACATATTATATATATACAATAATTAAAAATGAGATATTTTAGTATTATTTCAATTTTACGTATACAAAAATAAGCAACTCATAAGTCAAGAGATCACTAATAGCTGAAGGCAACAAATTATTTTGAATTTATACGAGATAGCTGTTGCTCTTGAGTTTACTTTATGAACATTGACACTGAGTTCAATATTAGGTGTTCAAATAAAAATCAGCTGCAAACATCATATTGTTATAGACGAAAATAAACGAATGTATATCCGTAGTTACGATGACGCAACGACTAACCCGCCCGTAATGGTCGGTGTCAATCAAAATTATATTGTAAATTTGTTGATATGCCTTCGTGCAACTAATATGCTATATAATTATAAACTCTAAGCACCACACATTAAAAGTTTATGTGAAACATTTTTAAAACGTCTTAGAGTTAATTTTATTACGTTACAAACAAATTGTATCAAGACTTGTCAGATTCACTACAAATTTATATTTCGTTGCTATTTAAAATTTGAATTCTGAGAAATTATTAGCTTCGCTGATTTATTTTAAAAAAATATATTTTGCAGATAAAAAAATTAAAAATGTTTAACTTATAAACGCAATAAAAAATATGTCAAGCAGGTAAGTAGATAGATACCTACTTATATCCTAGCATTCGTAATAGAAATAATTTAAAACTGTCATAAAATTCAATTAAATATAAAATTTTATATTTTATAATTGAAGTCAATGAACTTTAAGAAAAAAAAAGTTGTTTGTTAATTAGATAAAAATAACAGATACATAATATGTATGCAAAAAATATTTAAATGACAAGTCTGGTGCAGGCTTTACTGACATTGACCGTTCCGAGGCGGTCATAGATAAAATATCTAACTTGAATCAAGTTTCGTAGCGACGACTTTTAAATTATGCTGATCATAATTTTTATCTCTTTAACAATATATTTTATTGTACATTAATAAGCAATTAAATCACAGTAAATCTGTTCAATATTTTACCTATTAACAACAAAGAAAATCTAAAAACATAATAAAATATATCATAGAAACAATATAGATTAAAAATTACATAACTTCACGTCACTGTGAAAATTATATATTTTTTTAAACATACTGAACACGCGCCAATTTCGTCATCCCAATGTTCCAATTTTTAAAAGTGCCATAAACTAGCCAAAGAAAACATTCGTCATGCCGCGACATTGACAATGGTTTGAATTTGGAATGTGGCCTTGAAACGAATTCGGTTTCTCGACGGACGCCGAATTGCGCGGGAAACAGATCAGGTTTTTTTTATAATCGATAGATTAGACGTGCAGAATAGATACATGCAGATTGAGTTGAATACAAAATTGTATATTTATACAGCTGCCATAGACAAGTTGTTGTATTATGCAAATCTTTGAATATTTTTAAAAAATGCTTAGTCGCGTTCATGTTAAAATTTTTGAAAATAAATATTTTAAACATAAAATTCACAATTTCACAAAAATATTTGGCAATATTGTACATAATTTAGTACATTTTCATATTTTAAATAGTTGTAATGGATCACCAATTGTAATTTGGCCTTAGCATAAAAAGATTTGTGCATTAAGAAAAATATGCGTATTAACTGTCAACGTATTTAAATATAACCTTAGAATGAGTGAAAAAGGATTTAAATTTGTGTAAATATAATACAAAGGCTGAAGGTTATTCCTGGTAATTGAAATTCTGATGGGAACTGTTGGGTCATACAACATACTCGTATATCTACATATCAATACTATTTTGACTTTTCGTTACTTCTTTCCTTTTTTATTCTCACATGTCCGGCACATTGCATATGAGGGGCCATCGATATGAATTCCAGGGACTACTCAGACAGCTTTGTCTATTTCTGAAATATTTTTTAAGCCTAAAGATCCCAAGTGGAAATCGAACCGTTGACCATCACTTGTATAGTTAAGGCTCCCCACATCGACGCTTTTCTGGTAAATTTATCTAAAATATCAAAACATGACCTTCATTTAAAGATAAATAAACTAAAAAATGTATAAAATATTAAAATCTGGGAATATCCAGTTTCGATTTATATCGGCACTGAACAACTATTTATTCGTTTTAAATTGCTCACAATGAAACGTTTTCTATAAAATTTTATGTATTGACTAACCTTCACAGTTCGGGCCTTGTAGTCGAAAAGAAATTAGCAAAAATGTATATTAAAAAAAAGATGAAAACCAAAAATTTTAGCTCATCTATTTTTGTCTTTTAAAGCTTATTTATTTTTCATTTTGATATTTTACTTTAATATTACTCTAGATATGATAATAATATCTACATTTGTTTTTATTAAACAATTTTAAATTAAAAAATGTAGTGGTGTAACATTTTTTTATGTCTTAATGCTTATCACGTACAGGATAGCCTGGTGGCAGACGGACAGACAGAAGACTTAGTAATAGGATCCGTTTAGCCATTTGAGTACGGAACCCTAAAAATGATGCTAAAATCATGCTATTGTGTCAAAATATTATTCGCATTGCGAATAAATTGGCGATGTTACGAGAATAACATTGAATATCTTGTAATGTAGTGATTTTTAAGTGTTCAGTAGTTTACATAACGTCTGGGGGGCTTATCAGGGGCCTTGTAACGCTTCGTCTCTACCGGGTCAGCGAGCTTATCTTGTTGTATTTTATTTGGTGTGCACGAAAACTTGGAAATACGTATAGTGTATTTATCTTTATCTAACCTTATATTATAAAGCTGAAAAGTTTGTTTGGTTAAGCATGTCGATCTCAGGAACTACTGGTTTGTATTGAAAAACCTACTGATGTTTGAAAATAACGATAAATAATCTATTACAATATTTTTTCTGTTGTACGAGTATAGACGATTTATCATTATTAAATTAAATTAAATTAGAAGCTTATATATTAATTATTTTGATATAACTCACAGTAACTATGATCAGAGTTACCCCGACTATGTACAATTTTAACTTTAAGTTATTTCCAAAGTATCACGGGCACGACGCTGTAGGTAAAAACTAGTGTAATATATAACATGTACAATTGTATATTAATGTAATTTAGTCTGGCTATTTATATTAGTTGAATGAATTTGTTTTAAGTTTGTACAAAAATTTAATTTAATTCATAGAAATCTATTTGTAGGTCCGTAGCGTTTGGCGCGCAGTTCCCTCTGACTGCTCCGCTAGGGATACACCGTGAAGCTAGATAGATAGATTCATAGAAGTCATCCTTGAGGATTTAAGATGTGTCCAATGAACACGACCGTCGTCTGTTCAAATCTGAGTGGAAGCACTATCAATGTATATTTCTTATTTTGGCTAATGTTATAATGGTAAAACAATAAAAATCTGATAAGATTTTTTTTATTCTTATCAGATTTTTATTTTACGTTAGATCTTAATGGAATTTGACCACAATTTGATAAATATATTTTAATTTTTTTTAGCTTTACGCTGTATACAGCACCTCGTGTTAAGACTGTTCCTCGCGCACTACACAATCGAGACTTGTGAGATTTGTGTGTTTAATCTTTAAAAAAATATATCTGAGAATCGAATCTTTATATTTACCACTATAAATGGTGGTCATTTTTAAATACATCTTATAAGAAGATAACAAAGAAACTATCTAATGAAAAAATATAAAATAATATAACGTTTTCTTTGATCTGTGCAATTAAAACTTAATGTTTAACGCATACATATTACTGTCTTCCTTTACACGTAATTAAATAATATTTATTTCATTTATAGTATCCACCTCGAACAATTCCTAAGAATTAGCAAAAGATCCCGCTGATAAGTTTGCAACAGGTATGAAATAAAATCCTTCATTAAAATTAGCATAACATCTCACATATAATTTGAAATTGCCGAAATTAAAACTAGATAATAATCACACCGGAAGGCCGCGTTGAAGTCAAGTAGCTGGGTACGAGCAGCAAGCGGGCATCCGTGGAGAGTTCCGTATGTACATGTGGCACTAAACCATTGTGGCACAGTAGACCAGTGTTTGGTTGTACACACAAGGATTTAGTTCGATTTTGAATCGGGGAAAGATTTTTTTTATGATACCCTCGACACATAAAATCTCAAATTCAGGCGGAAAAACTAGACGGAGTGTCTTGACAGGTTCTCTCTGCCTTCCCTACTAAATTCGAGATAAAGGGTGAAGATGATGGAAAAAATATTAATTACTTGTTACAATAGAATATAGCCGTAGTAACGAGCTTTTAACTTATGCAAGTTCTTCTAGATAAGTAACCATTTTTGTAAGATAACTTAAACGTTTTATCTATTGAATAAGACCGTACTTATTGTCCTTTACAACCTCTAATCGACCTGAGTACGCCTGACCTTGTACGCTCAAGGCACATCCGGACTCATCAAGCGTAATGGAAGGCTTTCGTTCACAAAAACTACGAATCTACCATCTAGCACCGGGGATATAAGAGCTATATTCACTTGTGATACTACTGTAGGGACCCTGTAATAGTTAAAAAAGATCAAAAAATATAATTAGAAATAGTTCAAGTTAACAAAACTTGGTAGATTCTGTCTTATTAGACTAAACTCATGTAATTAGATATTTTGGTCAGATTTTTTTCTTATATGAATTAGATAAAATAGATTCAAGTAATATTTTACAACAAATTCGGACACTAATATTGTTTTAAACCAAAGTGGCAAAAACGATTGCCAAGTAAATAACATTTAGCTAACGAGTTGGGCACTCGAAAATTCAAATGTGTTTGATAATATTCAAGTACTCTTTGAGACGAGGAAGAAATATAATGAATAATAAATAAATATCCAGTCGAAAGCTCTCGTAGTCATCAACAGACAAGTGTTCGACAAGGAAACGTACTTAGTTTAGACATTAGGAAATTAGCAACCAAAAATAGAAGAGCATCTTAAGATTAATGATCTACCGTACGCGGAACAAGCTTGCATCGTGATTCTTCATAACTATTATATTATAATAACGAACATTGTGTTTAACCGAATATTACTAATGATGACGTCAACACACGAAAACTTCCGAAGACTTCAAGGATAGAACATAATGATAAATATAATTTATTAATTACATTCTGCCAACAAAAAATAGCTAACCTTCTCTTCCTGGATGCTGTGGCCGCCGTTTTCTGAGAGAGGCGTCGAGGGCGCGCTGTATCCCTTGCCGTCGTCGTGAGGAGTCATCTGCCGCTGCACATCATTCTCTTGGTCATTATGAACCCTGATCTCATGAAGACCACTCTTAAATTCAGAAAGTCTAAGTACGGACGGCTTTATTTCTGGTATGTCGTCGGGGTGCTCGTACCTCCGCAAGTCTGTCAGATTAGCTGCCAAGTGTCTATGAGGGTCGAGAGGTGGAGCGACTCCTATAGATCTTAAATGTTCTATGCTTCTATGGATATGTGAGTAATTATCTATTGGTATCTCCGCCATTAAAGGCGAGTTATGGTAATCTAAGCCACCACCGTCTGGCCGGTAATCGATTGTCCTTCCTTCCATCATCTTGCTGGTTTTATTTAATATATCCTATCTAAGTTTCAAAATAATCGTAATATAATTTTTCTAGTGTATTTGGCACTATCATATAAAAATATACCGCTGTCTAAAAATTTCCTTGGTATCTTTTGCTGTTTGTGTCATGGAATATTTCGAGATCCTTCGTTCGTTCTATCTGTGAAAGAGATCAGAAATCAGAAATCAGAGTGTCAACTTCGAAAAAATATATAATACAAGATGTCTCCGAAATGCTGTCCGAATAGTGAAGTGTAATTAAATGGTACTCTTGCGCCGGAAAGTCCTAATACATGGCTGTTTATTTTGAATAGTTGTTAAGCAACTTGGGGTACTTGTGTACGTCTATTTAAAACTAGATTCAAAGAGTTAAAAAAACATGATCTTTTTTTCAAGCAGGTGACGAGTGAGCAGTCGCGTAGGTTGTGTCAATGATCTAGCCCCTAGCCCACATGCCGCAACGAATAAGGCTTCTGTAATCACACGGTTTGTACAGCCATGCTTACAATGTAGGGATATTAATCGTGATTAGTTACGAGGTTTTGTTTCTTTTTCTTTTCTTTTATTTTTCTTATTTCTATTTTTGTTTCTTTTTATGGTTATGTAAATATTACAGATAAGTGGTTTTAAATATATCTATTGAATGAAAATCTATAGCGTGTTACTTCATATAAACTTAGTTCCAATCTAAGTAACCGATTAAACAAGTAAGTAAAGACAGTATTCATATATAATATATAGTAAAGATAAGTAGTTATAATTTGTTACGTAACTGCTACACATTCGTTCCCGAGTGTACCTGTGGAGCTGGCCATACACAGCTGTCAAAGATAATAATTGCGCGTATAGAATACTAGACCAACTTGCTTTGCTGTTACGTATATACAGTTTACGGAACCTTCGTCCTTATTACTATTAGAAATAAGGATCATATAGTAAAAATATTTCTATACTGTTGCATATATTAATTTGCCAAGGCTTAGCACTTGGGGCCCACAGTCGATCAAGTTCAAGATTTTTAATCATTACTCGTTCGAAAATAGGTAAACGGTTTGAGTTATTTGTTTTAAGCTTTATAGCCTAAAGTAGAGAAGATTTAGTGTTTGGACACTCCGTTCGCCACTTAGCACTCGCTTTAGTGACTATTATTAGTGATGGTCCAACAAGCAATTGGTAATTAAGTTTATTTTATTGAACTATTGATGTTTTTACAATATCTTTTATTTCAAACTTCATTTGGCTCGACGCTGAATTATTTCGTCAATGAGAGCTGTATAAAGAGATCGCTCGGTTGATTTTTAATTTTGTTTCTTTGGCAATATTTGTGATAGGAAGCTCAGATTTTAAATTATTATTTTTATATTGACCAACAGTTTTGTGGCAACTGAAGCGATTAATGGAAGGTTGTTTAACGTTTGTTTTTTTTGGGTGCAAATTAAGTTTTTCCACAGATATTTATTTCGAGAACTATAGATAATTAATTGTTAATGTTGCTCCACCTGTCCTTAAAACTTATTGATTTCGAACAATTTTTATTTAACTGTTTGTTTTATTTGTCTCACTTAGATACGGTTTACAAATTTTTATAGAAAATTTTACAATTTTAAAACAAAAGTTCAAGCGTTTGACCTAAATTTTAATTCGAGTATGTAATATTTAAAGTATTTATCTTATGTTTTTATTAAGATAATGTCTAAAGTATAGTGATAATATATTGAATTTGAATTCGGACAGCATTTTAGAATTATTCAGATATTTTTTCTTTTTTTAATTGAAATAATAAAATTAAATTAGTTGTGTGAAGTAGAAATGAAATTAGTGATCAATCACTCCATTCTACATTAATATGGGATTCGAACCCATATCCATCACGTTTGCTCAGGTCGACTTCACAGCGACACAGTAGTTTCAAGTTCATAATTAATGATAAATAAAATATTCTTAAACAATAGAATAAGTCACTTGAAGTACACTGCCGCATATAATACATACGAAATATTTCCGTATACATTAGTTCGGGCGATATTCAAGGTCGTGTTTGAAAGACGGCGGCTGCTCGTCCTAATATTTTAGCCATCTCAGTCGGGGAATTACGTAAATTTTCCCTCTGAGGGGAGTCTCACCCCTACTCAGTTCTCGCTTATACCCCTACTGGGCTCTCGCTAGGGCATTAATAAAAAAAATAGTACTCACCTCTCACTATTCTTTAAATCTTCAATTCACCGATATCACCATAAAAAATCACAGTTAGTTCTTATCTATAATGTCACTTAAAAAATATCACATAATCAAGGTAACACTGGCGTCACAACACGTCCAAAAGGCGGCAGTCCCAGGTTTTTGGTCCGTAATATGTCAAAAAGTTCACGTGTGCCCGGCAAATAAACATTTAAAAAAATGTGCTGGTAAAAAAAACTGCCGAGCCGTACTCTTGACCCTGAGTTAGAGTTGTGAATGCGGAGCGTCGTTACTAGGATCTGGATTGCCGGTTTTTTTTAAATATATTTTTATATATAATCTATATATTTTCGTGTTCTATATTTTGGTGCGTTTGTGGGTATTTGACACGTGAGCGTGCCGTCCTTATCTCGCTTGCGCTTGCACCGGTTGCGCGCTCCCAAGCCGGCTTGCTGAGGCGACGACGGCCACTCTCAGTGACTACAAAAATGCAATACAAAACGCCCGCTCGCCCGCCTTTAGACCGACGCGGCAAAAACGAGACTGAATTTCAGATCTATAGTAGAAAAAGTGAACTACACCAAGCGAGGGGTACACTAACACATAAAATGAAAAAAATCACACGGACGCCAACATTGACAGCGGAGCTTAAAAAATTGGAGTGGGGCGTGTTGCGTCTCCCTCGTTTGTATAGCGCCGTCTCGCTCTAGCGGCGTGAGGCGCACGCACACACACGTAGGGCGGTTAAGCGAAAAAAATTTGTACACATTTTTTTATTATTCACGATTTTTATGTGTGTAAGTGGGCTCCGTGCGAGCGGGACGGCGATTGGCGGCCGCCTATGCTGGGTGTAGGTGCGAGCGAGACAGAGCGCGTCGCCACGTGCTCGTCCCTCGGTATTAAATAATAATTAAAATGGCTACAAGACCGGCGATACGAGATATTCGGTAGACGATTTTTTGGCCGAGCTTTTGCCTTTTTGTGGAGCTTTTTGCTAAATATGAGGAAAGAAGGTAAAGTTTGATGAAGAAGGTGTATATGAAAAAAAATATATGTTGATTGACATATAATTTTAAGTGTAATGCGCGCAGATTGTCGCGCCGGGGAAAAAAAACCAAGGACGCGGCGCGAAAAAGAACTTATTGATTAAAACAGGGCTGTCATTGACCAGACGTAAATGAGGGTGGTTAATAGTATGCAACGATAGATCCGACGACGCCTTTGTACCTTCCTTGTTATAAAGTTAAAAATAAATTCGTTTAAAAAATCAAGACAAGTTTTTTTTTAATTATTGAGTGTGAGCTTTAAAGATTTTTTGTATTGCTGCGTCTTCCAAATGAAATATCGTGTTTCTCAAATCAAAAATTTTGTGAGATACTTAATACAGAATAGGAATATTTATTCATACCTAATATGTAGGTAAGTATCTCGCAAAATTTTTGATTTCATAAACACAATTTTTGAATTGCAAGACGCAGCAATACAAAAAACCGACTTGTCGCAAATTCAAAAAAATAACACTAATTATATACTATTTATATTTATGTAAGATGTCTAATAAATCATTAATATTATAACATTTATTTACTTACATAATGCAGTCTAAAATTATAGATAGGTAATCAATAATGTATAAAATGCAATTTTTTTACTTTACAATGTATACTGCATATAGCACAGGGCACCTGCGAACCTATAGTTAAGACCCTCCTTTCCCATTAAGACACTTTACTTTCCCCATTTTCACCGAATTCTAGAAGCATTGCGTGTTGAGTCGTTTAGTGGCAGAACTCAACGCCGAGCTTCACGTCGTTAAAACAGAAAAGAAATGAAAATATTAAATATTTCTATTCCTCGAGTGGGAATCGAATTCACAACCTGTCGCGGTTACAGTCGCTTGTGCCCCTGAGCCACGACAGGTTTCCAATTTTTTGTGAGTTTATTACACGTAATAACAATGTGTTCTTATATTTACATTGACTATCCCTTTTCAAATAATAATAATCAGTCCAAGTTTTCTAAGATATTATATTAATGTAATATATAAAAAAGTAATTTTCTCTAGAGGAAACAATTAACCGCCTGGTTAATCTTATTAAATGTATAACAATGTCCACACCACATGCTCATCACGTCAGCCAAAAATAAGATGTTTTTTTCACGTTGTATCTCAAATGTAGCAAGTAAGAGAAAGAAAACTTTGTATCAAAAAACCATCAACCAAATCCACTCGAATTTATGGCTATGATTCAGTGCCCCATGATAGAGATCCAGATTCAGGAATCGGACCCACTCGGATCTCGGACTGATGGCATCATTATTTTTTTAATATTTAATGACCACCTAGGCATCTACTTTAATAAAGTTGAAGTTCGTAAAAACCATAACTCAATATGAGTTAGATATATTCCAAACTAATTCTAACTTTAAATATATTAAATATTCCCCAAAAAGGCTCTCAATCTACAACCACTGCGCACTCGCAGGACTATGGCTATTGCTTAACAAGCATGTTGATTGCGGCAACCATTAAAGGAGTCAAAATTGCTTTGAAACTTACACTTAGCTTCTTTATGTATTTTGTTTTTTACTTTTAAGACAATACTAGAAAAAAGAAACAATATAAACAAATGTTCATAAAAGTTTTGTTAGAGTTCAAACTATTATTTAAAAGCGAAAGTTTAAAGCTTCCGATCTATATAACTGCTGTAAAACTCAATTATCCTTTTGTCACTTAAATTGGATGGTGCCGGCGAAATATTGAAAATATACCATAGTTTTAGTACACTAGCAGGTATTTGTAACTCCAGGTGGCGCAGTTGTAGTGAGATGGTTGTGGGTTCGATTCCTGCTTAAGACAATATTTTTATTTCTGTGGGCAAGTGAAACAGAGTGTGAAATTGTAACCACCTAGCAACAGGCATTCTCTTTAAAATGGGGGTGAGTGGAGAATGGAGTGTCTCGACAATAGTTTCCGCTCTGCTTGTGGAAAATTTGAAATAAAATAAAAAAATATAATAATTGTTTATTTTCTTATTATATACGTAAATATTTATACATATGGAGTTAAAATTCGTAATCATCGCATTCGGAGTTATTCCAAACATTCACCATGATACTAACAGTCGTTAATCAATGCTATAATTGCAAGTAAATTGGGGTATAAAATATTAAAAAGTTTCGTCTAAGCTCGTTACGTGAACTTGTTAGGTATAGAAAAAAGCTCATGCATAAAGCATAACATAGATTTCTTGCGTCCGATTGTAAGATGGTTTACGATGGCCGTAGGTTCGGTTCCCACTCGGCGTAATTAATTATTTTCATTTCCTCGCTCTCATAATAAGACAAACCGCGGCCTAGAGTTCAGTCACTTAATAAGGAATGTGTCGAAAGTTGGGCCTAGAATGGGGAACGGGGTATTTCAACACAATTATCTTCTTGTCAACCCTGCTATATAAAGAGAACAGAGTAAAGCTATAAAAAAATATATATATCTATATTATAATTATATTTTAATCTACTGAAATAATTTATTTACATAATATGATGATGATGAAAATATGTCGTAAAACTCTTCTAAATAATAAATGATAACTATAGTTAATCTTTTACATATATTTTTTTTTTCGAAACTTAGTATTTTGAAAGCTCTAATGAAATAACAAAATGAAGAAGCATCCAACATTACAAAGATTTTATTTGTATGTCAAATACACAATACATTTACAACATGAAAAACTTACTTTAAGTTTTTTTTCTTAAAATGAAAAGTGAATTGTTTTTTTATCAAAAAAACAATGTATTTTTGTAATGTTACGTCACAATCGTAAACAATATAAAAAAACGCCATTTCAAAGGGTTGTTACATTTAAAATTTCAATTTCATATGTCCTTGAAGTTTTTTGTTATTTTTACCACCTATTCATATTTTCTGTCGTCGCTCGGAAGGGTTCTTTTACAATCGAATGAATAGATTTTTTTTATATAACTATAGTTCTTATATATAAATATCACCTGTTTTTTCACCGGAAGTCGGATGCTGATAAGATGTGGTATTCAATGTTAATCTTAATCAGGTGTAAGCAACAAGTGTTTAATGGACTCGTATTCAAATGGTATGCTTATCGTACTGTTCATTATAAAACATCTTTTTGGTGAGATTTTAATTCGTTTCCTTAGGGAACGCTTCCGTTTTACTATTTTAAATGATGTTGTTCACATTGTTAGTTCATGTCTATTATAATTTATTTTTATGGGAAAGTATGTAACTAGAGGAGGCTACCATGCCACTACGATATCGAATTTGGTCGGAAAGTGGAGGCCGGAGTGTCATAACATTAACTTCTCTCAGCCTACCCTACTATATACGGGTTAAAACGTGAAGTAAAGAAAATTAAGGAATGAAATATGCATACGATGGAAGTGAGTTTGATTCTCAACATACTTAAAATAGTTTCGTTTTAATTGAGCATTACCTACAGGTATAATTAGAGATTGATCACTCCGTATTAAATAAAGCTCTCTGCTCTGTTTGTATTACGCAAAAAAAAAGAAAAAACTGTTAAAAAAATATCAATGTAAAAGTTAACTTTGTAAAAACTATAATTTAAATCTAGTTTATTAAACAACCAAAGATAATAATCTATTTCCTATATAATTCAACATGAATACATTTCGGGTGTCCGCCATTTTGATTTACACGATATTAGTTCACCCGTAATTACTGTAATGGAAAAAATAAATTAGTACACCCAAGACATCCATTGCTGATTTTAGTCAAATAAATAAGTAAATACTAAACAAAACCAGCAATAGCCAGTGAGGGAGGCGATATAATCAAAAAAGTTGGTGATGTAATAGGCTCTCGAGGTAATAAGATAAGCGTGCAAGTGCTCGATCATCCATCACGCGAATGCTACGAACCGGATTGCTTGAAACGAGATTCCAACCGAAATATGACTTTGAAGTCATCTAAAGTGATAAACAAGTGTATAAAGCTACTGTAGAATAGCGATACTGTAGATAGCGAGAATTATTTGGGAAGTATTTGGTTGAATTAGATGGTCGTAAGTTCAAATTCAATTTGGGAAAGAAAATATTAGCTTCACGCAGTATCCCGCATACTAGGGTACATAGATAACGTATTGACATTACATTCTGTTTTTCGCTTTTCGCCAAATTTAAAATATTATTTATTGAGTGGTGGAGCTCAACGCCGCGGTTTGTACAACTACAACGGAGAAGAAATGAGTACTATTACTCCTCGAGTCGGCGATCAAACCTGCAATCATAGTGTTGAAGGGAGAATGTAAGAACTGAGTTATTTATCAGTGGGTACATTTGCCTACGCCGCATTATACAGAAGATGAGTCAATACAATAAACTGTTGAAAATTGTAAGGAAGCCGAAAGCTTAGATTTTTATTACGCAATTTAAGTGATACAAAAAAGAAAACTTTCTCTTTCAAACTTTTTGTACAATGTAAAAAGTTATTGCTACCGTAAAAAAGATACCCAAATGATTTTTTTTACTCACCACTTTTGGCACCAAATGAAAGGATTCAGAGATCGGATATTACAAAACAAACTTTAGAATTGGTTCCAAAAAACAAAGGAACGCATCTGTGGCTTGGTTTTTATGTTGATATAATGTTTATTATAATCAAATAAGTTCCTCTTCCTGCCGGATCCTGGGCGTCTCATTTTTTCTTCAAATTCTATAAAAACCTTATACTCCCATATTTTTCTATTTCATACCTTAACCTGTGGTATTAGAAATACTTAATAGGTGCTACGTTTTTGATTGAGGGGTCTCAGACGCAATGTGTTCTATAGCTTTTAAACCAGAGTTTGGTTGCTAATGGATCATTTTATGCAGATGTCGGTTTTATTAATTCACTAATTTGGGGAACGTCTTTGTTTTTTTTAATATGCTTTTTTAATTGCCATTATGGATACTGGTTAGGAAATAGATCGTTTTATTTCATTTATTGTATAATAAAGTTTCACCTTACACGTAAACATTTTTAAGTGAAATTTATTTTAAGTAGTAATAAAGTAAGTAGAAACGTTTAAAAAGCGTGCTTAATAAAGATAAAGTACAAACTACACAGATGTTTTCAGAAGAATTCTCGGATTTTTACTGTTGACAATATGCAAAATACTTCTGATATATATGACGACATGAGAATAAATAAGACTAAATCATTAATATTTGACAAAGATTTAATTAAATTCTTTCTTAAATAAATATATCTCAGCAAAAATCTTGAAGTGGTCATATTGAATTAACTGTCTCAAAGTAATTTTCGAAATCTACAGACAAATCTAAAAACGGCATCCGTCGACCATCCATCGCACAGCTTGACGCCGACACCAGCTTTTGTATCTAAGAAACGACCCTTGTTTTTTTCATCATCCCTTAAATGTTCGAATTTCTTTACCTGCATATTCATCAAATGTGTTTGGGATATTAGCCTACTATTTCTTTAAACAACAGTCATGCTTAAATCTATCTAATAAAGCTTAATTTACTTTGTCAATCATGGGGTATATGACGTTTTGTATCAGATTATTGTCTGCAACATCTTGAATACCATCCCTTAAAACTTAATGGCTTATTTCTCGTTAATTGTAAAGAAATTTGTCACTTCTTTCATTGACACTAAGATCATTTTTACATATAACTTTTATACTTATTGCTTTTTTGGATTATTCTATTTGGGCTAATAGAATTTTGCTATGGCGCATATGAAAATGTGCGTTTCCCGTAGTTTCGAAATTTATTAGCATCAGTGACTGTGCATGGTGCAAGGTTTTAGTGATTTTAAGCTGAAAGGGTCCAGTGGACAAACAGATGCCCATTCGTCAGTATTATTTATGGTCTTCTTAAACATTTTTATGTTTATCTATGAATTTGAGATTGCAATTAGATATTTGGATGCTGACGTCATGTATAGATGGATATTTTTTCTTTAAAAAGAATAATAATTTTATTCTTCATATAGCTACGCAGACAGAACTGAATATTAAAAAAAACTCCGTCTTTTGCCCCAATTCAAAATTTGAGTGGCATAAAATAGACTTGCCACGATGCCCACAAATTTTTTACGAACCAAAATAATGATTTCTCTTGCTAGATATCATTGTCTATTACTTGAGCCCCCTAAATTCAAATTGTGATTCGCATATAATGAATATTATAATTATAAATGTAGGCTATACATTCTATAATAGGGCATTCATAACATCTAATGAAACTGATTCATCAGCACTACAATTCTATACGTCATTATTCTTGTCGTTTTATATGAAACTACTACAGAATCTGCTCTATTCACACATGCAGCACCTGAGCTATCACAAAGCACACATCCCCTTTTTACTTCTAAAAAAGAAGTTTTTAACAAAAAAAGTCTCCCACGACGTGCAATGCCGTTTTTTTCCTGCATTTTTTCTATTTTATGGCCCCTGATTAAATATTGTTAATCTATTGTGATTTTGAGATTTATTTCTTTGGATTAATTCATTGTTACCAATACATTTGATGCTTTATTTTGGGTCAGTGTGGACATCGATTTTTTATGGGTTTTCTACAGTTAAAAAAATGCGGATAGATACTTGTAATTACATACTATTCAAGAACAATTGATGGATATTCTGCAAGCAACTTAAAATAATAAAAAAGCAAATTAAATTGGTGTAGTTACGAATATCTACTTGTTCACTTTTTGTATAACAGAAAAATTCAGTGTCAAGTTCTACAAAGCTCACACTATAGATAACGTGATTCATGATTTGGAGTTGCTACAACGCCAACAATGGGGTATATAAAAAACATGCGTTATAATTATAACATTAAAATTATACATTTTGTTTTCTCTAATGGGAATTCGTTCTTTAATTTCTCCGCTTTCTTAAGACAAAGTAGGTACGGTGATGATTTCTATATCCCACGTAATGCAGAATAAAGAGCGAAGCTAAAGAAGAAGTAGCATAGTAACATGGCACTATAATTTTTACTTATGTCTTAAAAAAAACATTTGTTTTTAAATTAAATAGATGAGTCTATCTTATCCTAGCCTATCTATGATTTTTTTTTCTAATTAAATCACTGGCAAATCATGTGTTACCAAATACGGAGAGTTAAAAGTCACCACAAATCATTGTACCTATATAATATAGCTAGTGTATAGAGCACACTTAGAACGAGTTTTTATAATGAAAGTCATGGCCGTTGCCTAATACTACCTACATATAAATAATACGTTACATTTAAACGTTAACAACATATAAACTTCTAATATTATGATATAGCCTAAAAATCATATCGAAGCATATTTTAATGTAGATTTAGAAATTTGACAAAAATATTCACAAAATAAACAATCCTTGAAGATGTATCTACATCTTATAAATATACCTATATTTGTTAGCTCCAAGCTGTATGTCGCTCGTAGTAGGGTAGGCAGAGGAAACCTAGACTCCGTTTCCTTTTAGACAATTCCGTTCTCCACTTTTAAAATTTGCATTTTGAAGTGGCAATGGGCAGGCCATATCGTTAGGAGCAGTGATTACCGATGGGGAATAAAGGACCTCGGATGGAGACCACGTGTCGGCAAAAGGATGTGCTCTAAGGCTGCCCTCTAACCCAGTGCTCTGGTGAATGGTGTACAAGAAGATAGCGGGAAGCCACTGGATGTAAGAGATGCAGGACTTGACGGAGTGGCAAACAGTACAGGAGACCAGTCCAGCATTAGATTTCCAAAATCTGAGGGATGTTTGGATTAGGTATGGAATTTTGATATGAATATTTAACGAATTAAAATAATCACTTAGCAAGTTCACTATGCAAATGTATCTAAATTGTTACTTTGATTAACTTCCTGCATGTTTATATTTTTGTATGTAATAAAATGTATGATACACAGAATATAGTTAATGTAACTTATTTTAATTTTATTTACTTTAAATACTAGAAGTCTCTTGAAATTTTTAATAATTTGTTATGATATAAAACCCTAATCTTTTAGAAAGAATAATTATTATTTAACGATTACAAAATAGACTAGTCGTCGGTCACAACTTTGATTTCATAGTCTTTAAGGTGTAAAACAGACAACACTCTTTTCCTTCATTTTCGTAAGAATTTCGAAAATACTTTCTTACATTAAATTAGAACATAAACCGCCCTCAACTCTGAGATTGATCTTAAGATGCTTTTTCATTTATAGATTATAACTTATGAATGATAAAAATTCAGAGCGGCTTATAATATGGGTCTTTATGCTAACCTAGGCTACCTAACTTACATTCAACTTTTTAATTTGTATTTAGTTTAGTTATAGTGTTTTGATTTGTGTAAAGGATTTTATTTTAATGTTTCAGGGTAAAGATTTTATTGTTAAAATTTCTGGGGTGGGTCAGAATCTGGGAGGGTATTTTTGTAAACGAGTTTGATGCGCTATAGCACAAAAGAAAATATTATATAAATTTATATAAAAAATAATTTCCTTGAGTGAAGATCGAACCCACAACCGGTCGCGTTAACAATCACTCTTTATGCCCTGCGCCACGAATGGCCTCAAAATAAAAATATATTAAAATGACATGTATTTATTTAACTCTATGAGTATTATATAACACTACACGTTTCACGCCACTAACGTTTAAATTCGGTACCAACTGTCAAGTACATACTATATATCAAGTAAATCAATGATCAAGCTCGCTCCAAGGTCATCAAGATACATTAGATATGACTCTGGTTTTAAATTCATAGCAATTTTCGTTACTTATTTATCATATAAGTACTCATACATATATATACATATTTAATTGGACATATCTTAGTAGAAACATGAAGTTTATTAAAAACTACATATAGGTATTGATATTTGCACATGAAAATTTTCATGTATGATTAGGCTAGGAGAAGCCACTCTGGCAGACAAAGCTCGGCGTTGGGTTCCACCAAGTAATGCACAATGTCTTGAAATCGAAAAGGTTCTGCCCATCCTGCGCGTCCTATAGGTATGCTTTATCCAGAATGTGGAGTTAGGTTTTTCTATTTAAACTATAATGTCTTTAAATATACACACTTAAAGTAAATAGAATATACACATTTAAAGTAATCAGAATAATACCACTAACCTCCGTATGTCTTGCAAAAATAAAAAAAAACCCGAAAATTTAATTAATAATGACTAATAATATGAAATAACGAATTATATAAAGTAATAAATCTTATTAAACAAAAAAAAATCCAATGACACACAATTAAAAATATTACAACCGGTCAAAATATATGTGGAAAAAATTGTAAACAACGTGTTTTTCAACACCTTACGTGAAAAAGCAAGTGAAGTTGCGGTAAAAAATCTAGCAAAAAGACCCCCTCTATATTGAAATAGTGTATTTTTTCCATCAAAATATAAAATATGTTAGAATCTGCGCGAGAGCACAACGTCAGGTAGATTTCTCGTTCGCAGGTAGAAAAAATCTTTTGTTAAGTATTTGAAAAAAAAAGGTTCTTTTATGCGACCCACCCTCTGTGTACGCCTACGATTTTATATTTATCTGTAGGAGGAAAAAATAATTACGATACTAAGCTTGATTTTGATAAAATTTGTGGTTTTAGTAGGTGATTTCTGAGAATATCTAAAAATTATTTTATATTTACATATCTTTTTGATTCAAAATACGTAGTTTAATGAACACCTTGAAAATGATTGATAGGAAAAGGGCTATCTAGAGGTCTAGTGTTCTGGAATATATATTCCGTATTAAAATTATATACACTAGGTTCCCTGCCTACTCTGGTATACGCAGGATACAGCGTGAAGCTGATTTCATTTTTTTTTTTTAAATAATATTGTATCGAAAATAATTTAACTCTATGAAACTGCTTTTATTTATTGAAATCAAGTAGCGGTTAAAACTTTTTTATTTTAAATAGAAAACAAAAACTTTTTCAAGCATCTTTTACATAATACGGAAAAAATATCAAGAAACAAATTATTAAGCTTCAATTTCAAGTATCAAGACCACTTTAACCCCCAAACGTGCGGGGGTGAGAATTCTATGCAACATTGAAACCGCATGCGTACGCGCATTAACGCACACCACTATAGACACATATACATACACACACTCACAATAACACACATACAAAGAGATTTATAGTTCCTGAGACTTGCGAGATTCTGTAATTGCATGGCGATACGGTTTTCAAATTTAAAGTTAGGTTTAAATTTCTTGTTATATTAGAACTAGCTGATGCCTCTGGCGTAGTTTTAAAGTATATGACCGCATGGATTATTTGAGGGTTTAATTCCTTATTATTTCGACTATTCGTTGCTTAATTTGAAAATGTGATCGTGCATCAGTAGAATTTTCCTTTATTTAATTTAATTTCCTCATATTATAAAATAAAGAAGTTATTTTAGTTACGACTATTTTTGATTCACAATATCAACACATATTAAAATTTAAATTAGCTGTTTAAGGCTTTAGCTGTTTAAATAATACTAAATGATCATTATATTTTTAAATAACCTTGCCTACCGTGTTACAGTGACGATGCAGTTACTTGTCGAATATGAAAATTGTGGATTTGAGTTTCATGAGCGGAATATTTATATTCATTTATATAATTGTTTCCCAATTTAATAAAGAATAAACTTTCCGCCGAATTCTTACGGCATTGCGTGTTGAGAGTGAATATAAAATCAAAATATTAAATATTTCATTCACCCGAGTAGAAATTGAACCCACAACCGCCATTTTTACAGTCGTACACTTGTACACCCTGCACCATGACTTCGATAGAATCCTAAGATATGCTCACACTTGTATTTTCTACATAATTATGTAGTATAAAGTAAAACAAATCTTTACATTTATATATGACTCGATGTCATGTGAGGTTTCCGCCCCAGGGTCCAACTTCTCTTAGAATGAGTGGAGTCCACTCAGTAGACTTTGATATAATCTTTTTTTTATAGTGAATAGTAAAGGAAACATAAAGAGCATCTTGATGGAACTTGAAGAACAATATCGATGGACGAATGTCCCGAAAACAGCATAAGTCCCCCTCTGGAGGGCATACAAAAAGAAGTTGATTATAGAAGACGAGGAAAAAGAATTATGCAGTGACCGTAGAATTTGGCGATCCTCTCTGGCTACACCGCTAGGGACAAAGCTATAAACTTCTAATTTATAAACAAGTAAAAATCCACATAATCCTTCCATAATTGTGTCGCATATAAAACAATTGGTGAATGCAAATAATTACCACGACCTATCCCAACACCACACTCATACTTTAGTATGTATTAATAAAAACACAACAGATACAAAAACAAATTTAAAATTCAAACACGTGCTGAGAAAAAGCCGAGGAGGTTACACTCAACCAGCTCGGATTGTATTTGCAAAAAGTTATTGTTGCCTTTTTGTGGCTCTTTTTGCTCCCGTTTTTGAGAAAAAGAACGGATGAATCCGTTTTACTACAGAACCCGTTAGACTTTTTGCCCTTTGATTCCGATGCGATACTTTATTGTTAGTTTTTGTTTGGTCCGTTCCGTTGCATAACCGGGGTCGGTCGGTCAATTTGAAGAAATCAGACTGAGGTCAGCATTGCGTAACTTAACCTTACTTCCTTAGATTGGGTGATGGTTTTCTTAAAAAATTCTTATAGGTTTTCGCGATTTTTATAAAATTTTAAATAAAACTGATTTATAACCGGGGTAATCACGTATATTTTAATCTAAGATACACTTTAGAAAATTCGATACGTATTTTCTATTTTTTTAGTTGAAACAAAAATATATATAAAATAGATATCTCATCCAATATCATTTTATTTTCATAAAGACTTTTGCAAACCACCGCGATGATCAAAACTTTCGATAAAAAAAACTGCACCCAAAACGGTTTATCCATTTAGACTGGTGCCACAGACAGACCCATAAACAGAACGACAGTTCTTATAACATCCCTTTTTTCGCGTGGGGGCTTAAAAAATCTTAATAAAACGAAAAATCTAGTAACTTTCAATTATTAACCACCTCCTCCTATCAGTGGACTACTCAACGGGCAGGAAGCGAGGCAAAGCATGGTGGCAATTACATGTATCATTCAGCAAATTAATTATGTAACATATGCTTTAAAGCACACTTAACTTTTTAAATTGTTAATAAATATTTTAATTTCCAATTGATTTTCATGTAAATTATATAAATTCGAAGAGTAAAATTGCGAATATGAAGATTAAAAGTAAGTAGGTAGGTACTACTTTAAAATTTAAAATGGCGAATAAGATCAGTAAAACGAACAATTTAAAATGATTTAAATTTGAAATATAAAATCTAGATTATAATGTTTTAATTTTACAAAATAATAATAAAATTACAGACGTTTTATATGTAATTTATATATTCATATTTTAAATAAACGACAAGCAAAATCTCAGTGGAGCCATTAATTAGTCACGTCAATTTACAATTAATTTGATTAATCAATACCGGTTGATATATTATTAACGCGCGTCCGCTTGTGGGGTCGATAAAAAAGTCACTAGCAAATATATTTTAGTGTATCGACATTTGTTTTTTATAGAATATTGGTAGGTATGTTCACTTCACTCCGTAGTAAAGGAATAAGGGTCCAATTTAAGGCAAAATTCGGAGAAAATAATCATTCTAACTTATTTCAGAAGTTTTTGTGACTGAAAGGACGGTGTGGGCTTTGATTCCCACTCGGAGATTGAAATATTTAATATTTTCATGAAATTTATTTGAATATTTTCATTGAGTTCGGCCACGCAATGTCTCAAAAATTTGGCGGAGTGGTAAATGTGGACCAGAAGTGCCTAAATGGGGAGAGGAGTGTCTTAACACTACCTACCGTCTACCCAGTCTGCGAGAAAGCTATCTATTATAAGTCAAGTTAATTAATATAATTAATTCCCCTGATCCTATTCCCACGAAGCGAACCCATAAAACACGCTGTCCACTGCGCCACGAGGACCGGCGGCCTCTAACTATCTTTATGTGAATTTCGGGCAGATGGTCCGTCATGTTGCTAAGTATTGCGGATGCAATGCAACAGGTGTGGAGTGTCGGGATTTTTTAAAGGATTTTTTCTGTGATACGCTATCCCAGAGCGAAGACTTTGAGATGTCGTTACAAAGATAAAACTATGATAAAAGATGAACTTAATAATACTTGTTATGTGTAGGTGTATATAATATTAGAGAGTTAAGTGATGCGATACTTTTTTTTCTATATATATAAACTTAGAGTTCTAAAATATTTAACCAGATAAACGACATAATACTAACATACTATGCCTCAAGAATTCTGCGGAAGGTGAGGAACGAATTGGGGAACACAGTGTCTTATCACTAGCTTCCCAGGTTCCTCGATAAAGATTACTATTAGCAATAAGACAACCTTTCATATACATTTTTTTAATAAAGTATAATATATCTGTTTTGTTTTTTAAATAGATTATCAACAAAGCCTGTCTAGACGTTATATTAATAAATAGTTATCAATAGTATCTTTTCATTATATAAAAATATATTATAAACAGAAGCAAAGGAGCCATAGCAAATTATTAGGCGAACTGGCTCAGCGTGACACGGCGCACATCTGTGCCGCACTTGTTCATAGCCCAGACACTAGATCAATATCTATATATGGACGTCAGGACGTCATTAATTTGTATAAAATGTTATAAATATGAGTATATATAAAATGTTTCTTTTTAATATTTGTTGACTAATTTGTTCTTGATATTTTTATTATAATTCTTGTAGGCATATCTGCTATTATTAAAAAATAATAGGTGCATATTTTTATTAAATAATTCTAAGAATATATAATAATAGTTAAATATAAATGTACCTTATATTATGTAAAGTTAAAACAAACTATTTATAAGTAAAAGATGCTGTATGTGGAGTGGAGACTGATCACACAAGCTAAGAATAACCGAATGACTCTTTATAAAATTCGATAATCCACTATCCTCGAGCTCCTACACCCACAGATCCTTATTTACTCACAAACGTGCGACTGTAAACGTGTCAGGTTGAGGGTTCGATTTCCACTCAAGGAAATGAAATATTTAATATCCGCCACTCCACACGTAATGCCTCCAGGATTTGGTGAAAAGTCAATGTTTTAACACTAGCTTCCCAGGCTCCCTTTGCCTTTCCTGCTTTGTGCGGGATACAGAGTGAAACAAAAAAGACTATGTATTTAGGTAAAATTATCAGATTTTTGTTAGTAAAATAATATTGTACCAAAATCGAGAACGTATCCATACATTGATAATATAGAAAAATGTGTTAGTTGTAAATCAACGCAACGAATTGACAGCGAAGGACAACGTTTCATTTCTATACGAAAGTTAAAAAGGAAATTAAAAAAACGTCACAAATTATTTTGCCTTTAAGTTCAGTAATTTCTGATACCGGTTTCTAGTCCGAAATTTAATATTTTCAAAATGTTATTTTGTAGTGATATATATTTTTTAGATCACGCTTTATCCCGCGTGTAACCAGTGACATCGCGTCGTCGCGTCGTGACGGTTGAATTTTGGATTCCCACTCGAATCGAAACACAAAGAAAAAAATCATATATCATACTGGTTTCAGCCACTCACTCAATACACAATACCCGAGAAGAGAGATGTAGGGAATGGAAGGTTCCAGGTCAGGTTGGTCCCAGGTTAAATTTAAGACATTCAATGGTGGGTCTCTACGCCACACTGTCTTATCAAAGCGGCAAGTTGAAATTAATACATTAGTTCAAACGGGTCGAGCACACAAGTACGCTTGTGTCTAAATTTCTTCAAGTTATTTAAATATGAATAATTATTTATGTCTTTACGTATTTACTTAGCATGATTTATCTTCTAAAATTATTGACGAAACGAGTTTCAAAAATGAACATATTATAATCACAATTTTGTTAGTTAATTGTTATCTTAATGTATTTTATATATAGATTTCCTAGAATTTTATATATTATATTTAATTGTATAAAGCAGTTGGAATTAAAATGTGAGTTATTTAGATAATTCATTTACTTCTAAATGCGTTATTTAAGTGCTTAAAGAGATACATAAGCTGTGGTTCCAGTGCAGGGAAATAAAATTGATATAATTCCTCGTTTGCGGATCAAACCCACAACTATTGCTGATATAGTCAGGTTATAAATAATTTAGACAATTCGATTATTTTCTTGTCACTACGTAAACGTACTCTACGTTCTACGTACAACATTTAGATAAGACATATTTAAATATGTATAGCTTCTGCAGAAGTAAACAGAGAGATCAATCAGTTCGTTCTATGATTTCTCCGTTTAAGTTTAAAACGGAAAAATATTAAAAATTTGTTAGTAGACTAGTTTTAGAGTACGAACGATGTGCCGTGGCCACCTTTAATAATTTAGAAGGCTTTATAAAATTTTGCGCATGCTCTCTGGAAGAAAATAATCAAAATAAAAATAATCTAAAATCAAATCTAAGCTATCTAGGGTTAACTTCAAGACGGCCATGTCTCGTTAACCGTACTGTACCTAAATATAAATAATCATCGAATGGAATTCGAATCCACGAGCGCTACTTTGCAGCTGTGTTATACTTAGTATTGTGTGACCGACTGAGTAAATTGAGTAGTTTGACTGTATCTAATTAAATTACTTTGCAATTACAGATATAAAGGAAGGTCAAACTAATGCAAATGTATGTATGAACCTATGTATGTATACACATATGTTACTTATATGAAAATAAGTATGAGCTTGAATTTGAATTCAATTGTTTTTAAAATTTTTGAATATTTGAATATTTAAATAATATCATTAATATTAATATTAGCTTGAGAATTTTTCGTTAAGTTGAACAATGTATTTGTTAAGGTGTAGTTGTAATAAGGAATATCTCTTAAAAGTTAACATATATTATTTTCAATAACTTCATACTGTATCACGCACATAGCAGGCTGGGCAAGGGAAACTGGCACGTAGAGTTAAGACATTTCGTTTCTATTCCCACGTGAAGTTCAAATCCTCGAGTGGGAATTGAATCCACAACCTGTATCGTTTTCTCGCCTCTACGCTCCTACACCACAACCGATGTCAAATAACGTTAATACAGGTATTCACCAAGTTTGACTATAAGATATAAGATAGAAAATAGTACTATATGCTTACATAGCTTACTCAAACTCAACTTATTCAAAAGTTCCCACCGTAGTAGAATCTCAATATCAATCTAAATATTACATACCTAGTATTAGTATTAAAGCAAATCGCTATTTAATTATTGGTCGTGTCAGCGCGAAAGAGCAAACCAAATGCGTCTTGGTTGAATACTAAATTATACTACTAGATACTAGTTATATCGTAGTATCGAACTATGTATGGTGATATGAACTTTGATAAATGCGGTGATGTTGTATTTTCTTTATATTGTATGCTTAATATTTTCCCAAGTTCTCTCTGCCTAAAATAATAATAATAATAATAAAGTTTTTAATATAATTCAATGCTGCACATGTTCTTTAATTTATATAGAAAGTTGTCAAGTCCACAACCACTATGTTTAAAATCAGATCTTTTCCAACTAAATTCGATTTTTTCAAGTGTTTTACTAAAATTCATGTTCATATACTCGTATATTCATCCCACATAACGGCCTATACACTTTTATTTATTTCTAGCTTTTATCGTCAAATTAGCATTGTGTGACAAATTGTATATTCTAATTCTATCTTATTAAATTCTAATATAGCCTTCCTCGATGGATAAATGGATTATCTAACACAATAAAAATACATCTATTCGAACCAATAGCTTCTTTCGTTTTCAACCGAGCCAACTCTCCAGCTTTATAATATTATAAGTAAAGATATATATTTATTTAGGCAAAGAACGAGAGCAAATAAAGAAAAAGGAGTGAAATATCACTATATTCTCTTTAAAACAACTGACATGAACCTGTAGGGTAAATTAAAACTGATGATGACAGATAGTTGACGTCGGAGCATTATTTAGTGTTTACAGGCACAGCTTCGTGAGGTCAGATCTGCGCTTATCCAAAAACCTGTTAATAGGGGGACTATGGTGTCTGTGGCATTGTGGATTTTATTATTATTTATTATTATTTTATTATTATTTACATTTTTTTTTCTATTTTTTTACTTTTATTCTTTTTTTTATCGATTTGGGTAAGTGTTATAAAATGAAATATGTATAAATCGTTTTGGGAGACCCTTTGTGAAATTTGTATCCAGTACTATGTTATAGGTACATATAATATGAACCTACATCCTAACGTTGCAATGTTGCAAGCGGATGAACAGAATCAAATTATTTTCAATTTCCCATTTACACAATATATCAAAAATCAAGCGGAGAGTGAGGACCGGGATGTCTTAACGCTAAGTTTCCTCTGTTTATCCCGATATGCGGGTAAAAGCGTGAAGCATCTTTATTTTATAATGCTCTAAGTACACGTGCTCATATGACCTGCGGGCAGAAGCTGTAAGGTCGTAATCAAACTTGTAACCTTCATCGTAGGTTTTTTAAGCCATTAGTTACGTACGAAATTCATTAAAAATATAAATATTCATTTTATTATAATAAGTAAGTACATACATAAACTTTAAATATGCTATAAGGTCATATAAATTATTTTTAATATTTTCTATATTTTTTTCTACATGTTTCAAATATCGTTGTTATTATAATCTACCAATAAATTACTTTATTATTCACTTTGCGCAATAATTTTATTGATATTCAGAATAGTGTAATCTAACGCCGCTTTTTATATGTTCAGATCGTTGAAACACCTATGCAAATTATGCATAGAAATGAAATTATAACCCACAATTATATATCACCATACATGCTAATCCGTAATAGTATCATAATTTGCGATTTTCGATTAATAATAATTTTTAGTTATTACTTATCCTTATTTATCCTTCTTCTTTCTATGTGTATACGCTATTTATTTTCAGTTTTTCCATTTTTACCGTGTAGCAGGGTAGACAGAATCTAGGGTGAAGTCACTCTGTTCTCCACTTTCCACGTGAATTCGAAATATTGCGATTGAGCGGGACTCAACGTGGCGTTTATCTATTTAGAACCGTGAAATCTCACAATCATAATCAAACCCATAACCATCGCGTGAATTAAACACTGTTCCACTGCGTCACAATGTCCTCTATGCTCCATTTTTTTTAATTACCAGAGACCAGTCTCAAATAATTAGCCAGCATGGCCACAGCAAGACGCGTATTACGACTAATGCCTACACGTCAATCACTTTGATTGAACCGACAAAAACATTGATTCATATTCACATACTCGTCGCTCTAGCAATATACTTGTTAATGTGTTAGAAACATTTTATAGCAATATCTTTGTGTTGGATATCTAATTTTATTATTCCATATTTATAAAATTTATGTTCTTATAAAGATGATCGATATAATAATATGACTTTTTTACTTAGTGCACTATTTTTTAAAATTTCGAGCTATATTTCGCTCATACCAGGATAGAGAGAACATGGGAACCTAATGTTAACTCACTCACCACCCAGTGGAGTGGTGGAGCACAATGCTGCTTTTTACCTCGTTACCAGAGGAAAATTAATATATTAAATATTTCATTTCCCCGAGTGGGAATCGAACCTACAAACGTCGCGCTTAAAATCATCACACGCACCACGTCAGCGACTTCAAAAAACAAGATAGAGTTTAAATTATAGTTTTCAAGCTATAGTTTCACCAATTTAGTAACTCACGTTGCTTAACCATAAGAACAGCGCGAGGTTACGTCAGTACTGCAAAGTCAAGGTTGTTACGAACATTAGTTAATTTTTATGATAATTTGTAGTTAATCTTTTTTTTTTCAAATATACTTTTTTTTTGTTATAGCTACGAGTATAATAAATCATATAACATTTGAAATCACGTTTTTAAATTCAAATGCTTTGGCGTCAAATTTATGATCATTGTGTATTAATTAAATTGACATTTTTAGGGTTCTGTACACAAAGAGTAAAGCGGGATCTTATTTTAGTAATACGATCCAGCTCCCTGTCTGTCTGTCTGTCACCAGGCTTTATCTCATGAACCAATCATACTTAGGGAATTGATATATATTTAAGGGCGGGCTTTATGTCCTGGTATTTTATTCTACATAATAGCTGTAGGATGTATCATTTGAACTGGGCGAAAAGTTTGTAGTTATTGAAAACTACATAAATCAGCTTCGATTTATCTTGCATATTGCAGAGTAGAAAGAAAGATCTTAGTCCAGTGACAAAGCACTCCATTCTTCTACCGAACTCCGACTAAATCGAGACATAGTGTGTTGCGTGGCGGAACTTAAGGCCGCACAACGTTTAATTAGAACAAGGATATGAAGATAATTCGACCAAAAATACCTACCTACTGTATTGAGACTTACAATATAAATCATAGAAGTTTTTATGGTGTAGCTACAAAGAGTTGTGGAATTTAAAAAATATTTCTATCATATATCAATTTTATTTGTATAATTTGTAACAAAAATGAAATATAATACAACCAAAGCTAAATCCAATCAAAATCGATATTAAATACGCATTTTAGAGCAAAAAATTCGCGAAAAAAACTAATTTGCTAAACATTTTTTAATAATATCTTCATTTAAATACTCAAACGGTCTCGTGACAGATCACCGATAGCTAAAACATTCATAATGGGCCTTATTACAATAATAATGTTATAGAACGTTGTGAAAAAATGTAAACAAACTATAAAACTCCTAAGGGACAAATTGTTTGCATATAAATAGATATCTTAGACGCCAATAATTACTGCTTAAACTTCTGATTCATACTCTGGTCTAAAATGACAATTTAGATTCAAATTCAATTGTTTAATTAGGAATATATAGAAAAATCTGTCCGTCTGTCTATATCTATATTTTTGTTTGCTGTACGCTGTATCCTGAATATGTAGGGTAGATGAGACCTGTTAGTCTAGTATTCTTACACTCCGTTCCTATTAAGACAGTTCCGTTCTCTACTCTCCGCCAAATTCTAGAAGCATTGCTTGTTGAGTGGTTCAACTCGACACCGCGCTTTGCCTCGTTAACAGAGCGTGGAAATTAAAATAAAAAAATATTAGATTTCCTCGAGTGGGAATCGAATCCACAACCTGTCGCGCTCCAAAACTGGTCTATATAATATATAATTAGTAAAAAATACCCGCTTAAGCAAGTAAACCCGCAGTCACACCCTAGTCTTCATACAAAGGACAAATAGAGACATAGTGACCCAGTATTGAACAATAAAAAAATATGATAAAAACGTAGTTTTTGTACAATAAATAAAAAGAGCGCGGCGCTAAGAAGCTCTCCGTTCGACACTATTGTTTTTACGACCGTGATACATAATGAAATGATTTTTTTAAAGTTTCTTTTAAAGAACAAAAAACTAGATTTGAGTAATCAGGTAGTTTGATTGAAATATCATTCAAGTTTTAATATGTTGTTTTGTTTTTTTTTTAATTATTATAATGTCTAGGACGTGTTTATTTTGGTGTTTAACTATTTGTTTATAGGTAAGTTATTTTTAGAGATTTTGTTTACGTGACGCGAAACTTAACGCTACGCTTTGTTTATAAGGACGGGGCAATAAAATTAATTCTCTCCCCATTATAGGCGGTAAGTGGAGAAGAGTCTTACTTCCTTCAGTCTACCTTGTTTTATGTAGGATATTTTTATGTAGAATTTTAAGCTATTGAAATTTATTAAATTGTACAGTGGCTACAAGTACACTGTGTTCATATATAGGATGTATCAAAAATAAAAAATAAATAAAAACATTAAGTTATAAATTACGCGAATTACGTTATGGTAGAAAAAGCGATGCTGGATGCTGGGACTCAATATCTGAAAATGGACAAAAAGAAATATCATCATCATCATCATCATCATCATCAGCCTGTCCTCGTCCACAGCTGGACATACGCCTCTCCAATGGCACGCCACTGAGCTCGATCTTAAAGAAATATACACATACATATTATATATAAGCCGGTTACCACTTACTCTGGCAGAAAGTGGGGGAAGTCTTAACACTGGGAGTCCAGGTTGGTTCAGCCTACCCTGCTATATAGTACTGCGTGAGGCTAAAAAAATGTTACTAGTTTAGATAAAAAGGAACATAAAAAAAAATCAGAATTATTACTTTTAATAAATTAAGACGTACAATAAATTTAAGAAATGCATTAAGTATACAGATTACAACAAACCTACGTTCATAGTTCATACATTGAATTTCACAGATAATTATTAATTTTCAATAATAATAATAAACACATACGTTAATAGGCGATATTAAAAAAATAGCAATTTGTCTGTGATTTCTATTGGTATAATCGCAATAAATCAATATAGAATGAATATTAATTGAAACAGAAAATATATGTTAGAACAAGTTATGTATTAGCATTAATTATAATTTGCATTTTAACCACACCGTAACCGGTATTTTTTTATAATAATTTTGATTATCAAAATCTTTTCGTAGCTCGAGTACGCTGTACGTAATATCTTTGACCTTGGAGCTTGGCTCTCGTATAGAACCATTTCTGGCGGTGTAATATAATAACTTGGCACTTATAGATTACTGGTTACTGGTTAGAAGTGTTTCTAACGATTCTAAAGTGTTGTTCCACACTTAGTAAACAAAATACTTTTTTTAGTAAGCATATAAATTTAAGCGTAGCTGCATTTGAATCCCTTGGAAACCATCCAAGTATTTATCCCACTATGTTCAAATTTGTATACAATTTCGAAAAAAAAATATGTTCAATGTAAAAATAAGAGTTCAATAAGATTCGATTCCCGGATTCTCTGGAGAATGAATTATTTTAATTTTCCTGCTCTTGTAGGTAAGAAATTTCATTTCATCTAGACTGAAAACGGAAAACGTAGAGTCTTATCATTAAGTTCACTCTACCTATCTAAAAAAGTGTGAAGGTGATATTAAGCAGAAATTTTACTTTCTTTAATTAGTAATAAAATGAGGCGAAAAGACAAAACTACCTCTCAGATATATAAGACGTGTGAATATAAAAAAAACTAAATTAAATACAATTTTGCTATCCAATTACATTTTCTCCGAATACTAGCGTGTGAAGTTTTACAACACATTGACTGAATGAGTCAAGTTGATGGTGTCTCGCCGACTTAAAATTAGCAGTGGATGTAGGTTCAGTTCCCTTTTGAGGGTATTTTATAAATTTTAGAAGTGTCGCTTGGTCTATTCTAAAATGAAATGCTAGTGTTATACATACAAACCTTCCGCGTAAAGCACTTTAACCCTAAGAAAGTATATGTACGATACAGAGTGGTTAGAGAATTAAGGGGAGAATTAGGGGGAATTAGAGAATTAGGGGGCTTTAAAAAATAAAAATTCTATTACAATAGTTACTTGAAAATCACAACTAAATATAAGAATAAACGTATATAAGATGATTTACGTCAGTCATATTAGAAGCGACTGTATAATTATTAAAATTAGTGATATCTTTAATCAAATTGTTATATTTTTGTGGTACGCCCTTCACGGTGTATGATCAGATGTTAATCGCAATTAAAACTGGTAACTTGTCAACTTGTTTTAAATATTAATAAATAAGTAAGGAAAGTTTTGGCAGGGATGCTGTTCGTAAGTTCAATTCGATAGTTTCAAAGATATACAGAGAAATCTACATATATCTTTTTTTCACACAAGAATACATTACAGAGACTCAACTCTCCATTATCACATTTGTACACCTAAACAAATAATGAGTACTATATATGTACATTTACATGGAAACTTTGAAAACTAACTTGCAAACGTATATTTGTAAGGTACGCTAAAAAGAAGAATGCTTTTATATTTATTTACATTTTATTATAGTTTGGATTCGAACCCACACTCTTCGAGATTCGGACCCATGTTCATAATGTTCTAATGCGTCATCAAATATTAATTAGCTTAATTATTAAAAAATAAGAAATAAAATAAAAATTAATTAAATACAATACGAAAACACCTTACTAGAGATGTTAGTAAATAACAATGGTGAGATAAACAAAGAGAAGAAAACGACTGAACCAACAAAATAAACGCGGAAAGACTTATCCGGAAAAACCTTACTTGGTAACTGCCGAATAGTACCCGCAATAGCAACGCTCAACAACGACCTAAGAAGCCTTTTAATTGAATAAGCAATTTCAGACTTTATTGACGAGATTTATAGTTGATTTTTGTTTGTTATTGCTTTCAAATAAGGCATTACAGATTGTTGTGATGTAATATGTCCGCCACAAGGTCAGAATAGACCGAAAATCAGGTTTCGTGTCCCCCCCCCCCGCTTGCGCGTGCGCAGTGGCGGGGCGTCGTGTACGTGTCTGCGGCTGGGGTAGCACTAATGCTTATTTCAAAGTGAATTTATACTGTCTCTAAGTACTCTTTAATATAGTGATAACACTCTTAACCAAATAAATCAAGATCATGTATAACATTATGTTTTCTAAGAACGTGTTTTCTGTTCTATTTTATTAGAAAATGGAATTGTTTGAATTAAGCTTTCCTGTAATTAATTATTGAACACAATTATTATGAATTGTCATATAATAAATCTTTGTAGTCTATTTAACTCTGTGTACCTTACATAGAGAGCATCTTAATAGTAGGAGAGAAGAAAAATGTATTATCATAATTTTTATCAGAGTTATTTTGGCACTATAAATGAAACACATGCCTTCAAATAGAAATTAAAAGCATATTATATTTTTTTATATAACTACTGTAAATTATATTAAGTAGTCATGAATCTGGTAAAAACAGTGTTGCTTTTAAAAAAGATAGAATCACTTATTTTTGATTATTAAAAAACTTTTGAATTTCTATATAATTATATTAGTGATTAGAATTTGTAATATTAGTAATTTGTGATTAGAAGTTACTAATAGTCTTTGTGCTTCTATCGCTTAATGAAAATGCCAAATAAAAATTTTAATGTCTATCCCGTTGCAACGCACATGTAATCTATTCGGAATTCGTCAAAATACTCCGACGACTACCACATGGCCCGCGATCCATTCTTCATACGTGTACGCGTGTGTGCGTGCGCGCTCGTAGTGTGCGAGTTGCGCCCGCGCATGAGGGTAATACTTGATGGAATAATGTATTATTATGGTTGTTTTTATATTTACAGCAATATTATAGATATCTATGTCTCGGGCTTATATTATTTACGTTAGTAGGGAAAAGGTAAATGTAGAAATTTATATTTCTTTTTCTGCATATATCAACTAATTGGCAAACATGTATATTGGTATATGTCAGCGGATTACAAGAATTAATGAAGCAATAAAAACTATGTAAAGCAATAATAATGATGAATATTTTGGATATAAGATAATATGTACCGGTTTTTTGCATTTAATTTAGTACGAGTTTGAGAGCAATACATAAATTGTATTTTTAAAATTTATCAAGTAAATATAACGTCTTGGAATAATAGCGTATATAGTAGTATATTTTAATTTAGATAACTAATTTAAAATAATTTAATAGAAAAAGTCAATAGTTACTAACAGGTAATACTTTTACATCTAACGCCATCTATCGAAGATCCATGGAACAAAATTATCGTTTTCACCTTTGGCTCAATAGAGGTCAGTACTTAAATAAAATAGAAATGTGCCTCATTGAAACGTATTTATTTTCGGCTACTTACCTTCTATGTTATAATGATGATAATGAATTTTTTGTACATACCTGTAAAAAAGAAACGTTTCATTATTTTTAAATAATTAAATCATACAAATATATATATTTTTTATAATCAAATGTTTATATTGTTAGTAAAGGCAAATGCGAAAAAAGTGTTAAATATTCCGTAATAGAGTGGTATTACATGACAAAACGTGATTTATTTGTTTATGTAAAAATATTTTCAATATTTTATTCTGGTATAGGATGATTGTTATCCTAGAGGTGAGAAATATTTTTTATTAGTATACTGTATATTATGATATATGACTAATAATAAATTAAAAGATCGAGATTTCTTAATTAGGACTTATGCGTAGATATTAATTTTAAATATATTTATTAATTATTTACAAAACATTTATAAATTGTCTGTTAACACTTTTATTGATATTTGTGGGGTAAGTTAAAAAAGGAGAACAAAAAAAAATGATGCAAAATATGCAAATGCTGCTGTATCTTCACTTATAGGAATATAATTATTAAAATTAAGGGTTATTCAGTTCATGATTTCGCTGTCAATACTTCAAGCTTTTATGTGACAATTTCCATAAAAAGACTTAAAATTGCATGGCCTTAGTAATTGCGCCCCAATGGATACAATAAATATACACATTTAAAGTACTGTAATGC
Organism: Heliconius cydno galanthus; assembly: GCA_036379175.1. Classification (NCBI taxonomy): domain Eukaryota; kingdom Metazoa; phylum Arthropoda; class Insecta; order Lepidoptera; family Nymphalidae; genus Heliconius; species Heliconius cydno. The sequence continues at coordinate 192,045 of JAKRZM010001038.1, read as the reverse complement.
AACCTTGATATTACCTAGTTTTACTATAGGTAAATTACGAAGGTCATATCTATGAACAAAAAATGTATAAAAAGTAACATACATCATAAAAGCAAATAGAAAAAAAATAACGGATTCTCTTTCCAATCTCACCCCAGAACACAATATTCCCATAAGTGAAGACACAGCGGCATTTGCATACGTTGCATCATTAATTTTTTTATTCCACTTTTTCTCATCTTACCTACCCCACAAAACTTGAGTAGATTTACTACAATACGATGCCATTAAAATAAAAGATTAAGTAGTATCCGTCATTTGCATACTGATCTTAGACTGTGAGAAAGGAGTACCACAAGGGGAGTGTATTGGGCCTGTACTTCTCATTATATATGCAAGTGACTAGACAATGCAAAATTGTTTTTATATTTATCATTCACCGATAGAAGCGGTTTTTTCATTATTTGTTTTTTACTTTAACTTCGCACGGTGATTTGCATAGCCTGTTTCGGTCACCCCACTAATTTTGCATACTCTTTTGCATATAAAAGTCTAATACTGTCTCTTTGAGTATGTGTGTTTATTTTCAGCTTTATTTTAAGGATAGTGGAATTTTTAATTTGATTCATAAGTTTTGGGGGGGTCAGGTTTTTTTTATTTGCCTTTGTGTCTATTGTAAGTGTCATTAGTGATGCTTTTGCGATCGTGTGAGACGTTTCAAGCGAATCTTTACGTGAATAATTAAAGACTTGAACAAGAAATTGGTCCCCACAAACAATTTCTATTGTATCTCTAATTGAATTCCGGTTTTGATGCTCGTCATCGTTGATTATTCTTTGTTTGATGAATATTTAGGATATTTTTTCTGCCCCCGGAAGCATTATTTTTTTATCGCGGAACAAAACATCTGCTTTGTTGTAATTAAAAAAATCGTGAGAACTGTAGGGATGTCCGCTTGCATTAATTAGATTCATTGTTGGTTAAGATGCATGTCTTTGCAAAACTCGTTATGATTTAGAATGTTATTTTGAACTAATAGATATTATTCCTTTTGATTTGAAAATAGACATACTTTGAGGTTAAGTTAAGGAAAAAAATGTTAAAATATACTCATAAGTGTCATTAGCAGTGAGCTTATTAAAGTCAAAAGTGCAACAACACGCAACATATAAATTTATATAGTAATCTGCTATTAAAATGTCTTCTAAAATAAGGAAACATTAACGGGCAGGTGATCCGATCACGCACTTTTATTTAATGCATATAATTAGCAATTACGCATAAAATAAATATGTATTCAAGTGTGTTTCTAGAATATTATATATTTTTCAACAGACAATTTGAATTTATTTACACATAATTGAATATATAAAATTAATGACTAGAACTAATTTCGATAAAATGTTAATTTATTACGAAATCGAATCTACAAATGTCTGTAATTTCCACATATAATACATACATATATCATATAAATTTTATATGTCTGATTGCAGAAATCATAATTGCAGAGATCAAATTATTTATGTTCAAATGGTCGATTCTACAATTACCTTTATATATTAGAAGTACCCCTTCTATAAAATATTATATTTCATCAATAGATACAATGATGACAATTATATACAACAAATATTTCTTATTTCTATATAAATAAGGGCGATAGTAACAAAATGTCTGACGTTGTTGCCTTTCGTACATCAAATAAAGGGTTTAGTAATATCATAAAGCTATTGACGATTGTATTGATGACAAAGATTGACACCGGCGCGTGCGACCAATCTTTGAACCGACGATTTTCTATGAAATTGGATATTTTTTGCGTCTCAGTAAAAACTGCTGCGATTGTTATTTGCGGTCGCGTTGGCTAACCGATCGAGTCAGTGTAGCGCGTTTATATTATTTCCTTTATCTGTACTTCTGTTTAATAGTATGGAACTTTCTTTGGCATTTGTGTAAGTTACTCATACAAAAGTACATGTTGTATAGGTAATGTAGTGATAATTAACTGTGTTTTTAATATATACTTATCTAGATAGGTTGTTAATGTCCCTAGGGACATTAATGACTTAGCGAAACAATTCATTTCATTTCCTCACTCCAGTAAGAAGATAAAGTCTGATCCAGTGTTGAGTGAGCACTGAGCACTGAGAATACAATGTCATGAAAATTGGGCAAAGATTGGGAAACTGAGAATTTTTACTCCAGATTTCCTAGAGAGTCCCTTGAGAGTCCTAACACTAAGTACTCTGAAAAAAATATTCTATCTATCGGTACATTCAACCTTGAACTTTTAATAAAATATGAAAATACATCATTTATTTATTTACCTAATATGTTTCAGTTATACAAATAATTGCACCTGCTCTTCTTATTTTGAAAAATATTGTCGTATTCTACAGACAGAGAGAACCTAGTGCTAGGACAGTCCGTTCTCCAAGCATTATCTAATTTTCGCGACATGGTACGTTGAGTGGCGGATCTCTACGTCACATTTTATCTCGTCACCGAGTAAGTAAGGAATCGAGATCATAATCGTCGTGACATTCAGAGCAATCAGAAGCCGCTGCGCTATGACTGCTTCATTATTATTATAGTAAATACAATCGATTAGTAAAAATATTGAAGTATTTATTAATTTGCAAATTTAAGCATAACAACAGCTGTCAAGCAAATCGGCTTGGCACCGATAACAACCCTTCGATTACTCTCAATAGGTCTCTGAGACCCCACCAATATCTATTATAAGATTATTGGGTATTGATCTATTGTGGGGGGCGCGAAAGGGTTTAAGTACTTCTTGTTACGATTTAAATCCTTTTACCTATTCTTCCCTTTGTCATTGGATGGTTATGTTTGGATTATTGATTCTTTTGTTCTGTGGCTTCAGTTTGCTAATAATGGCGTTTATCTTATTTTATGTGTGCAAGACGATAAGATATAAAAAGTACTTATTTTTTATACTTTTGTTTTTATACTAAGAATGGAAAAATATTTAGTTTTTTTAGTATTTTTGCCGTAACCTTCTCTAGACATTAAGAGAGTGTAATCACAGAATGGTTTATCTATTATTAAGGGTATTTACACATACTTACATTTTCGATATAAACGTAAGATAAAAATATTATTTTATTTAAAAAAGATATTCTTTTGGTCTAAATAAATATTAATTACATTTAAAAATATTCTTTATACATCCTCAACCTAATTATAAATTTCTATCAAAAGACACACTCGATCATTACTTCCCGAAACGTAACCGTTCCCAATTCCCACGTCGAGAAGACTAAATGTTTCTTCATGCAAATTTTGTATCTAATCCTAGGAACCTATCTGCATAAGTAAATTTTTAGCAATGACAAATTACTTTAAGTACCTCACCTCGTAGTTAGAGGTATTTCTCACATACATTGATCGCTTGTGGCTAATGTTTTATTCAATAATTGACAAGCATTACGATTATTATGCAAAATAACGCATTATGATTTAGCATGTTGACATAATACCATCAATCCGTTGTTTGATTTATATGGTGTAGGGTTGTTTGGTGTTTGTTTGTAGATATCGATAAAATGTGTTGGAAAATTAAGTGTTTTTGTATAGGATTATTTTGCTTTGAAATATGATATAGTTTTACATTGAGGAAAATGCAAAACCACTCTACATTTCACCAGGTTTAGTAATGTTGTAAGTATATTTAAATATCTACAATCACCTTTAGTAAAGTTTTAATTTCAGAATCGTCACGTTTAACTATGTATTTTAACTGTGGTTAATTTCATCTTCGTAATTTAAAAATCGGTTAGTAAGGTATTGTTAAATTAGTCATGCTATTTTAATTATTGAAGAATAATTTAACACCGTTTAAAGATATTCCATGAATATAAATCAATTGGCACGTTCAAAATACCATAATCAAAGAATTGAACTGAACTGATGAATATAAATGTGAATAATTAGTTTAAATTGGAAATTACAATAATCTGTTTTAATGTAAAGTGATCATTAACTTTCTTTGTTAATTTAGCTCAATTAAGCTTAATTGAGTACTACTTAAATGTTATAGAAATATGCAGTTGGAAGAATATTGATATGAATAATTAAAATTAATTGAAATAATTAATAAATATATCAAAATTATTTTAAAATGACTATAAAAGACAGAAAGATAGATAGAAACAGAAATATCCACATATCGACATTTTTATCCCAACACTAATTTACTTATATAATAATGATGGATTATCCAAGCTTTTCAATGCGTTCGCACCGCAACGCCTATTATGCAGATGCATTCTTATAGACACGGTGTCGAACCTGCACCCCTTTTTGTACATGCTTCGAATGCAATCTAGGATATTAAGGTGGAATATCTGAATGGAATATCTTAAGGATATTCTTTAAGAATAAGATGATATGTAGGGACTTACATGTAATTAGTTTGTGGGAAAATAAATTTTGGGTTGTGTTTTATCACTTATCTTTAACTTTGGATTTGGTAGCAGTAGTAGAAAAAATCACAGTGTTTTTTTAGCTTCAGCCTGTATCTCGCATATATCAGGGTAGTTAGATGGACCTAGCCTTAGGCCAGTCCGTTCCTCACTTTCTGGAGATTAACAACTAAATACATTTCTCATCTTTATAATAGAACAATAGAAAAGACAGTATAGTTAATATCTAAACTTGCAACAATTTTCTTTCAAAATCAAAATTAACATTACATAACAATACGCACAATCTTAATATAACATTTAATTATTTAAGTAAAACAATTTGGAAAGTATCACAACCTACCTTAAAATATCTTAGAGCTTTCTCAGCGACCGCAAGCTCCTTGCGGAGGCTTTATCGTTTGTGAGTGAAATCAAGAAATTTATACGTAATATTTATGTTTATAATAAGCTCGTGGTCTAAAGATAAATACTATTTACATTTGGTTTATTTTATAAATTTATATATGGATCAAACGTTTCTCAAACCTTAGTTATGAATGTTGAGGCCCTCATAGCCCAGGCGCATAACAGCGCGATTGTTAGCGAGACGGTTGTTAGTTCGATTCCCACTTGCCTAATTGTCCAGACATTGTGTTGGGTGGTGGAACTTAACGCTTTACCAGATAATAGGGGAATGAAAAAATCTCCTGAGTGAGGACCTAATCAACGACCACATTTTTTACTGGCTTTTTTAGATACTATATACACAACTGGCGACGATTTCTTTATGGAAATATATTATAAAAAATATTTTAATAAGGCCAACCAATATTTAATTATTTTTTTTTATACCTGAATTTTATTAAAATGTTTATCTAGTCGGTATTTCACAAATGCCGTGGTACTAATTCCTCCTTAAATTGTGTTTTTGTATAAATTACTTTATTTATTTACGTGTGTATGTACATATGTGTTTTATTTAAATATAATATGTAAATTTAAACAGCTGCTTAATTACAGTAGTACCATTGACTCTATTTGTTCTGTCTTTAAATGTAAACATTTACTTAAAAGTATTTATTTAAAACAAATAAGAATACTTTCTGTTACTATGTAATAAAATCTAAGAAACATGGTAATTATATGTAGATATATGTATGTTCAAATGAAGAGTTTTTTTAGATTTTATTAAATATTTTAAAAAATCAGTTATTTTATAGTGACATAGTAAAAAATCATTTCAAAAAATCTTGATCCTATACAACCAACGGTGAGATCAATCACTAGTATATTTAATTTAGATATAACTTATTATTATTACATTTAAATATATTCCACAGTATTAATATAGCTTTGTTCCTAATCTTAGATGACATGCGACCCAAGATGCGGTTGTGGTCGCTGAGGACCACGCGAGGGAGTAAGCTCTTTAACTCAATATATATAATTAAAAGGCTACGGCTTTAATACTGCGGCGCACTGGAACACCCACTTGGAAATGGTAAACGCGAGGGTTGTGGGTTCGATTCCCACATTGGTAACAAGCCAAAGTGATGTTCATTAGAGCCACACAATGTCTCGAATACAGCGTGAATTAAAAAAAATGGAAGTCCCTGTGGAACGCAGTGGAACAGGGTCTGCATGAATTATATATGATGCAGCTTCCATTTCCATTCGATGCTCGGCGTTGGGTTAAGCGTACCCACGGTTGATTATACAGTGCGATATAAAAAAATATATATTAATATTAGTTTCGACATCAAATATGTTTATCATTATGAATACTTTAAGCGTTAGTTATACAACTAACTACAAAGGAAAGATTTAAAAAATGTATGTTTTCCAAGAGGACGACGGATTCGAGACTTGCTACGTTAAAAAAATTTATTTTTATCTTTACCACCAGAAAATAAGATTGGGCTGGTTGCTAAGGAAGTTAAGCATATTTTTAAAGGCACTTTTTAAAAAACTATCTAACTAGTGTCATTGAAACTACGAATGTTATTTGATATAGATATTGCACAGTTTTTTACTAATTTTCAGCTTCAATAATAGAAAAGTGATTTTGACAATACGTGAATGAAAATGAAAAAAGGTGTCGCCCGAAATTATTTGCAGAAGCAAAGATTGGAGTCACGACTGTAAATTTAGCATTAAATTTTTTGACACCGTCATCGTACATTTGGTACGTGTCTAATGCGATCGATATGGATTCAAATTTAGTTTAGCTAAATATATAGGGTAGGTACAGTGAAACTACAATTAAAACATACTGTTTCACAAACGCCATCAAATTTTCGAGACAATATGGGTCGAATGGTTGATCTTAACGCTGAATCCTGCACATAGCAGGAATAGCGGAGCAGATGGATGGAACTCAGGAACCTAGTGTTATAGCACTGTTTCCATTAAGACACTTGCGTTCCCCACTTTCCGCCGATTTGTCGCGGAATCGCGTGTTTAAGAGCGGGAGCTCGACACCGCGCTTTGCCTTGTTACCAGAGGGAAGAAATGAAAATAGTAAGTATTTCATTTTCCCGAGAGGGGGAACCTACTACCGTCTCGTTTTTACTGTCGCACGCTTACGCCACAACCCATACGCCACGACGGCCTCAACTAGCTTCTCTCTTTCTCCTTCTCCTTCGGTCCTCGATAAACGAATTATCCAATATAAAAAAAAAATAATAATTTGAACCAGTAGTTCCTGAGATTAGCGCGTTCAACAACCTGTTCAGCTGTATATTATTATTTACAGAAGTACCTGTTTAAATATGCTTTGTTATTTCTTACTAAAAAAAATAAGCTTTCAAACAAAAAAGCACATAACTTTCTTTTAATAACTTTAACATTTAACAAACTAAAACACCATGAAAGAGCCATGCATTATAAATTATATGTTATAATTATAAGAGCGTGTCAAATTATCTTTTATATCTAAAATTGCCTGTAAGGAGACAATTACTCGTTTCCGCTATCAATCTTCATATATGTACCTCTACACATGGCTATAGGTATTCTGAAAGATAAGACTTCGACAAAATAGCGTTTAAACTGGATTTTTATGTTTGTATTATGTTAGGAGGACGTGGGTTCGATTTTCACTCGGGATATTGAGTTATTTTAATTTCCTCGATTTGTTAACTACGACAAAGGGAGGCGTTGAGTTTCGCCACTCATATTCAACACGGAATGTCTTAAAAAATTCGTGAAATTATACAACTATACTAAAATTAAAACCAAATTATGTTTAGCATTATAATGTTAATGGTAATATTTGTGGTTTCTTTATTTTTATTGTAAATGTTTGTATACATGTATAGTACGGGTTGAGGCTAATGTGGCGTCGTTTATCAATGATAAGTCAACTGTTTAACGGTCGTTGTTGCAGATTAAATATGAAAATTGTAAATTGCATGTCTAACGCTTGCTTGACTTTTGTGGCTACGAAATTTGTATGAATACATAATATTATGTATGTTTGTTAGTGATTCATATTATTTTTTTTTAGTTTTTGCTGAATTTTCAAGATATAGAAAAGGAGAAAAGGAATTGATTCGATCGAGTGGGAATCGAACCGTCGAGTTTACAATCAAATTGTGGGCTCCTGCACCACGATGGTTTTATATAGATATTTAACATTATATGAGCTTGTGATCGTATAATGTATCCTAGTTTAGTCAGTGTAAAGAGAATTATAATCAAATGATTGATAATTTATTAAATAAGTAAATTGTTTTAACTTCCTATACCTAACATTTAAAGAATAACACAATGTCTTTCCAAATTTGTTTAAAAACTAGATTTTTTTTAAATAAGCCCAAATTGTAAGTACAGAACAAAATTTCCAAATGATTTCTTCATATAACGCCTCAGTTTTCATGGCTCAACGTTGATAAGCGCAGACGGTTCCCGTGACAAGTTTTAATTGCGCTTGCATTCACCTGCCGACGCGCGACGTGCGTTCCACACTATTTATATTTACCCACCTTATTATACGTCCTATAGGATATACCTACCTGCGAAAGTATTTATTTAGCTTCACGCTGTATCCCGCACATAGAGGGAAACTGGGAACCTAGTGTTAAGACACTCTTTCCTTTTCCGCCTAATTCTGGAGGCATTGCGTGTTGAGTGGCGAAACATAACACCTTGCTTTGCCTCGTTACCAGAGCGAAGAAATTAAAATATATTTAGGAGATATATAATTTCAAATCATTAATAATAATTTTATCTTCTGTTGTCTAACATCCACCCATCCACTGCACTATTGTTATATCTTCAGGAATACAAGGAAAAATCTCTACAGACAAATTAGAGATACCCATGGGTCGCAAATGGCGCGCAATAAAAAATGTCGTTTGGGAACCTCACGACCGGAACTCGACGTGATTTTCATTTCGTGATAAATAGATGTCTGTAAGTGCTTCTCCTGTATTCAGCTGAACTATTCTTTACCGTTACTAAAAAAATAACTTTGAATCAACTGAATATAGTCTAATTTTCTTTGAAAATTTCAGGCAGAGTAACTTTGGAAGTCGTAAAAAAGAATCACTATAACATACCAAAATTGAACTTTTTTCACAATTGGGTAAGGTTTATTTTTGTATGGCGGAATTGTATGTTATATTTGACATGTCTGGTTTGGTTGACAAAACGATAGAAATTTGTATGATCGCTTGCGGAGTGTTGGAGCTTATTGCCGCCTCTTAATTCCGCACTCCTTGACGCTCGTCTGATGGTGGTCATTTGAAATATGCTGCACAGTACAAGGTGTTTGTTATAGGAGACGGTGTTTTTTTATATTTTCTCTTGAATATAAAGCTAGGGAAGTACTGTTGTTATAATATAAATATTTTTTACACTACTACTAGTCACCCACCGTCGTCTTTCGTCGCCTGCATATTAATTTGTTTGCTTGGAATTTATAATGGAAATTCCCATTTTTCCACTTTCCGTAAAAGTTTAAACAAATCTTCGTTTTGTGTTTTCCCAACGAAGCCTAATTTTAGATTTCTGCAGGTAGTACGTAGTTTAAAACATACAGTTTTCTCATACGATTCAAGATAGGACTTTAGAAAGTGGATGTTAAATAGTTTCTAAGAAATACAATTAATTAAGATGAATTTTATCATTTAATATAGATAAAATTTTTTTATGGTTTATTTAAGTCTACATACATTTTGTTTATATTATTAAAAAAATATTTTTAATGTTATGTAGTCGGCATATGTCACTAGTTTACCCACTCATTGTCAACATAAAGTGTAGTCTTGAAAAAGCACAAGAATAGTTTTAAATTGCAAAGTTAAACGTCGCGCCGCCTTATTCTAAATATTATAAAACCAATGAAATGTCGTATAGTTTTTTAAATTGTTTAAGATAAACAACAATAAGTTATATAATATAAACTATTTCATATAATTTTGTTTGTAATTAGAAACAAAAGGTTTTTTTAAATCCGTCAACGTTGGCGTCGGCGGCGATTTCAAACGGGAGTTGTGTGACAGATATAGTGAACATTTTTGTTATAGAAAAGTTAAATAATATTTTTAACTCGTTCTATTATTTAAAAAAAATTAAGGGCAAAAATAGTTTTCTTAAGATATCATGTCAAAAATTCGATTCGCTTTACTATATTAGCCGTCTCCTAGATTTTGCCTGTAACACCTTCCATTGGAACAACGACTATTTAAACGCCATAGTTGTAATCTTTGATCTTGAACTATTTTACCTATCAGTAGATACTGATTTTAAATTAATTGCGTATTTTTGAAGACGCGTATCGATGAAAAGTAATTTAAATTCTGGCAAGATGAGAAAAATGTTTTAAAATTTAAGAAATATTATTTTTTAAATGACACCGGTAATAAGTAGTTAATAAAATTGAAATTCCTAGATTTTGTTAAGTCAACCCTTCTAAGAGCAGAAAAAGTCATAAAATTAGTTATAGTCGTATGAAATATATATATATTTTTTCTTGTATTACAATTCGTTTTCCCTTGTTGTTCTTGTTATGATCCGCTTTTTTATTTTAATATATAAAATTTTCGCCTTTCCAAATAATTTAAACGAAACCAAAAGGGCTTCACACAACTGGTATCAAGAAGGCTTTAGGAATCTCGAAATTTACACAATCGCAATAAGTATTAGGAGATCCCGCTTTTTGTCAGTCCGTCTGTCCTCGCGGTCATCCTGCATTTTTGCGATGACATTCTTTGCCTCGTTTTGATGAAACTTCACATCAAGTTAATGATTATTTATTTTGTACTTTAAATTGTTTAGTTTTAAGATTATTTTTTAAATAACAGATATTTTATATTATTCAATAAAAAAATCGTATGATTTCAAATAGTGGGATGGCATGTGACTCGAAGGTTGTGGATTCGATTCTCTCAAAATTATTTTTATTTTCTCCTTCTATCAAACAAAGCGCTGCGTTGAGGTCCGCCACTCAACAAGCTATATCTATTTTGAAATGGAGAGGAAAATGAGGACTGGAAATAAGCTCAAGGTTTCGTCTGCCAACTCTGCTATATGGGGAAAAGTATGAAGTTATAAAAAAAATGAGAAATTGTTTTATTGTTTTTTAGTGCAGCAGTCAATTATGTAGAGGTGGTAGATCCCAATATGGTGAATGAATTACGCACCATATGTGAATATTCAGTACGAGGAAACATTTATGAAATACTGGTGATCCGCTCGCGGCTTCGCCCGCAAAATATAAAAGCACTTGTATTTTTAAACGGTTTTTATATATCTAGAGACTCAAACGTAGTTTCGCTAGCATAAATTGATTATGTTTATATCATAGACAAAAAATAATATATATATTTTTAATAAAAAGTATCTATATAAATGTCCTTTATAATAATTAAAAATATGTATACAAAGTTTCATGATAATCGGTTGAGTAGTTTTGACATGAAAGTTAATAAACGGATCTAAAGATTACAAAAATAACAGTTCATTAATTAATTTTTATTTAATATTTATGAAGATGCTAATATAATTTGCAATAATTAACATTCATTTCATCAAATTATATTAGCATTTTCTTTCAAACTGAAGATGCACCTTGCAATTTATACTGATTTATAATCATGATTACCTATTTTAATGTGAATTCATAAAAACATTCATAAAATAGATTCAATTAATCAATTCATATCAATTCAAAATAGGTATATTCAACAGATATATTTAGGATGTACATGATACGTATGTTAGCTATAACTAAACCAAAATTTGATAAAAACTAAAAGTCATGAGAATTATATTAAAATTTTAACGTACTAGCTTACGTTTTATGCAACGAAAACCATATTGATTTTATAATATAAATTTTAATTCATAATTAAGAGAGCATTACTATAATTTAGTTATAGTTTTGCGACTTAGTAAGTGGATTGTGATGAGCAAAAACTCTATACAGTATTAATTGCAATTTCTGTATGTAGCGTCAGCATGAGGATATAATGAATTTGTGATGCAGCTTAATATTTATATTCTTACATACATATAATAAGTAAGTAGCTTCACGGTTTATTCCGCATATAGCAGTAGAAACCTAGGGTTGAGACACTCTATTTCTCAATTTACATCAATTTTTTGCGAAACTCAAGGCCTTGTTTTGTCTTGCTACCTTAACAAAAAAATGAAAATAATGAAATCAAACCCACAATCGTCATATTTACAGATAAGCACTGTGCCACGACGGTGATTAAATTGAATATTGAATTTAATCATTGTTACATTGTCCTTTAATTATGAATACCAATTAAAAAAATCATGCAAATCGATGGGGAAAGAAAAACTAATATAAATGTATAATGATTCTGAATACATTGAAGAAACTTAAGATATTTTTAACTTTACACTTTTCTTAAGGAACTTAAGATTTTTCTTTTTGAAAAAACTTAAGATATTTCTTGTAGTTTCACGCTTATTTTGTGTAACACGATAATCGCGTTTAAATTACACAATAAAAAAATAAATAAATCCCCTTATAATAATTCTATGCTGACGCTACAACGTTTGACGAATTGAATTTTGATGAGTGACTGCCGGCTCATTATCATTTTGCGTTGAAACTGCGCCATCTTTGTCAGTATTTTTTTTATCACATAAGCTTGGGCTACAAATATATCAAATATTTCTGAAATAATAAAAAGTTACGCTCGGTAACTAGTAATTTTTATTTTTAAAATAAAAAATCAAATAAATCACCTTCACGCTGTATCCCGCACACAGCAGGGTAAGCAGAAGGAACCTAGTGTTAAGAAACCCCGTTCTCCAGTTTCTGCCCAATTCTGGAGGCTTTGTGTGTTGAGTGGCAGAACTCAACGCCGCGCTTTGCCTCGACATCAAAGCGATGAAATGGAAATAGAAACGTAAATAAGTATTTTACTTCCTCGAGTGGGGATGGAACCTACAACAGTTGCGTTACAGTCACAGTCTTATGCCTCTACGCCACGACGGTCACTATTTTTAAAGATAAACAACGAAATTCTTTGATGGCGTTAAGCGGGATGGTCGTGGCTATTTATACATAAACTTTTCAATGATTCAATTCATTAAATATTTTATTCATGCTGCATGTAATTTTATTTCTAATTAATTCTTTGTTCACGACTCCAAGACGTGTCGTTTGATATATTATGACGGAGAAAGTGCTATCAGATTTTGTATAAATGCAATATAAATCAACACATTGAAACTACTATCATTTTCTTATTCTTTTAAGACATTGAGGCGTCTCACTCTGAGCACGAAGGTTGGTAGGCAGATTCTCACTCTCATTACAAATATTTCAATTATTTTCAGATGAACGTACGTATTAAACTTCTGATCTAATTAACTAATATTTACTGAATGTTTAAATTATTTCAAGTATTTAAGCTTTTCGGTTACCCTTTATTTATTTATTTTTTTATTTTTACTTGTGTTTGTCATGTCATATTTATCGTGTTGTGTTGAGTGGCGGAACTCAACGCCGCGCTTTATTGGATCTTGTTTTAAGTTCACAAAACCTATGTAGCCTATGCCTTACATCAAATTTTCATGATAGCGCGACCTACAGCCGACGTTATTGTTTGTTCGAAATGACACAAGTATAGCCATAGCGTGGACTCCTGTCTACGCTCAAGTACCAGGATATTATGATATTTTATGACGGTGCCTACTGTTTTATTAGCGCTTGAAATTCATTTGTCATTGGATTGTTAGTAGAAATTAAAAAATATATAACAAAAATTGCTTCACGCTCTATCCCGCAAATGTCAGTGTATAGAGACCTTAGTGTTAAGACACTTCGTTCCCCATGCACCGCCTAATTTTTGGGTTATCGAGTGATGCGTGAAATCACAATTTAACTTTTTAGGAACGAACGGAATATTTTTGCTAGTTCGATTTAGCTAGATATTTCTAGGTTCTAGATAATTCTAGGACTCTATCTTATAATAATAAAAACCAAATCGTACCTGTGGACACATCTTGCAATGATATTTCCTTGCATGCGCGTGTAGAGGTTGTAGCTTTGTGGGGCCTTTACCCAAAGGTTGAGGTACTACAAGAAGTCCACTGTTGGTGCCACCCACTGGTGATGATGATGATGAACCTGGAGATATAAGGACGAGAAATTGCTTTATTAAGTGTATTAGGAATAAAAGTTGCTATGCTAAAATTTACAGGGAGTGCTGTTTTTTTATTCTGTAACTAGATTTTTTAAGGTATAATATAGTCGTATGAAGCACGCTTTAACAATTAAGTTCAAGATTATTTTCAATTTCTATTAAGCAATAATATTTACCGATATATTATCATAAAAGAGTTATGATTAAGAATTAGTATATTAAGACGGTCATGCCCCAGGGCCACAAATGCAACTGCAAACGCGACTGGTTTTGGGTTCCCCACTCAAGAAAATGAAATATTTACAGAAGAATTCGGCCAAAAGTAGGAAACGGAGTGTCTCAACACTAGGTTCTTTCTGCCTACCCTACTATATGCGAGATACAGTGTGAAGCTACAAAAAGTATATTTATTGTTGAGTTATGAACATCTATCGATGCCGCAAATATGCATCAAAAAACTAACATATAATAAATATTTTAGCTATGCGGAACATGACGATATCAAGTACAAATCTTTACCGGTAGTTTATGGGGCTTTATGTGTATTCGACGATTCAAAAGTGCTTTCAAAAATCTATTTGTTTCTGTTGAATTATTATTTCGTCATCTTAAAGTCTATAACATACTAACCCGACCGACCTGGTCCAAGACCCGCGCCGTACAGCATCTGACTCATGGACTGGTGATGGCCGATTCTGTCATCAGCCTTCTGGTGACCGCCCACTGTGCCGTCACCTGTGCTCATCTTTGCCTGGAACAGAGAAATATATGATTTTAATATTTATTTAATTTTTTAATTAGATTATTTTTAAGAATATAAAATGATCTTTTTTAAGAAAATTTTAAAAATATATAATGTTATATATGAAATCGCCATGGCACAATTGAGCGGCATCTGACTGTTAACGTAAGAGTTACGGGTACGATATCCACTCGAGGGAAATATATTTTATTATAATTTCCCCAACCTGGTCGAAACGCGACGGAGAGTTCCGATGTTGAACCAAACTAAATATAAATATAGTACATCATCACTCAACGCGCAATGTCACGGAAACTTGGTGGAAAATGGAGAATGAAGTGTCACTAGGCTACCATATCCTATATCTTATAAAACAAAGTCACTTTTTGTGTCTGTCTGAACTTTCTAACTCTTCTTCTAAACCACCCAACGGATTTGGATGCGGTTTTCACCATTAGGTCGAGTATTTCTCAGGGAAGGTTTATATATAGTTTATTATTTGTACATTCTTATGTAAATTAACATAAATACGATAAATGTGTATAAAGTCCTACCCGCTGAGACACTTTGGCGCATGCGCTGCTTTAATGGTAAATACTACATGAAAAAAATGTACTGGAGTATTGTTCCTCTTAATAAGATCTACAAAAAAGTCCGCGATGGCATATTCGTATCTTTTAAGAATAACGTGTAGTGATCATATTTCTGTCTAAAAATAGTAATTTCAATATATTTTTTATTGTGAGGGATATTTTTCCATAATGGTATTAATCCTTATCCTTTAAAATACTTTATTAAATTTCTACGTTAAACGAAGATAAAATTTGCTTTTTAAACTATTTCGAAATTGCGAATAGTTTTAGAGAAAAACGCATTTAATTATTGACACATCACGCCGTTCACACATCAACTGTATCGAGTCAAGTTTCACTTATCCCTTACTCTCAGCATATAAATAAGTATATTAGTTACGTTGGCCATTTAATGTAGATCAAAACTGTCTTTTCTGTTTTTCATTTTAATAAGTACTTTAGAAGTTGTTACAATATCAAAAAATCCTTGCTGCGAAACGCGCCTCGCGACGTTATGCTTATACAAGCGAGTCCGCCGCGCCCGCCTGCCTTACACGCATCGGTGGTTCAGTGGTAGAATGCTCGCCTGCCACGCGGGCAGCCCGGGTTCAATTCCCGGCCGATGCATTCTATTTAATTTTCGTCACAGGCAGCCACGTAGTGCTTGCTTTTCATCAGGGACAGAATACCCTCTTCAGCATTAACCACAAGCTCGAAAAAAAAAACCCGCCTGCCTTTATAGCAACGAAGATTTAGATGCGTTTGCACGTATTGGATAATTCGAGTTGAATGTATTATTTAATGTCATTTAACTATCTAAAAATAGTAATTTAAATATATTTTAATAAGTACTTGAAAAGATTAGTAGCACAGATTTAAAATTACGGTACCTACTAAAAAATCCTTGCTGTGTAAAACAATTGGAAAATCCTTATTGAAACTACGAAAATGCGGGTTGCATTAGGGTTTAATTAATTTTCACATTATCTTAAGTGATTTGCAAACATACATTATATGAATAATCCAGTAGTAAAAGCGGGCGAAGCCGCAATAGGGTCGCTAGTTATATTATATTATTCTAAACGTTCAACTTGATGAACTTGAGTAATGTACAATCAAATTAGCATAATACATTTTTATGTACAGTTAGCTAGCAAATAGATTAGGTATAATATTTACTAAAATTTGAAAACTTGTTGAGATTTCTTATCATTCCCAAAAAGTATTTGAACTTTTAATATTTAAAAATAAATAAAAATCGTTCAAATATATAAATATATATCTATATACATATGTAGAGTCGAATTTCACTTGATGTACCTACACGTTACTTATGAAAAAAAAAAAGAAATTTAAGTATCCATGCTTTATATAATCAAAATAAACGCCATACTGACCCATTGTGTGTACGAGAATTTTTTTATTCAGGACAGTTTGTCTAATTTATATAATAATCAAATTATAGGTACTATTGACATTGAAAAGAGCAACTGCTGAATTTCTTGCCGTCTCTTCTCAGCAGAACTGCCTTCTGAGTCGGTGGTAGTTTTTTTTGTATGTTCAAAAGTGCTTACAATCGTCTATTTGAATAAAGTATATTTTGAAGTTGAATTTTGATTAAGGATTAATATTGGTTGAACCAAACTAAATATAAATATAGTACATCATGTACAATTGTTCGTAGCGAGAAATCAAATCATCTTAAGTTAACCCCTAAATTATAATGGTCATCCATAAATAACCCCCGACACCGCCCCGCCCCGCCCCGCAGTGGTCATTTTGTCAGACACTACACGCGCCTTACTAATAAATAGACAGTGGTCAGATAAATCATAGTAACTAAGAGCTAGGTGACTTCGCCGTTTTTGTTTAATTTCACTAAAATATGTTATTTTAGTATTAATTACTTGATTTATCGTAGGGCTATTTTGATTTATACATCCTTTGTGTTTGTATGTGCTTTTCTTTTCTTTAGACATTTTGCCCGTACAAAAAAAATCTGAAATTACTTTCGGCAGGGTAACGAGCTTATTTTTATTTATATATTTGAGACGTGTATAATTATAATTACATAAATTATGATATAGCTCTAGCAAGACAGTGTACGGCGTTGATCTCCACCGTTTGACTCGCCTAATATATCGACGGAATTTCGAAAGTGGAGCCATAGATAAAATCAAGTAAACTATGTTATAATATATTAATATATGTACATAATAATATCGATATATTTTTGATATCAACGAAAAAAATATAAAAACTACAAATCTAACTTTATTTAGTACCGATTTTTATTTTAATTAAATATCAATAAATATGTAGATTATGATTATATTAATGTCAAATTAATAAATTGCCTTCCGGTTAAAACGAGTCTAAGTTCACATGTTATTGGGGTCTGGGTTCGAATCCCACGGCGGGACTTTTGATATTACGTACGCATATTAATTTGATAAATATTTTCTTTATTCTGATTTAAGATAAAGACTTGATATTGGGTTTACCATACAACACAAATTTTTTGGTACGGTGTACTATAAAAAAGGTTCTTTTTTGTGTCTTTTATAAATTATAATGTGTCCATCGAAAAAAAGAAACTGAGTTACCAGTATTCTATAGTAGAGAAAAAAAATCTGTCTTTAATAAGCCCCTTGTTTATAAAATTGAAAATTTCTTAACAAAATCAAAATATCAATAATACTGTAAAAATGAAAAAGTACTTATTAATATTTAAGATTGATCTAATAAAACATCGAATCTACTACTGTTTAAACGTAAGTATGAAAATGAAAAAAAAAATGTTTTTTTTCTATAATCATAAATAGTAAAAGTTACGGCAAATGAATATCTTATACATTAACATGCACGTGGGAACAGTGCCGTCATAGGGCATATCGAGGCCGTTGGGAACACGTGACCGTTACAACTTTATTAATCCGTTATCGGAATCAACGTAACTATGAAAATTCAACGGATTCCATAATTAATAGAGTCCGAGCCAAATCGAGCGTTGCTAATAATACCTATATTAGGACGGTCCGTATAAATCACCAACTTTGGTCACCCTACAAGTATTACGTTTTTCGCTTTGCATGTCTAATTTCGTTATATCTAGTATCTAGAATATTTTGGCGGCAGGATTTCCTAGAAAACACGTTTCACTAAATGTCAAGTGTAATTGACATTTCAATTGAACACCAATTAGAGAATTGAAGTTGAATTTTACACCCTTTTTATATTTTTTGATGTATAATTGTTGTAATTAATTTTTATTGATAGTGTAAATTGATAATTTTGAATATTTCTATTAGTACAGTTTTAAGTTTTACTAATGTACGTATATAGCAAGGTAGGCAGAGGGAACCAAATCTTAAGATAGTGTTCCCGACTTTTTGAGACATTGCGTGTTACATGGCGGTACTCAGCGCCGCACTTGGGAGAACACAGTGAATATAAAGAGAACAGAGCGATGAATACAAAATTTCTTATATCATATTATGCATTGTATATTTAAAATAAATTGGCTAAATAGGTTTATGGTGCAGTAAAAGTTGGAAGAATATTAAGTTGGCGCCAATAGAGATATAACAATAAAATAATGGAAAATATATCATATATACCTAGCATGGTAAACGAAGATTGGTTTGCACTACCAGGCGAGCTCTGGAATTTTATAAAAATTTGTCTTGAGTGGCAGAAATGTAAGAGTAAAAAGCGCATTACCCCAATTGGGAATCGTACACAAAATCACTGCGTTTACAGTCAGAGATGCCTGCTGTACTACGACGGGGTCTACTTGTAACAATAATCATTGGATTGGAACTATTTCTCCAAAAAGAAGGAATATTTAAACTACTGCCAACAAATTTTACTACAAGAGTTTTAAATACATAAGCTAATATACAAATCTATAAAATTATTAAATTAGAAAAATAAATCATGTAGAATTTAGCAAATAGAATAGATTTTAAATATAAACGTTTAATTTTTATTATATGAAGAAACATTGTATATAGTCGCGAAACTAAACGCCGCTGTTTTTCCATTGAGCGAAAAGAATAAACACATATTTAAAATTAAATATTATTATATTATTGTCACTATTGTATTTAGTAAAGCTTTTTTACACTTTTAACCTCATCATTTTATTTAAAATCGTTTTTCAACAACACGCCACACTCTACCTTGTTACTAGAGCTGGAATATGGAAAAATGAATTCCCCCGAAAACGAATCGAACTCAGTACTGTCGTTTTACATTCAGATTCGCATTCTATTTGACATTTCATACATTACAGAGGCACAAAAGTAATTTCAATAACATATTTCTAATACAAACTGGGCAAACAAGCAGTAAATCACAAACTATTTCGGCCCGGGACCCATGGTTGCAAATTAATTTGAAGATAACGCCCAGCACAGGATACACATACTCGTACTCTACACTGGTAGAGCATTTAATTTAAGTGATCACATCCGCAGTTTAGGGACGCTTACATGTTGTTATTACTTTGAATCGATTTTTTGGGGAATATAAAGTATTTTGAAGAATAATAGCTAAATTATAAGTTTTTTTTGTAAGTTGTGTAAGTACATAATAATATTAGAAAGTATCGTTTAGTTTTTGATACAATTTTAATTAACAATAGGAATGTTAAGACACCTCGTTTCCATTAATACATTTCCTCACTTTCCGTCGAATTGGAGAATTTGGAGAGGAAGAACTCAACGCCACTTGAAATGAAAAAAATAAATATTTAATTAAACCGAGTGGAAATCGAACCCACAATCTGTTGGGTTTACAGTCGCACGTTTGTGTCCCTGCGCCATAGCTGGCCTTAAGTTAAATAATGCTATTTGATAAATATTGTACTTATTAACAACATGAATAAACAGTCAATCATAACAAATTATATATTTTTAAAAAGTTCTAAAGAAAGGTATTTTTTTCAGACAATATTTCTAGTTTTAAAATTATAACCTGTAATATATAAAATTTTAACTAAAAATACATCACACATCGCAAATCTCCACAGTCCAAGTAAAATACTTTAGAACATCGTAAAAGTAAGAAATACCTAGCTTCGATGTTAGGTAGAAATTCTTTAGAGCAGCGCCATCTATCGCGTTTAATAGCGAATTTTGACGTAAACTACCCCCTGTAACAAACAGCGCTGTTTTTCCGACCCACATTTGGGGTTTTAGTGTTATATAAAGTTTTGAGTTTTATGTAATGGTTGATGAGATTTATATTTTATTGCTGAACTGCAGTAAACGTTAAGTTTCTTTGTCCTTTATTTTTTGATTTAATAGCTGAAGTTCGTTTGTTGTTATTATTTTTAATATTCGATGATAAAACTTTACTTTCTATATTTTAATAATATGCCTTTAGTTAACCACAGCGGGAAATTGAAAATAATTCGAATATAATCAGTACCCCGAGAGGCGATCGAACTCGCAAATAATTAACGCGTACGCTACTTGTCCTATAACTTATAGTAATTATTATAATTACATACAAAAACATCAGCGGAAAGTTTAAAAGGGCGTATCTCTGAATAAGACAGTTGCAAATGAATGTTCTTTGTCATTTCAACCCCGCTATTAGACCCCGGGGGGGAACGTATGACAGATACGTTGAATTTAGAGGAAACACTGTACTTGATGTCAAGACAAAACTTTAGTTTTTTTAACTTTACTCTGTATCTCGTATACAGTAGAGTAGGCTGAGGGAACCTGGGAACCTAATGTTGGCGTTGCGTGTTTAATAGCGGAATTCAACGCAGCGCTTTGCCTTGTTAGCAGAGCGAGGAAAATTAAAATATTAAATATTTCATTTCCTCGATTGTGTATCGAACCCACACCCTGTCGCGTTTATAGTAGCACGTTTTTTATGGAGAAAATAGAGAATCGAACTGATAAGTGTTACAGTTTTAGTTAAAAATAAATTAAAGCATAAAAATGAGACTAAAAACGTATAAAAATATATAACGTGAATAACAGCTACTGATATCTAATCTAAATACTATACTAGATGAACATCTACTTTACATTAAAAAAGTACTTAAGTAAATACAAAAGATATATATTACACATATGTATGTTACATACCAAAAATCGCACAGCAGTATTGCAGCGGCACAGTCTGTCTGTAAACACGCCAGTTGTGGGTTCGATTCAAATTTAGCCGAATTCACTGAACGTGTGGTTACACACAGCGTGTCCGAAATTTGCTTAAAAATGGTGAACGGAGTGTTTTAATACTAGTTTCTGTCTGTGAAGCTAAAAGAATATTAAAAAGAAGCGTGAAAATAAATGTAAAATAAAAAGCGACGATATTTATTTACAAATACAAATATTAACAGAGTGATTAATCACAAAATTTTCTCTAATTTCTTTAAAGATAAAGGTAGCGTGAAAAGAAAAAAAGAAGCTAATTCTATAGTCCACGCTACTCTCACCTCGTAGCCCTGTTTGATAGTCATCGCGCCTCGTGGCCGTGACCACGCGGCGTATTCCAGACTCTCTTTTTGTTGGCAATGCTGTCGGACAAATATATTCATATGTTATAATTAGGAATATACATGGACAATTATACTTATAAATATATATATTTAAATTAAATATTTTATAAAAAATATCATGTAAAGAACAATTGATATATGTACATATGTATAACCTATATATTGTATGTTAGTGTACTTATTATATAAAACCCAAAAAATAATAAATGCTTTATTATCTTTTATTAAAAATATATTATGTAGATTTTGTACGAACAATACATAAAATTTTATATCGATAAATAGATAAAATTCTTTCGTTACTAACGAAGTTACTAACAGGCACCGCACCGCCTAAACTACGCGGCGTAGAACGCTGAAATTTGATATGTAGGCTCCATTAGGAATGTTGGAATGCAAAGAGGATTTTTCAAAGTTTTCGTTGATACTCACCATTACTAGGTATTTAAGGATATTACGTTTTAAATCGCGAAGTTTAGTGTCTAGAGATAATTATATGATTAATAAAATATACTCTACAAGTAGTGACCCGAAACTTTGTTTCGCGATTCTGTCAGTCACAATCGGAAGGAATCGGAATTAGTAACGGAAGTGTTCTAAGTATAGATAAGAAAAATGTTAAAGAACCTCATCTTTCAAAGAATAGGCCTTCATGGGTTCGATTCCCATTCGAGGGAATGAAATTTCAAATATTTTTATTTCCTCGCTCTGGTAAAGAGGCAAAGCGCGACTTTGAATTTCGCCTTTCAACACACAATAATACTCTCATCTTTTCTAATATAAAATCGCCAATATTTCCTCGTTATATTTTTTCTAATACTATATTCTATTCTATTCTATATCTTTATGTACCATATAAAATATTTTACATCCATGACCCGGCTAACATATAAAATGTTAGTCCTAAACTAGCTCCATCCCCCTCTAGTCATGTCGGTGTGAGGGGGTGAGATGATCACGTGACGTAGTTCAAGACGTTCGTATGTGGGGAATAGCTCCTTTAAAAAATATAGAGTCGAGCTCTTTTTAAATAGAATATATGTATTTTTTATTTCTTTAAAAGATAAGTTGGTTATATTGCACAATTTGGGAGATGTCACGATTTGGGTAAATTATTTATTCCGTCAGGTGTTATTTTGTTTTCTTTTTGGTGTAAATTGCTTTAATAAATAAAAAAATGTAAATATACAAGTTTCTTTACAAATTCTTAAAATGTTGGCTCTACTACTAAGACCATAATTTAACTATCATTTTGTTGTTAAAAGATAGCATAGAAACTATTACAATATATATAACTTAACAAGAAATAATAAGATATAACAAATTTACCGAACTAATAGAAAAAAAATCGAATCCTAACAACAACTCCCTCCCATCGCTGTTCCCAAGAAAAACCCGCGACACAAGTATTTTTCTTAACTCACACACACACATTGCCCCTATGTGTGCATACACACACATACATATACACATATGACACACGTGTGTAAGTGAATGTGTGAATGTGTGCGTGGGGTAGTAAAATATTATGCTGCCGAGTCTAGAAATAACATTGTATAGATAATCAATAACAGAACATTTTTATGTCGATTCTGAATACAGGATGATGTGGATTGAGGCAGGTTAAGTTTTCAAGGTAATTTGGTACCTTTGAGAAGAAATTTGGGTGAATATTACCCTTTTAGGGGGTTTTGTCGGTAATTTTGAGACTAAATTCTTGTTTTTCGGACGTACATTGAAGAGATATAGAATAGGATTTCAAGTACTTTGCTAGCAATATAAATCATTTCTTATTTTTAGAAGAAACTTGAGTGAATAGTCCAATTAGGAGCATAAGATATTTTACGCCAAAAAAAATATTTTATTATCTATTGTCATTTGATTTTTATTATAGAATTCTGGAGATATTGCGTGTTAAGTGGCGGAACTCAACGCCGCATACACCAGAATAAACAGTTTTCTTACATAATTTTTACACAAATAATAGAGCCTTTAAGTAAACGTTTAGCGAAACAGAAAAGCTAAACGATGATTAACAGAAGCTGGGGGTAGCGACTCAATTTGCGGTGTTCATTCATTTGTCAAAGTTGAAGTCGTAACTGTGAACGTATGAACGTCTCGGAATAATAAAGCTATTTTTCCTGTATTCGTATACAAGGATTATCTTGTGGTTTTTTTGCTGTTATGTTATGTTTGTTTTTAATCAGCTTCACGCTGTATAGGTAGAGAGTCCTGTTAATAGCACAATACAATCACATAATGAACAATAATTATGCCTAATTAATTAATAATAAATTAAACAATTTATTTTATGATTAAAACGTATGATGATTATATTTAATTTATAGGGATAAAATATTTAGCTAACTCCACACTTTTCAGTAAAAAAGAACAACTTAGTGTAAAGAAATATTTAGTAAATAAGCAGGCGTTGGTATAGGGAGAAATGGATATATGAGAGTAAAATTGTCGTATTTTCATAGACCTATCAATAATTAGTTAGTTAAGTTAAAAAAATTCGCCCTCCGCCTGAGCACATCCGTCACCGTCGTGAACAGTGACGCCTACCCTAAATATTAGGGTAGTTTGTAATGTAGATATCATGACAATATTACTTAGTTCTAGTCTTGAAACTTTATTTTGAACAACTTAATAAGGCGCAGTTGGAAGAAATGAAACCGATTAATTACCTCAGCAGGGAATCAAACCCACAACCGACATAGTGTTGATTGTTTCACACGTTTTCGACGGCTTCAAATTATGTTTTTCCAGTCAAGTAAGACAAAACAAGTAGAAGAGAGTTGAGAATGGATTTTCTTAATACCACTGGTTCTACGCTTACCTTGCTATATGTGGGACAGGTAAAAATGTATAAATGTATACTAAACAGTCATATTACTATATTCAAATGAAAGCTAGACAGAGCCTATATATTATACAATATAAATATATATAACTAGCGGACGCGCGCAGCTTCGCTTGCCTATTTAAGGGTGAATTCTAATAACCCATGAAACATGTGTTCAAAGAAATATTTTTAAGTCAAAATTTCAAATTTTATAAAAATCGGTGGCGATTTAAAGATTTTTCCATACAAACTTTCAACCCCTTATTTGCACCCTTAGGGGGTGAATTCTAGAAAACGATGAAACACATGTTCAATTAAATACTTTTAAAAATCTAAATTTCAAATTTTATAAAAATC